>JBCNJP010000027.1:109130483-109199703 GCA_039602395.1 Deinandra increscens subsp. villosa
ATCATCTCGATCATCTTCCTCCTCGTAGTCATCTTGACGGGTTTTGCTTATTCCTACTTTGGCATTTTGCTGAAAGCAATATCAAAATGACAGATCAACACAATTTTAACTTGGTTGACAGGTACTTATAACAGAGTCTATATTCCTCTACACATGCTAATGTCATAAGGAACATATATATATATTGGGGTTGTTGAACTGTTTTGGCTTTCCGGATCACCGTGTTGAGATTTCCGGTAATGGTACCTTGTTATGACTATGATCAAAATGAAATCACAAACACGTGAATCCTTAGGGGTGATCTAATGATTCGATCCACCTAGGATTACTAAATATCCTGATTCTACAACACAATTATGCTCAAATGTTATAAAAAAACAACTGACAACCATTTATTTCATAATGATAAGACAACCATGTCTTAATGGTTCAACCGCTTTACAAACCCAAGCACACATTCAAACCACACTCATACAAAGCTTCACAAAATCACACACAACAAACAAACAACGTCATGATTTATTAGACACACCACACGAGATTTCCGCAACCACATTTCATGCAAATCTCCTCGCTTCAAATCCTTGCGTCTTCCGAACGATGTCAGATGTTTGATGTGGGATGACACCTTTTTAGCTTCTTCTGCCATTTTCCTTTCCTTCTTCAACTGCTTCTCCAGTCTTTTTGCTAAAGCTTTGTCTTCTTCTCTAAGGGCGTCGATTACCAGAGATTTTGGTCCTGAATGATCCGCCTATGGAGGAAAATTGGGCCTGGTCCTGAGAAAGACGATCTTGGCAGATCCTGATATGATCAATACGGGGCATATGGATATGCAGGAGATGGAAAAGGTGTTGGTGCAAAATATGTGTGACGTGTGTGTATTCCAGTTAGTGTCATTAGTTGAGATAGTTAGAATAGTTAAATCAACTTAGAGGGGGGGGGGTACTTTGTGTAAATCTATTAAAGTGGAGGGTCTAGAGTGTGATTTAGTAATACTCACATATATGAGTTACGTAAATCATGAATTGAAGAAAATCTTAGGCTGTCGAACTACTTCCGAACCTAGAGTTCGGAAGTCAGGTACTGGATCTAATATATATGTTTTGAAGTTCGGAGGAAGGGCCAAGCTCCTGCATAACCGTTTTTTAGTGAGATCGATTTCTATAGGGGAGAGGTTTTGATCTTGTTTTTATTGAGAGAAATTAGCCTAGGATCGTGATTAGAAGCTAGAATCGAGTCTATTCATGTAATCATTGATCAAATTCGAGCTATAAACTGAGGTTTAATTACATTTTCGTGTTCTTCGTTTCGGGTTAACTTTCGGTCCAATTTTCGGTGTACAAATCACTAGATCGGAATGATTCGTGTTTTCAATTGGTATCAGAGCTAATCCAGGTGTGATTCTACATCGATTTGTGATCGCAAATCTGATTGAATTTGCTAAATTTGTTCGTGTTTGACTTTTATAAAGTCAAACTGTTGTGTTTGATTCTGAAATTGAGCCTCAATTCAAGTTTGTTTGTGCTACTTCTTGATTCCAGTGGCTTTAGTATATCAACAAGAACCTATATCAAGTCTCAGATTTCATTTTCATTGAGATTTGTTCGAATTCAAGTTTTCAAAGGAAGTTTATGTGTTCTTCATGGGTCAACAATGGTGGATTTGTTAATTCTCCATCATTTGGGATGAAATCAGTTGCTACAAGTTTGTTTTGATCATATGAAGCAAATGCAACAATCCTTTTTCGATTTGGTGAAGTTTTGATAAGATTTCAATTTCATCATCTTCTTCATTCCCCGGAGGTCGTTTGTTCGGGGCTTAAACCAACTTAAAACCTAGCAACAATGGTGCTAGTTTGATTCCTCTCGATCTCACGAATCCGTAGCAACTTTCGGATTCGATTTTCGTCAAGAATTGCAAAAGTTATGGTTATTTGAAGTTTGTGGTTGTATTTGGTTTTAGCTCGCCGGAAAAACGTTTATTGTCGCCGGAAAATCTTATTCACCGGCCGGATTTTGATTTTTAACCGGAAGAAAAAGGGGGGAGGGAACCAAATCGACTATTTTGTCTTATTTCAAAACTTTCAGTTTTCACCCTTCTACTTTCAAAGTTTTTAAATAAGGTTTCATACTTTAAATAATCTCACGAGTGTTAAATAACAGAATTTTAAAAACAAAATCAATTTTAAAAAAAAAAAAACAAACACAAGTTTTAATTAACACATTAAAAAAAAAATTCACACAAGTTTTTGTGTTTGTTGAATTGTTTCGTAAATGCAAAAATATTTTTGCGTTTGTCAAATCGGTTTACAAACATAAAATTCGTTCGTGTTTGTTTTTGTTTTTACCGTGATATTTTTCGTTGCTATTTCCTTTTCTTAAAATTAAACAAAAACTATAAACATTTTGTTTTTTTTAGGTTTTCATATATCAAGAAAAATTTAAAAAAAAAATACAAAAATTTAAACATATTTTTTTTCTTCAAGAAAATTCATGTGCATTTCAAGTGATATTTCGTAAGACTAATTTTCATTTGTGGTGAAAAATTGAAGTAGATCAAAATGAATGAGATGTATGCGATCGCCGAAGTCCCCAGGTTGTTGAAACTTGATGATTATAATGATTGGAAAAAGCGATTTGAGGCTTATATCAGTGCAACAGATGTGGATTTGTGGATTCCGATTAAGAAAGGTTTTACATATCCAACAGAAAATAATGGGTTACCTAAAATGCAAAGAAATATTTCATCCGAGGAAAAGGACAGTTATGAGAAAGAACAAAAGGCAAGAAAAGTTTTTACAATGGCGTTGCCAAAAGAATTACTGCTTCAATTCAAGATTTGCAAGAATTCTAAAGTGTTATGGGATGCTGTTGCTTAGAAATATGCTGAAATGAATGAATCCGGAAAGAAGATTGACATTCAGAAATCTAAACTCTGTGCAAATTGTGAGATTGTGACAAAAACATGTACTGAATATACTACCAAACTTGACAGTCATCAACAGAAAAATACAAAGTTGCTTGCTGATTTGAATAATATGAGTTCAGAATACAAAAAGTTTTTGGATGATGAAAAATTATACAAAGAGAAAATTGATGCTTTGACAAAAGAAGTGTCAGAATTGAAAGTCAAGCTTGAGATCAAGAACGAGAAGATAAAAGGTGTTATTCTGGAAGAAACAACGATGTTTCCAACTCAAAAGTTATCTTCTGACATATCATTGACATTCTTTGAAAGGATTGCATTGAAAGAGAACAAAATTCTTCAGAAAATAGATAGGCTTGTCAATGGTATTCAAAATGACAAGGAGAAGATCCAGATAGAAAAAGTGGTTGAGGATGTCCAGGTTCACAAAAACAAAGACATTCAAATTAAAGAATGTCAAAAAGATGGTTCTTCAAAATGTGAAGCTGTTGAGAATGAATTAAAGCTTCAACACGAGAATGTAGAGTTAATTGCACAGTTTCAAAGCTGACTGAAACAAATGATGATTTGATGAAGGATGTTGAAAAATAGAAGAAAGAAGCAGGTGATATGGCAGCAACTTTTGATGATTTGTTTGCAAAATCAAAGATCAAACTTGAAGGTCTAGAAAAGGATGTTGTTGATCTTACTGCTAAAGAATTAAATCATCAAGAGGACAACACAAAGCTGTTAGATGCTAAAGCTGAATTGTTTCGTGAAAACAAGCTTTTGAAGCAGAATGTTGAGATTTATAAACAAAAATGGGAAAAGGTTGTTCAGGAAACATATGATGCTCATGATCAGTTGAGGAGAGAAAACTTTACTCTGAATAGAACAATAGAAGAACTTATTGCAACACAAAAAGGCTGAGGCGCAAAAGAAAATTGCAAATATGCATATTGAGGTTCGTGATTTCAAAAGACAATTGCATAATCTCAATAATTCATCGTCTTTCACAAATTTTCTGTGCAAAAAGGTGAATTTTCAACAGATTTTCGGTGATGTTATTCTGAAAAATGTTCCATCTCCTGTGGTTATTGAAAATTTTATCAATACTTTGAAAGCAATGGAAGGAATTCACGATTATTCAAAGTTTGCTGATACAAAGTCCGAAAACAAGAAGAATTTGAAATTTCAGAAGAATAAGGATGAAGAACAGTTTGATCCACAAAAAGCACCAAAGTTTGACTCAAGGTCTACATTTCTCGATAAGGAAAAAGTGTTTGAAGGCAATCCAGGACATGTTAAAGTTCAAAAATTTTCAGAGATTGTGATAGATGAATGTTTGCTTTCCAATAAAGATGATTTAAATGCCATCAAGGATGAGTTTTCTCGACTTGCTTCACAAGGTCATGAGAAACCTAAGTCGGTACCAGATAAATCTAAAAAGAATGGTGGTCTGGGATATGAAAGCAAGGACGAGAACGTGAATGTTGGAAATGATTTCCAAGATGGGCTTCAGATAGAAGAAATTGTGGAGGATATGAAGGTTCACAAAGAAAAGGAGATTCCAGTTGAGAATCATATCATGTGTAAACCTGATGCTGATTTTTTGTCAACAAATTCTAAGTTAGAGCGTCAAGAGAGTGATTCTTCTCAACATTCTACAATGTCAATAGAACCCATGTCATCTCCTAAGTTGGTTGATGGGAGAGCCTGTTTTTACTGCAACAAGACGGGACATGTGATTCGTGATTGTGCTATTCGATAAAATCTTTCACGTGGTTCATATCGATCATCATCATCTGATTCAATGATTCTCAATGAGGTACCTCTTAGACAAAATCAGAAAACCCAACGAAAGCCAGCTCATCAGAAGCCAGTTGTTGGTAGAACCTCAAATTATGATGATTGGTCACCACAGTTTTCAAAACCAACACATTTTTCAAAAAGTAAACAATTATTCAATAATGATTTTGAAATTCCTTATTCAAATGAGTTTTCTTATTATGGGCATCGACAACATCTCTCAAAACCTGAGAAAATGTTGGTCGAAGAGTTGTTGAATATGGTTTTCAACAAGTCAAAGTTTGTCAATGGTTCTGATTCACATCGGGCAAAATCGTCTAAACCATTTCGTTCTTGGAAACAGAAAATGGCAACCTCGGCGGGAAACAATTATATTGAGGATACGGGACGACCCAAGCCGGTTTGGGTTCCCGTATTTAACTAAAAATTGTTTGAGGTTGTGTGCAGGTACTTCAAGAAGACCTATTAGTGATTGCAAAGTTGCTGATAGTGGAGTATTTTGTCACACCCCCAATTTCCACTAACGGAGTATAACCGTGTAGGGTGTGAACCAGACCAGGATCCAAGACTTTAGTTACAACCAAGCCATAACAGTAAATAAAATAAAGATAAGGGACTTTTAAATAAAGTGAAGGAAAGTTTGTTTTACGAATACATAAGTCAGTTTAGAAATTCAGCGGAAGCATATTTAGTGTTTGCAAGATCGATATACAAAAGGCATGTTCAAAGTGTTTTGAAAATATGAATTTCCCAAAATGTTTGCATTGGAGAGTACTGCCGCCACTCGTGCCATCCATGAATCCACCTAACGACCTGAAAAGTAATCAACAATCAAGTGTCAGCAAAAAGGGCTGGTGAGTTCACTAAAACAGTCTACACAACACCATGTAGACCAAAAATGCATACGAATCGTAAAGCAATAAATTCGTAACCTAGAAATGCAAGTATTATCCGTATCATTAGGTAGCTAGCCTATGCTTATGCTCCTCTGAATGTTCGCAACCAAAGCTGACAATGTAATGATAGGTATTAACCTATGTGGTTTGCCTTCCCCGTATCTTCCCCGATCACGGTAGTCTTAGGCTAATATTGTTCTCAGTCCGACCGCCAGTCGGGAGGGTGCATCCTGTGCACCGCTGAGCGGGGGTGTCAATCCCCAGTAGATCTACTCAACATTACCTCGCTATTCTATATTAATGGTCCGATAAGTAAGGACTTTTGTTTATAAAGCAATTCAGTGAACATGTGATATAAGTGGGATAATTACTCAAGTAAAGAAATACCTTTACCGTGTGTTGCCATCCCTTACCGGACGCAACTATAACAGTAAGTGAAACTCACCTTAGGGGGCACTGGTACACAGCAAAAGATTCAACAAGTCGGTCACACACAACCTGTTTGGGTAAATATGGCCTAAACGGGTTAGGAGGTGTCGCGAGGACGAAAATAGCAATCTTAGCACCTTAACATGTTTCATGTAGTCACACAAGTCATATAATGCATACACAAGTTTCAGATTGAGAGAATTTCAAAGAATTGCCATTTTGGTCAAAGTTGACTCAGAAAGTCAACTTCAACACTCAAACTAGTGGCATAGTCAAAATCTACATACTTAGGAGTTAGGATCTCAACTTTTGCAGGATTAAACTACATGTTAAACATGACTTGTTGCAAAAAGAATCAATCAAAAACATCGAATAACGAAGAAGTTATGCACATTGCAAGTTGACCCATTTGGCACATAGTTAACTAGTTCATGAAAATTTGAAATTGGCATAACTCACTCAATTTTTGGGTTTTAAACCTCAAATGCTCCAGATCCTATATTTAATATGTGTACATCAATTTCAAATAGCAAACACCCCAACATAATAAGGTTTACATGTCCGACCCGTTAGAAAAGTCTACTTTTTAAAATTCCAAACAGCTTTGAGTACCTGTTTTGCAGCAGCAGTTTGGGTGACCAAACGAAGGTTTTAGAAGGCGTATAAATAGCCGTTTTAAAGCTAAGACATCCTAGTTTATCACCCAACAAGAATCAATCATGTTCGATCAAAAATGAGCAAGTTATGGCTATTGAAAGTTGACCAAAAATCAGTTTTGTTGCAGAAGGTCAAAGTAGGCAAATTGAATTTGATTAATCCATAATTTGATCAAAGCTTGGAGTTTGTTTACCAAAACCTCCAGATCTTAGTTTTAATATATAAACATCATTTACCAATAGCAAACTCGTCAATAAAACAAGATTATCATGCTCAACCAAAAAGCAAAGTCCACTTTTCACAGAAAAATACAGCTTTGCACACCTAACTTGCAGCAGCTATTTGGATGACCAAACGGACGTTTTAGAAAGTGTGCGAGTAGCCGACTCGAAGCTAAGACATAGTACTTTACTAGGGAAAAAAAATCAACTGATTCGGAGCAATATTGAGTGAGTTATGACCTCTGCAAAATGGCCAAAAATTCTGGCCGAATCTGTCCAAATTTTATAGTTTGTAAAAGTTTTGGTTTTCTAATTTTAAGCAACAATTTGGTCATCCAACACCTACTAACAGATTTATAATCATGTTAACATGTAATTTCTGTCCTAAACAAATTCATATCCAAATCATAGCAAAATCTCATCATGTAGCTAGCATACAAGGGTAAAAACGTCCAAATTTCATAACCAACACCCAATATTCATAACAAGAACATTCATAGCAGATTTTGAACTCAAATTTCCAGCTTTAAACTCATTCTAAAATCTGTCCCAAATCAAGAGTTATCATAGCTTAACCTAAATCAAGTTTCATGAGCATACAAACACTCCATTTAGCACATAAACACATAAAAACACACATGCAACTAACAATTTCGAGTTTGAAGAATCTAGGGCTTACGAATTTGGGAGAGAAATCGCAGGTAGGAGGAGATGGAGTGAAGAGGGAGCTTCCTTTGGTGTTCTTGAAGCTTGTGGTAGCTTGGATTCACCTCCTTGAAGCTTGATTCACGAAAATCTCTAAGTGTGTGTGAGTGTGTGTGTGAACCGTAAGGTGAGAGGAGGGGATGAAGATGATGATGCGTGAATGAGAGATGGGGGAGGAGATGGGCAGATTTTGTGTTTAAAATAATTACACATTTGGTCCCTCAACTTCATTTTTAAACATAGCAAGCATAAAACTCAATTAGGTGGGTTTTAACTAAAAACTTGTCAAGTAAAAATTCTACAAATGTTTCTAATTGTTTTAAACTCATTTAACATGTAAGATTTAGTCGGGTTACATAAATTTAACATTTAGACATAAATTCCAATTTACGCACGAAGTCCGGTTTTTACCCGAAAACGCGAAATTTTCAAATAACCCAAAATGTCACGAAACGAATTCACAAAACAAGTTACTAACATCAATTAGCACATAGACATGAACAATATACAATTAATCAAATAACGGGTCTCGGGTTTGTTAACGGAACTAACGGTACTAACGGAAAAAGTTAACGAAGTTAACTTGGGAAGTTGCAGTTGTTACAGTCTCCCCATGTTAAGGAATTTTCGTCCCGAAAATTAGCATAATGTCCAATGTGTTCGGGCCAATTGAATGGGATGAAGGAGAATGGAAACAAGAAAATTTGTCGTAGTGCTAATTGTTTCACGACTCGTTACGAGAGAATCCGAGGGGAGTGATGGACGGTACACGATTAGAAAGTATCGAATGAACACTTCGCATGAGCGTACAGAGAGTGATTTCCTATAATGAACGTTTCCGTGAGTCAGTTGAATCGCATCGCATGGTTAGGTTTAACAAGTGTCACGGTGACACCATATCCGAAATCGAAGTATTTGATATGACGGAGTGATCATATGTCCGAGTAGTCTTTAGCTATAGTACCCAATAAGGTAACAGGAAGTATTGTGTCAAATGACACGGTAGAGGTAAGAAGTGCTGCAAAAAGGTTCAAATGTTAACGTATCTGGAGGGTGGTTATGCATCCTTGAATTTGGCTAAGATCGGGTGGTTCTTACAGTTCGCAGAAAAGGTATAGGAAGATGACGCAACAAGGTATTGTAGTACCAATAGCATAGCGAGTAAGCGCGGTTATCTCTTAACGAAGTGCTCTGCTTTACCAAAGCGGTGACAATTTTTAGGTGTACGCGAGGTTAACAAGTCGTGGGATGTCAGAAATGTAACAACTAGAGGACCAAATGAATTATTTCATTAATTTCCATGGTGAACCAGGACGAGTATGGATCTGGGTCGAGTAAACGTTGATAAGGGTCCTGGGAAAGTCACGGGATTGCTCCAAGGAACATGTGATTTGTCTTTTATAATACAAAACTTGAGTTGTTAAAACGTTGTTGTTCATCTGGGTCGTAATCTATATTTGACCCTTAGTAGGAAATTTATATCAGGAGTGTTCCCCTTAATCTAGAGAGTTGGAAAACAATAAGTTTTATTTGATTAAACTGTGCATGTCCCTTCTAGTGAAAAAAAAAATATGTATGAGGGTCGTGCGAAATTTCAACGGAAGTAACATAAATTTTGCTTTATTGTGGGCAGTGTCCCCTTAAATGAAGTTTCTAAAAATAAGTTTTTTGTTTATGATTTCAAGGCAAATCTGTGGTTCAGCACTCTAGTTAAGAAGCAGAGGGTTACCAATGAAAGTTTTTCTAGAAAGGAAGGAATGAGGGCGATGGGTAACAACGTATTGATGAGGTTAACTTGCCTCGATGGCTCAAGGCTTGATGATGAAGCAGATCATACAGTTCAGCAACGAATCGAGTGTTTGAAGATAACGAAAATCGTACGGGTTCGAGAAGTAACCTACATCGCTCCGTTGGGCGAAACTGTATTCGGAGGGAGGTATAGAGTGTTTAAAATCGTGACGAGATTAACAGTCTAGAGAGGAGAACTTCATAAGATTTTCCTGCTGAAAGGTTGGTTCCAATGGTTGTGGTGTAATTGTCCATTGAAGAGGTCCGGATTTCCATCAGATTAGAGTTTATGGAGTGGTTGTACAATCGAGAGAGCTTGAAGGAGGGTTGTAGTAGTCAACGTCATAGGGGCAGAGTTAACATCGCGGATAAATTAAAATCAGTGAAGAGTTTAACCACGGCTCGCTCGCAGCGAGGGGAGATCTTATCGTCGGATGGTGTGAATGATAGGATGTCTTACCAGGGTTATCATTTGCGCAAGCATTTTTAAAGGATTTTGATAGGTTGGCAATCATATATAAGAGAAATGAGAATAGGTGTTATAGCGTAATGAATACGGTTGAGTCCCATAAGCTTGAAAATGGATATCATGAGATTTTGAAATGGAAGGTCGTATTCCTACAACTGGTGGTTTGCCGAGTAGGATTTCCCCAGGGCTTCCATACACTGTAAATTACATTTACGTGTGCACCCGTAACGGTAATTTACCTTGTATGGTCACGCTGGTTCCTCTTACTTTAGCTACCAGGTTCGGTGGGGTAGTATATGGTTTCCAAGGGGTAAGTATCAAGAATGTGGTCATTAAATCAAAAGTAACTGACTGGAATTTGCCAAGGAGATAAGTTCTGAGAATAACAGCTGATTTAACTTAGAGTTCACCTTAGGTTCGCTTTGGTAAGTAAGTGGTTCAGTAGGAGTATGGGTAGGGCATGCTAGAATGCCCCTAACTTAACTTAAAGTTATAGAGTAGTTATTGTCTGACTCGATCACGAATCCGTTATACACACATATATTTATATATATACAAAGAGAATATCATGCTATTCTTAGTCATCACATGCCTGATTTCATTTATGCTATTAAAGTCACATTCACACTGGATTATCATACAACAACTATGCAATTTAATATGCGAGGTCTAAAATGACCAAGGAAAAAGGGTCTCAACATTTTAAGGTAACAATTGCAGTTACAAGTATCTTATGAGAAATCATCTGATTCTATACAGTGCTGCCCTATACTACGAGGCTAAACAACGTTCTTTACTATCGCAATACGACAAAGGTACTCTCAGGGTGTGTTAATGGGTGTCCTACCCGAATAGGATCTACTACGATTTCTATTTGTGTTATAAGAGAGTATGACCAGTTAGGCTAAGGATATGTTGGATCATTGTCTTAGAGTCTAGATTACCATGATCTAGGCCTAGTAGTATACCTACTAAGGTCGTTAAGAATAAATGGGTTAAACAAGTCCTTAAAGATATCAGGATCCTAAACAATGGATTTTGCCCTATTCGTGAAGCTAGTGTATGACTACCGGCACTTACAATTAATCACTTAAGTTTTGTTGACGTAACCAAGTAAAAAGGATGGTGAATACATGCTTAAAGGAAAATCTTCTCTGATTGCATCCTAGGAGGGTCTTACTCTAATAGGGTTCTTGATGGTCCTGGATACACTACATGAAGGGCAATGTGTATTCTAACATGTGGTACAAACAATTGCTACACCAATTCTTGTAAATTCTTCTAGGTATCCCGTTGAAGTTCGCTAAGAACTCTTTAAGTCCGCTAAGCACCATTCAAGTCCGCTAAGAATGGGATGAAGTTCGCTAACCACTTATCAAGTTCGCTAAAGGCACAACAAGTCCGCTAAGAAGAGAGGAAGTCCGCTAAGGCCTCATCAAGTTCGCTAAGAAGCCAACAAGTTCGCTAAGGGCAACAAGTTCGTTAGGGATTATAATCAAGTCCGCTAGCTGGAAGTTCGCTAAGAGTAGTACAAGTTCGCTAAGAACAAAGGGTTCAAGTTCGCTAGGAGCTATTCTAGTCCGCTAAAGGCGCAATGAAGTTCGCTAGGAAGGAATTGTAACAAATCCGCTAAGTTTCATACTTAGAAAAATTTCCTAACTCAGAAATTTCTAAGCCTCGGGAAAGAAAAATTCTTACTCTAATTCCATTCTTATTCTGACACAAGACAAGAAATCTTAAATGTGGATCATCTTCGGCACGCGGGGCAGTACTCTTGAGGAATGGGTTGTAACAAAATCTTTTCAAAACAGTTACAGTTCAGAAATCTTATTTTTAAAATGTTCTTGTTCGCTGTAACCAATGGCTCTGATACCAATCTGTCACACCCCCAATTTCCACTAACGGAGTATAACCGTGTAGGGTGTGAACCAGACCAGGATCCAAGACTTTAGTTACAACCAAGCCATAACAGTAAATAAAATAAAGATAAGGGACTTTTAAATAAAGTGAAGGAAAGTTTGTTTTACGAATACATAAGTCAGTTTAGAAATTCAGCGGAAGCATATTTAGTGTTTGCAAGATCGATATACAAAAGGCATGTTCAAAGTGTTTTGAAAATATGAATTTCCCAAAATGTTTGCATTGGAGAGTACTGCCGCCACTCGTGCCATCCATGAATCCACCTAACGACCTGAAAAGTAATCAACAATCAAGTGTCAGCAAAAAGGGCTGGTGAGTTCACTAAAACAGTCTACACAACACCATGTAGACCAAAAATGCATACGAATCGTAAAGCAATAAATTCGTAACCTAGAAATGCAAGTATTATCCGTATCATTAGGTAGCTAGCCTATGCTTATGCTCCTCTGAATGTTCGCAACCAAAGCTGACAATGTAATGATAGGTATTAACCTATGTGGTTTGCCTTCCCCGTATCTTCCCCGATCACGGTAGTCTTAGGCTAATATTGTTCTCAGTCCGACCGCCAGTCGGGAGGGTGCATCCTGTGCACCGCTGAGCGGGGGTGTCAATCCCCAGTAGATCTACTCAACATTACCTCGCTATTCTATATTAATGGTCCGATAAGTAAGGACTTTTGTTTATAAAGCAATTCAGTGAACATGTGATATAAGTGGGATAATTACTCAAGTAAAGAAATACCTTTACCGTGTGTTGCCATCCCTTACCGGACGCAACTATAACAGTAAGTGAAACTCACCTTAGGGGGCACTGGTACACAGCAAAAGATTCAACAAGTCGGTCACACACAACCTGTTTGGGTAAATATGGCCTAAACGGGTTAGGAGGTGTCGCGAGGACGAAAATAGCAATCTTAGCACCTAAACATGTTTCATGTAGTCACACAAGTCATATAATGCATACACAAGTTTCAGATTGAGAGAATTTCAAAGAATTGCCATTTTGGTCAAAGTTGACTCAGAAAGTCAACTTCAACACTCAAACTAGTGGCATAGTCAAAATCTACATACTTAGGAGTTAGGATCTCAACTTTTGCAGGATTAAACTACATGTTAAACATGACTTGTTGCAAAAAGAATCAATCAAAAACATCGAATAACGAAGAAGTTATGCACATTGCAAGTTGACCCATTTGGCACATAGTTAACTAGTTCATGAAAATTTGAAATTGGCATAACTCACTCAATTTTTGGGTTTTAAACCTCAAATGCTCCAGATCCTATATTTAGTATGTGTACATCAATTTCAAATAGCAAACACCCCAACATAATAAGGTTTACATGTCCGACCCGTTAGAAAAGTCTACTTTTTAAAATTCCAAACAGCTTTGAGTACCTGTTTTGCAGCAGCAGTTTGGGTGACCAAACGAAGGTTTTAGAAGGCGTATAAATAGCCGTTTTAAAGCTAAGACATCCTAGTTTATCACCCAACAAGAATCAATCATGTTCGATCAAAAATGAGCAAGTTATGGCTATTGAAAGTTGACCAAAAATCAGTTTTGTTGCAGAAGGTCAAAGTAGGCAAATTGAATTTGATTAATCCATAATTTGATCAAAGCTTGGAGTTTGTTTACCAAAACCTCCAGATCTTAGTTTTAATATATAAACATCATTTACCAATAGCAAACTCGTCAATAAAACAAGATTATCATGCTCAACCAAAAAGCAAAGTCCACTTTTCACAGAAAAATACAGCTTTGCACACCTAACTTGCAGCAGCTATTTGGATGACCAAACGGACGTTTTAGAAAGTGTGCGAGTAGCCGACTCGAAGCTAAGACATAGTACTTTACTAGGGAAAAAAAATCAACTGATTCGGAGCAATATTGAGTGAGTTATGACCTCTGCAAAATGGCCAAAAATTCTGGCCGAATCTGTCCAAATTTTATAGTTTGTAAAAGTTTTGGTTTTCTAATTTTAAGCAACAATTTGGTCATCCAACACCTACTAACAGATTTATAATCATGTTAACATGTAATTTCTGTCCTAAACAAATTCATATCCAAATCATAGCAAAATCTCATCATGTAGCTAGCATACAAGGGTAAAAACGTCCAAATTTCATAACCAACACCCAATATTCATAACAAGAACATTCATAGCAGATTTTGAACTCAAATTTCCAGCTTTAAACTCATTCTAAAATCTGTCCCAAATCAAGAGTTATCATAGCTTAACCTAAATCAAGTTTCATGAGCATACAAACACTCCATTTAGCACATAAACACATAAAAACACACATGCAACTAACAATTTCGAGTTTGAAGAATCTAGGGCTTACGAATTTGGGAGAGAAATCGCAGGTAGGAGGAGATGGAGTGAAGAGGGAGCTTCCTTTGGTGTTCTTGAAGCTTGTGGTAGCTTGGATTCACCTCCTTGAAGCTTGATTCACGAAAATCTCTAAGTGTGTGTGAGTGTGTGTGTGAACCGTAAGGTGAGAGGAGGGGATGAAGATGATGATGCGTGAATGAGAGATGGGGGAGGAGATGGGCAGATTTTGTGTTTAAAATAATTACACATTTGGTCCCTCAACTTCATTTTTAAACATAGCAAGCATAAAACTCAATTAGGTGGGTTTTAACTAAAAACTTGTCAAGTAAAAATTCTACAAATGTTTCTAATTGTTTTAAACTCATTTAACATGTAAGATTTAGTCGGGTTACATAAATTTAACATTTAGACATAAATTCCAATTTACGCACGAAGTCCGGTTTTTACCCGAAAACGCGAAATTTTCAAATAACCCAAAATGTCACGAAACGAATTCACAAAACAAGTTACTAACATCAATTAGCACATAGACATGAACAATATACAATTAATCAAATAACGGGTCTCGGGTTTGTTAACGGAACTAACGGTACTAACGGAAAAAGTTAACGAAGTTAACTTGGGAAGTTGCAGTTGTTACATATTTTGCCTAAGTTAGCGCTTAACAGAGTTGATATTTCACAATTTTTTTTTTGAGAAATATGTTTTCAAAATCTAGAAATCTGTAAGGATCAATTTAAACCCTCACGCGATATCTAGACTAGTGAAACCGTGCGGAATCCGGTTTTAACTAGTTGATTCAAGAAACAGTGAAAGATATTAATTGAAAAGTATGAAAACAGGAAATAGCAAACACAAACCGATTTGAAGAAAACACTTTAGATTGATCACTGATTAACTGCTTGCTACACCTTGATCGAAATTCTAAGAGGAATTTCGATATAACCACTAATCACCACACAAAACACTAGCAACCCTAAAACAATATAAGATGGGACTATATATAGTAGAGATTGACTTGGTAAACAAGTCAATCTCTTTACAAATTTCGAAATCCCCAAGCCCATCCTACATAATTCGGACCCCAACATACACAAAAGTTAGCCCAATTACATATTTATACAAGCCCACAAGTATTAAAGAAGCCCAAAATCATCTAATGCAAAAGCCTCATTTTCTAGGTCTCTACAATCTTCCCCTAGGCTTTAGCATTAGACTGTCTTCACATCCGGAACTTCTTTGACATATTTACTGTTGCTGGATCATACCATAGTTCCTTGGCTAAAATCTCAGCTACTGCCCGAGTGTAACACTTTGCATATTCTTCAGTGTCTTGATTACACTCAATCTGATGTTTTGCTAAAACCATGATGTCTTTCTTGTGGAATCTCATCAGATCATGAACTTCCATGACATCAATAGTCTTTGACTTGCAGAGAATCTTGGCTTCACCGGAGTAATCACTATAAGCCCAAGTCTGGAAATCATGCAGGCAATCTTCAGGATGTCTCATAGGAAGAGGTATTGTCTTTGTCTTGTCTGTAGGTGGATACAAGACATTTATGAACTTCTTGAGCTTTTCACCCTCCTTCCCTGGGATACTTTTCTTTCCATCCCATTTGAAGACACTCCTATACTTCTTCACATATGATTTCTTGTGAGGAAACTCCTCAAACCTCTTGAACTTGCTCCTCACAGCCTTTTCCAGTTTTTTATAGAAGTACTTGGCTTGATCATTGTTTGACGGATTTGAAAACGGAGCCTGATAAAGCATTGTCAGATCCACGTTCGTCCAGGAGTAAAACTGTGTCCAGCTCTTGTAGTACTCCAAAGGATACTGACCCTTTCTTCTTACTACAAACATGTTCTTCTCTCCATCAAACATCCATGTTTTAACAGCTGCAGTAACTCCTTGTTTATCATGATAATGTTCACCCAACTGGATTAGATACCTCTCAGGAGGATAGGCAAATGTCTGCGACTCCCAACCTCCATCAAAATCAGAAGCTGGAACCGTCATGTAATCTCTATCCCTGGTATCTTTATCTTCACTTGAGGCTTCAGGTAAAACGGGTTGAGTTTCTTCAGGAATATCAGCTTCAAAATCAAATACTGGTGATTGTGAGGAATCACCTGCACCTGAACCTCCTTCACCTTTATCTCCTTGCCCAATGCATGATCTGACTGATTTATCTGAACTAAGCTGCCTGATCAGCTTATGAAGTTGTAAAAACACGAGATGATCTTACTACAACATGATTCAGTAATTGGATAGCAACAAGATGTAAATAAAGCTTGGCTTTATTGATTCACTTAGAGATTACAAGTAGAGAGAGAAACACACTCAGTTTACACACAGTTAAGAGTTGTAGAATGACAGCCCTTCTAACTCTCTCTAACACGAACTATTTATAGTTACTTAGTCATAAGCCAGCGGATCACCAGCAGACTATCTGGTCCGCCGTATCAACTGATCCGGCGGATCATGTGATCCGGCCAGATGACTAACTAACTCACACAGACGCTCTTGTCTAGATACAATACACGAGACACAACGTTAGCATAGGAATATGCTCTAACAAACTCCCCCTTAACGTGTAGTGTATCTATATTCTAACTCAACTTCAGTCTTCAATCTTCAGCATGACTGCATTTGATCTTCAACTTGAAATCTTGTCAGAATTAGAGCTCGCATGGCTGGATCAATCTTGAATCATCTTTGAACTTCAAGATCCACTTGTGAAAGATATAACATACTCCCCCTTTCACCATGCTTGAATCGTCTCACTCAGATAACCTGCAATTTCAGAAGACAGAAACGCGGTTTTCCTTTTCTTTTGAAAATTAATTTAACCTTGGCGCAAAACTTCTCTTCGAGAATCCAAGATATAGTTTTGAAATTTTTAATTTTGTATCAAGTATCGATCGATCGAAAACAAATAAGAAACAAAATCTTTTTGGCTTTTTTGAAACGTTATATCAAAACACACCTAAAATCTTTTTGAGTTTTCAGATATAAAACATAAATGCAACACAGAAATGAAATACTGAATCACACACTATTTTTGTCTTTTGCGAGAAAGATCACAACTTGGGATCATATTGATCATAACATGCTGAACTACACTTCAATTTCAATTACTTCAGCACATAAGTCATGTCGATTACTGGTATAAGTTGTCCATCTTAAACTCAGGCACAATCATACTCATAACATCTGGATATGTTATTGAATTGATTAGATTTGCTTTGACCAGTGTACCCCACACTATCAGACATACTCAGATATGTTTTTGCTTTTTATATCACACTTTGTGATTTCATTTGTGATTTAATCACATAATGATTGTATACATGATTCAGTCAACTGTGTTCCATGCAAAAAGAAATAAGAACGTTAAATCGTCTACCTTAAGGTCGATCTTTCGATACGCAGATAAGGCCTCGGATTTAACAAAATAAGAAAATAAAACAAGTTGAAATTGTATAACTCAACAACAATCAGGTCGGTACTCCCGTACACGCAGAGAAAGTCCGATGAGTTATACGAAACACCAAAGAAAATAAAGCAGAACGTCAAACGAACAACGATCAGGTCGGTCTTTCGACACGCAGAGAAAGTCCGATCGTTTGACAAAATAAAGAAAATCAAACAAGTTTAAATCTTTGCAAAATGAACACATGTATACACAGTGACTTCTCATTTTCTTTTTCACATATCTTTTCTTTGATATCATGAGATATGCATCAAGATGTTGTCCACTTGGTCAAGCATTAGTATTTAGTGTTTATCACATCTGAATACTTTCTGATTTAATGCCGAGCCTACCATGTACATCAAACAATGATCTTATGGCTTTTTCATCTATTTTATCCATGAGTCAGACATGTAAGCCAATGTACCATCATTTCCCAAATATGTTGGATACAATTTCTCATTTTTCCATGTTTTTGTATTTTCCTGTTTTTCAATGTTTTTGTATTTTTCCATTTTCTCCCCCTTAAAATGAAAACTCTATTTTTGGATTTTCATTTTAACAAAAACAAAAACACAACGACACTATTTTTGGCTTTTCAATTGTCTCCCCCTAAACTACATACAAAATGTAAAAGAAAGAAAATTGACCAATCGATACTGATACCTGTCAGGTTTAGCTTTCAGAAAATTTCAGTGTGAAAAATGATATCACATGTAATTTAAATTAAGAAACGCAGAATACTCCTCCATCAGCAACCTTGCAATCACCAACGGGTCTTCTAGGAATACCTGCACACTGGTTTAAAGATTAGTACTCAAATGACCCGAAGCACACAGCTTCTGGTCGACCAGTGTCTTCTACAAAGTCAGTTGCAGCTTTGCTGACCACTTTAGGTCGCCACTGCATCTTTGCAGGTGCAGTTTTCACAGAAACATCATCTTGTGATGAATCACCAACACTAGACTCACTTTTGAAATGTTTTGATTTAAAATGTGATGTTGGTGAGTCATTAAAAATTCTGCCGGATTCATCAATTATCGTGGCAGTTTTTCCAGAAAATTTCCTTTTAACAGTGACAGGACAATTCTGTGCTATATGTCCCTTTTGGCGACATTGATAGCACAAACGATATGAACGTTTAAATTGGGACTTGTCCTGAACTAGATCACATTTATTAGACAACTCAGACTCATCAGAAATATCATCAAAAACTTGAAACCTATTGGCATGTACCCATTTGGAAGTAGGACTTCGAGGAGTAGAATTTGAACCAGATGAAGAAGATTCTTTGATCTGCTGACCAATTGTAGAAGAACCTTCAGAGACATCTTTCTTCTGATTTTTACCCTTGAATCCTTTCTCCATGGTAGAAATAAAGACTTGAGCCAAATGGTAGATTTGTTCCAAGCTTGTATCTTTCTTTTCTTTTGAAGCCTTCTTTGAGATGTTCTTCTTGTCTTTCTTTGCAACTTTCTTGTTTCCACTACCCAAACCACACTGTTTGTAACCTGGCAGTGTTGATAAATCAACTTCCGAACGTGAAGGACCAGATTTTGCAGCTTGATTGAATGCAGCTTTGATATCCTTCAATTTGTTAGTTCCAACCAACTTTGCTGCAATCCTTTCTTCATTCAACTGCTTCTCATCTTTTTCAACTTTATTTCCACTAGAAAGAATGGTTGTATCTGCTATAAACCCACCAGAAACAAACTTTGATGTAGATTGATCAACCACACTTTCCTCCTTCTCCTCTTTCTTCGTCGATTTCTTAGAATTCTTCAAATCTGACTTCTCAGTTGCAAACTCAGAATAATCTTGTGTTGCATCAGGAGAACTAAAATCATTAAGAGCATTAGTTTGAATAACAAGATGTGGATTTTGATTGAATTCTTCTCCTCCAAACACCTTCTTGAAGTTGTCGTCTTGACACAAATAACTTGTAAAAGAATGAGAATTCTTCAAGTTATGCAATTGACGATTGAGATCGAGAATTTCAACTTTCAAATCAGCTATGATCTTCTGAGCTTCAGCAAGAACTTTTTCTGATTGAATCAATTTCTCAGATGTGGTGTTGACTAATGATTTTTCTCGTCTCATCCCATCATGAGCAGCATGCACTTCTTTGGTAACTTTATCCACTCTTTCCTTATATATCTCAATATTCCTTGTTAATAAATTTTTATCTTTCTTCAAAGAAGTGATTGTATCTTGCAATTCAGACTGAACAATCTGATATTGAGTTCTATCAGCAGTAACTTCATCCAATGCCTTCTGAAGTTCATCATTCGATGTCTGAAGTACTTCAACCTTTTTGATAGATTTTTTAAATAACTGTTCAAAATCTTCACTAACATCTTGAACTTGAGACTTATATTCTGCAACCTCCTTGACCAGCTTTTCATTGACCGAAGTAAGCTTGACAATTTTTGACATGAACTCATCATTCTCGTGTTGAAGTTGTAACTTTTGTTGATCATTCTGTATACAGCTTTCTGACAATTGTTTCTGAACATTCGCTAATTCTGTCACCAACACACTCTTTTCCTCGAGTAACTCTGCATTTGTTTTGCAAACTTCATTAAATTCCTGACATTTCTTGATGAAACTCTCCAATTCTTCATCCTTTCGTTTAATTTCAACAGATTGACATTCTATTTCTTTTATCAAACCTTTAATTCGACTATCCTTTTGTGAACAAAATTCACACACGGATTCATAACCACCCATTTCGGAATCAGAATGACTTGAAGCAGATTTACTGGTCTCAGATGTATACCCACTCGATTCAACCTCAATATTTGCCATCAATGCATAACTGTCTTGAGAATGAACCACGAATGCAGATTCATCTGGAAAATCTTTAGCCCAATCATAACCTTCTTCAGTTTGAGATATCATAGCTTTTGCGTCAGGTTTATCAGATTTACTCTTATCAGATGATGATTGAGAACACTCACGAGCAAAATGTCCAACCTTGGAACAATTGTAACACTTTACTTTAGATTTATCCAAACCCAATTTCCTATTTCCTGGAACAAAAGAATTCTTTCCATGTTTCTTGATAAATCGTCTTCCTTTTTCAACCATCATTGCAAATTGCCAATGCAAATCTAATTCAGTTAACTGATCATCATCCAGCTGTTCTAACTCAGTTCCACTTAAACCAGCATCACTAACTTGACCGAAAATCGATCCAGACGATGAAGATATAAAAGCAGATAACAAAGCAGCTAGATCTTCGGTTGCTTGATTAGAAGTTGACTTACTTGATGATTTAGCAGGAATAGTAAAACTGCATCCTGAAGAATATCCACCATTATCTGACTTTCCAGCAAGAAATGCTGTTACTGGTGGATTACTGCTTGAAATAGAATTTGATTTAGCTTTAGCATGGGCAGTAGCAGAATTCTCTCCAAAATAAACTGCAGGATTCTGAACTGATGGAATTGCTGATTTCTTTACAAGTAACTCCATTTCTCGAGCTTGTAACTTGCTTAATAATTGATTGAAAGTCCAACTTGAATAATTTGGATCATTAGAAAGCATCATAACAAAATTCTCCCATGTTTCCGGTAAAGCTTCCAGAAATTTTTCCTTCAAGTCATCTTTTTCTTTCTGGACTCCTACAATATCGAGTTCATTAATCAGATGAGAAAATCTAGAAATCAAATCTGCAATACTCTCTTTTTCACAATGCTGGAAGTTATCAAACTCCTTTAACAAAACTTTCTTTCGACTCTTCTTATATTGCTCGTTTCCTGCACATCTATCCTTCAATGCATCCCATAAGGTTTTTGATGTTGTGCAGTTTTTGAATTGATGCAAAAGTTCTCTTGGTAATGCCATTGTGAGATTTGCATAAGTTTTCTTTTCTCTGGCATAAACTTTCCTTTGATCTTCATCAAGATCACTTCGTGGAATTGGTTCTCCATTTTTCTTAGGATATGTATAATCTTGTTCAATAGAAATCCACAAATCAATGTCAAGAGCATTAACAAATGATTCAAATCGTTGCTTCCAATTCTCATAATCCTCCAATCGAAGTAACTTAGGAACTTTCTGAGTTGTTCCTATCTCGTTATCATAGTTCAATATGGCTTGCATTGATGATTGAACAGCTGAAAAAGCGTGAAAGTCGCTCATTTTGAAATTTCAATACCGAATGCAAAAACTTAAAACTGAAAAACGGGCGTCTTCCAAGCGGATATTGGGGGTCAAAACTTGACGGTACTGGCCGTAGGCTAGTACACGTCCTAGATCTCGGAAAGACGAACGTTTTGGCTGGTATTGGGTTCCGTAACTCCAAACGGTTTGCAAGTTACGTCAGTTTTAGTGAAGGTCACTATTCTGCCAGCGGATCAATACAAATTGGCGGATCAAAATACTACCAGCGGACCAGTTCCGGATCAAATTAACGAGGCGGATCAGATTTGTACTAGCGGACCAGATTCCGGATCAGATTTTGTCTGGCGGACCAAATTTCATACGGCGGATCAGTTTTTGGTACGGCGGATCAAAATTTTCAGCGGATCACACTGGTACGCTGCAACTGTCGCGGATCAGACTGATGAAGATTGCCTGGCGGATCAAATGGCGGATCAAACTGCTCGTCGGGCGGACCAGATGCAGAAAACACAAAAATCGACTGTTTTTCACAGATTTCGACAATTGAAGCTAGATACTGGATCAGTATGATGCGAAAACACTCCAGGAACATCCAGAAATCATTTTTATCCTCGGAATCACTCAGAATTATGAAAAATTGATGAAAAACGTAGAAAACCCAAACTTTCTCTCTCTAGAATTTCGAAAACTTACCAAATCACAGCAGTAGAGCAACCTGGAATGCTCTGATACCACTTGTAAAAACACGAGATGATCTTACTACAACATGATTCAGTAATTGGATAGCAACAAGATGTAAATAAAGCTTTGCTTTATTGATTCACTTAGAGATTACAAGTAGAGAGAGAAACACACTCAGTTTACACACAGTTAAGAGTTGTAGAATGACAGCCCTTCTAACTCTCTCTAACACGAACTATTTATAGTTACTTAGTCATAAGCCAGCGGATCACCAGCAGACTATCTGGTCCGCCGTATCAACTGATCCGGCGGATCATGTGATCCGGCCAGATGACTAACTAACTCACACAGACGCTCTTGTCTAGATACAATACACGAGACACAACGTTAGCATAGGAATATGCTCTAACAGAAGTTCTCTAAATTGCCTGGAAAATTCTCTGTTTATCTTCTTCTAATTCTCTAATTCAGTATTATGGACCTTCTGAATATCAATTAAATCACCAATGATTTTACTTTGTGTTGCATTTTGAGCTTTCAAATCTTCTATCTCTGCTCTGAGTTCCTTCTCCAATCTGAACTCATGGGTTTCTACAGCTTTCCCCTTGTCTTGGGCTGTGGGTTGAGAAGAAGACTGACCAGCACTTGAACTTGTGACTGGTGGCACATGAGAATCCAATCTTCTTCTCCTTGGGTCACTAGGGCCTTCTCTGTGGTGTGGCGTAACAGTCGACACAGTCTCAGTCATATCAGTCATATCGTCAGTAACAGAAGCACCGAGGGGAGGATCCTCTGTGGCTTTCCGTTTTCTAATCAATGGAGTCTCAGTTGTCTCTGTCTCTTCTTCCTCAATGTCAATATCATCCAGATAAGTATCATAGTTAATAGACTCATCACCTTCAAAATTGAGCGCTCCAATCCTCACATCATTCAAATCAAACTCTTCCTAGTCAGAATCATCAGGAAGATCAACCACTTTCTTCTGAGGAGGAGGCATATTATGTTCTTCTTCTACAGATGCATTTCTGTTAATTGGAATCTCTTCTCTTACAATCTCCGCAAATTCTTCAAACTTGTCTCCGAACGGCATCTTATCAGACAACTTCTTCTTCGGATTTATCATCGGAAAAACTTCAATACCCATTGGCTTAGTATCATGAGTGTCATTGGTCTTCCTCAGGTTTGGGTATCTTGAATCTAGAACAGACTGAATAAACCTAGGAACAGCTGCAAACTTCTTATCTCTAGACACGACCGCTTTCACATCTTCAAAAATCATCCTAGACCAGTTGAACCGAACACCTCTGATTAGTGACACCATTGCATGGGTTGCACCTGGTTCAGCTGATCTGTAGAGCTCTTCTTGGCAATGAGACATTTTTGTAAGTAATGTGCCAGCATTCTCCAGTACGGTGGAATGAGAGCTTTCATTGTGGGAGGAGAGATCGTGAGATATCCCATTTCCTTTAAACATTGGGACACCATCTCCTTGTCAAGCACAGTGGAATCAGCAGCTACATCTTTCAGTCTGGGTGCCTGTCTGAAATTCTCCTCAGTTAAGATCACTTCAGTATTTTGAATCTTGGCAATTATCTGTTTTCCATCTTCAGACACATCTGCCGTCTTCCAAAACTCTTGCTGCATCCGTTTGCATATCACCGGGTTTGTTGTGAGAGCAAAGTGTAGACAACACTTCTTCAACCCAGCTATCTTTGACTGATACTTCTCTCTGTATTCAGCAGGCGGGTCCAGCAAATAGGCCACCTGATTATGATCTTTGACAAACTCCAAATCCCTGCACTCACAAACACAGATAAACACCCAAAACACACAAAAATTCATTAGATTTAAGGATTTCTCGAAAAACGGACAACATAACGGCTTTAAATTAACTGAAAAACCATCGAAAAATATCATCAGGTACCTTTCCGATCGAAAAACAGGGTTTTCGATCGGAAAGCTTCCATCTGATCGAAAAGTCATTTGGTTACCGAGGGGGCCTGATCGAAAAGTATATATTCATGATCGAAAAGTAGTGGCTGATCGAGAAGCTAAACTCCTGATCGGAAAGCGTAAGCTTCTGATCGAGAAGTCTAGCTTCCTGATCAAAAAGCCTAAAGGCTGATCAAAAAGCACGAGGGCTGATCGAAAAGCCTCAGGACATCGGCAACCAGTAATCGAGAAGCATCAGGGCTGATCGAAAAGCACGAGGGGCTGATCGAAAGTCCCTGATGCGATCGAAAAGTGTCGTCTCCTTCATTCCAATCCTGCAACTCAATCGAAAAGCTCATATATGCGTGTTTTAAACACGATTGCAAGCAAAACAAGCACCCATCCCATTATCCCTTCCGTACCCGACTTAAAATAGAGAAAACAAGCACATTCTCGAGACGGTCTTTAGGGGGTTTAGCCACGCGCTTCAGACGAGGCGCCATGGGTTCAAATAGACACCGGGAATGTGTTACCGAGGTGATTCCAACCAAGGTACGGGTGTCGGATGATGGTGAGGGTGGCAGGAGGCGGCGAATCGGAGAGGGGCAGCGGCGGCGGCACAGTGGGGGAATCGTGGGACAGTGGTGGTCGGAACTCGACGGGGATGTTGGCGGTTTGGTCGCAAGAGGTAGGCGGTAGTGGTGGTGGTGCGCGATGATGGTCGGAGCAGGAGGTGGTGGAGATTGGCGGTGGTGAAGGTGGATTAGGGTTTGGAGGCGAAAAGAGGGAAACGAGGAGAGTGATGGTCACCGACCTCCCTCTCCCTTTTTCTTTTGTTTCAAAATTTTAAAATTGTTTCACTTCACCCCCTCAATATTAAAAAAAGAACCCACACCACTCAAACTTTTCACAAATCACATTTAACCTTAACAAGGTTATATTTTGTAAAAAAAAATATAACAACCCCAACTTCATTCTTGCTTATTCATTAAAGCTTCCCCTGAAATCAAGCCTGTGAGATTTATGATCTGGCAATTTTTTTTTACTCAAAATTATAAAAATTAGAAGTTAATAAAATAAAATAAACACAAATAAAATGCATTAAATTAAAAAAAACATAAAAACTTAACCAACTGGATTTTGAGTGAAAAGGCGTTGTTGGGGATCATACCAGATCGTCTGTGACTGAGGAACCCTTTTCAGCTTTGGTTACTTCGCATGTTCAGGCGATTTCCGGTATTTTGGTCCAACTTTAAACTCATGCTGCTTTCGCTTACTCAAGCAGTTTCATCACATTATTTATCTTTTAAGGTTTATTTAATTATGACAATCTATCCAGGTCACACACATAAGTCCTAGGTATAATTTGTACATTCTATCAAGCACATCTGCTTTCCATACAACATTTTTTCACGACAGCTTTCCTTAAGCCCAACATCATGCTCCAGACTGGATTGAGAATAGATCACGGAGGTTTTGTTGGATAATATACAAAGTCAGCTGAATTTTTGAAACATTTTAACAATGTTCTCATCAGTGACAATGGCTCAGGGTTTTGCACACTAGAGGGTCTCTTTTGATTATGCGCATTGGCATCTTTTTGGTTTAACATATATATACAATGTGATCTAAAACGTACGTGGATCAGGGTGGTTCCAGGTCTCTGCTTTCGCAGAACAGAGGAGTCCTGACTCACGTACAACATTCCCAGGTCATTGCTTACGCAAAGCAGAGGGAATGGGATTTTTGAGCATGACATCAACACTCAGAATCGGGCGTGTGTCTTAGGATTCCTGATACGCAGTCAAATAGAAATTGTACTAACCTAAGTGTGTGTTCCCTTTCAAGCATCATACGTTATCTTCAAGTGTTGTGATAAAACATAACTTTTGATTGATTGTCAGCAGAGCCTACCAAGCATATCGACCATGAATCACTGCTTTTCACTTCCACTTTACACGTGTCAGTCAGCAAACACCTGGAAATTTATATCACTTCCCAGCCTGGTCAACCAAACCAGTAAAAAAATTTAAAAGCACACACATTTGTGGAAATGAATATCTTTTATCTTCCCCTTGCTTTTAGATTTTTTTTTAAACTACCAAAAAGACACTATTTTTGTATTTTTGAATTTTTTCCAATTTTTTGTAATTTTTTTATTTTTATTTTTACTTTTTAATTTTTTTTTAAATTTTTTTAAAGAAGAAAAAAAGAACAAATTGCCAGACTACTCATCAAAGGCTATCATCCGGAGGCCCTTGAGACACATTTCAAAATTTGCTCTTGGGAGGGGTTTTGTGAACATGTCCGCCACATTGTCATCCGAAGCCACCCTTTCCAAATGAATGAGCCTGCGGTCATAGCAATCCCGAATGAAGTGCGTTTTTATATCTATGTGTTTGGTTTTGGAGTGCTGCACGGGATTTTTCACAATTTGCAATGCAGCATTATTGTCACAAAAAATGGGAGTATCGAAAAAACCCAGACCGTAATCTCCCAGCTGATGCTGCAACCAAACCACCTGAGAGCAACAGGCAGACGCATCAACATATTCTGCCTCGGCTGTCGACTGGGACACCATGTGCTGCTTCTTGCTTTGCCAAGAGACCAGCCTGTCACCCAAAAATTGAGCTCCAGCAGATGTGGATTTCCTGTCAAGCTCATTGCCACCATAATCACTGTCAGAGAAAGCATACAGGTTAAATCCGGACTCTTTAGGGTACCAGAGGCCTAGACGAGGCCGACCCTTCAAATATTTAAAAATACGTTTCACAGTAGAAAGATGAGAGAGTTTAGGATTAGCCTGATAGCGTGCACATTGGCACACAGCGAGCATGATATCTGGACGGCTGGCGGTCAAATACATCAGAGACCCAATCATGGACCGGTACATGTGCTCGCTCACTGGTTGCCCATCCGGATCCCTGGTAATTGCTGGTCTTGCTGCCATGGGTGTGGAGACTGGCTTTGCATCCATCATCTTGTACTTTTCCAAAATTTCGGTGACGTATTTAGCCTGATGGATAAGTATCCCACTGTCACTCTGCTTTACTTGCAATGCGAGGAAAAACTCCATCTCGCCCATCTGACTCATCTCAAATTTTGTGCGCATAACCTTCTTGCATTCTTTGCACAAGTCTTCATTAGTGGATCCAAAGATGATGTCATCAACATATACTTGCACCATGATAATATCATGCTCGACCTCCTTTCTGAAAAGTGTCTGATCAACAATGCCTCTTGTGTACCCATGTGCAAGAAGATGATCAGTCGGAGTCTTGTACCACGACAGAGGGGCCTGGTGCAACCCATATAAAGACTTGTCGAGCTTGTACACATGATACGGGTGTTCCTCGTCAATGAACCCTGGAGGTTGAGTGACATAAACTTCCTCATCCATCTCAGCATATAGAAAGGCAGTTTTCACGTCCAGCTGGTAGACCGTGAAATTCATATATGAAGCATAGGCTAAGAAGACTCTAATTGCCTCTAAACGGGCCACCGGTGCGTACACTTCATCATAATCCACTCCTTGGATTTGTTTGTGGCTTTGAACCACCAATCTGGCCTTGTTTCTGACAATAACGCCGTTATCATCCTTTTTGTTCTTATACAGCCACCGAGTGGTGATGACCTTTTTGTCAGCTGGCCTTTCTACTAACCTCCAAACTTGAAGCCGGGAAAATTGATTGAGTTCTTCATGCATGGCCTCCACCCAACTGGGATCAGTCAAGGCCATGGTGATGTTAGGGGGCTCAATCAGTGAGATGAAACAAGAGTACATGCAATGATTGATGTCTCCTGACTGGCTTCTTGTGACCACCCCAGATGCTAATGGACCAATGATGTTGTCCACGGGGTGGTATTTATGAATTCTGGTTTCTGCAACGGCCTGAACGGGAATTTCAGAAGGCAGATTTGATAGAACGGGTTCATCATGTGTATCAGCTTCATTTTCTGGATCAGCTCCAAGTGACTGAGGCGAGTCGGGAGCTGGGTCAAATTCTGCATCTGTTTCCTGTGTTTGAGTTTCTACAGGATCAGCAGTCTCCGGTACTTGTGTAGGATCAATTGCAGGAGCAGGGACAAGAGCTTTTGTGATGGAGTGTGAGATAGACGGTCCTGAAATTGTATCTTCATATAATTCCTCTGCTAAGACAGGGTCTAAACCCAATGGACGGAAGAATTGATTGTAGTCGAAGGCTTGAGGAGGACCGACGCCGCCGTCAGATGGATTTTCTTCTAGCCAATCCACATTTGTGGACTCCATCACAATCCCGGTAGTTTTGTTGAAGACCCTGTAAGCGGAGCTGGCAGAGTAACCTACAAAATAACATTCATCAGCCTTAGCAGCAAATTTAGGAACATCAGTGTTAACTAAGACTGTGCATAAACACCCAAACGCCCGAAGATGACCAATTCTGGGCTTATCATTGTAGATTAGCTCATATGGCGTTTTCTGCTGCCGTTTGTTGATGAGCACCCGATTCTGGACATAACAGGCAGTGTTGACTGCTTCTGCCCAAAACATGGTTGGTAGCTTTGAATCACACAACATGGTGCGAGCAGCTTCAATCAGGGTTCTGTTCTGTCTTTCTGTGACGCCATTCTGCTGGGGAGTGTAGGGAGCACTGAATTGATGCTCAATTCCCTTATCGGCACAGAAATTGTTGATTGTTTGGTCCTTGAACTCCGTGCCATTATCACTCCTGATGGCCTTCACTTTATGCTTCAATTTATTTTCAATGAGCTTGATGAAGGCGATAAGTATACCTGCAACATCACTTTTCTTGGACAAGAAAAACACCCAAGTGAAACGGGAAAAATCATTAGTAATAACTAAACAAAATGCACATCGGTTAAGACTTAACATATTGACGGGACCGAATAGGTCCATGTGAAGCAACTCAAGTGGAGACGAGATTCTGTTGAAGACCTTCGGTTTATGTGGTCGTTTGTGCTGCTTCCCCTTAGCACAAGCCACACATTTCTCTTTCAGAACAAAGTCTTTGATAGGGAGATCTTTAACAAGTCCTCCTCTGGCAAGTCGATTCAGGTTCTTCAGATTCATGTGCCCCAATCTTCGGTGCCACAGCTGAGCATGGTTCTCTGCTGTTTTAGAAAGAAGACAGGCCACCTCAGATGTGGGGGATTTCTGCATATTCAGCACATAGGAGTTACCATATCTGGGTGTTCTCATTAACACCCAATCATCGGGGATGGAGTATCCAGGTTTAAGAATGAGCCACTCTTTATTGTTGAAAAGAACTGGATACTCTCGATCACATATTTGTGAAACACTTAACAAGCTGTGTTTTAATTGCTCCACATAATTGACATCGTGGAAGCTGAGACAACCGTTGCGAACTGTGCCCTTCTGACTGATATAACCACCAACTCCTCCGGCGAACGACACATAACCTCCATCAAATTTTTCCAAGTCGTGTAGTAGGGATATGTCGCCCGTCATATGCCTGGAACAACCACTGTCAACGTACCATAGGTTGCTGACAGTCCTCCTTGGCTGTTCCTGCATGCAGAGAAGATCAGTTAGATTTTGGTACCCAGGCCTTAACTAGTCTGGGTGAGACTGGTCTGTCCTTGCTTGGACTGTGGATGTCTTTAATGTTGACATCACGGTGGTGATTTTCTTTTCCAAGCCATTTTTGATTATTTTTGTTTAATTTAAACCCTTTAACCTCTTGAAAAGACATTGAGTGTTTTTTGTACACTCCTGTAGGCTTGAAGGACAAATTAACAACTTTCGGGACATTCCACCTATCATCATTTCTCTTATTGATTGATTCGGGTTTTGAGAAAAATGGTGTTTCCGAAAATCTTCTAAAAACAGGTTGAGGTGGAACAGGTGATATTGAAAAATTATCCTGCTTTGGGCTAGAGACAGATGTTGAAGGTTTAGAAGCCCTGGCAGGTTTAGGTGACTTGGGCTTTGGGTTCCTTTTATGGACATGTGGTGAGCCTTGCTGCACCTTTTGGTTTGAAGGTGCAGACTTTGCTTTTGGCCTAGGATGTATCCCTGCTTGTGAGGGTGGGAATGTGAACTTCTGCACCTTGGGATTTGAAGGTCCAACTTTGGGCTTTGGGCCAACACGTGTTTGGCCCAAAGGGACGGTCTTTTGTTGGACTTTCTTAGGATAGTAGGGCTCATAGGGGCGGTGCAGACAGTTTCTTGCCATGTGTCCTGGTTGGCCACATACATGGCAGGACTGTTTCTTTGGATACACGGGAGCCTGTGGTTGGTTCCGCCCAGTGGATATCCAAGTTGGCTTTGAAGCGTTTTTATGGATCCACAGGGTTTTACCATGGGGCTTAGTGGTCAATACATACTCCCGTTGTATCGGTTGGAATTGATCATATGCATAATTGACTTCTGGGTACGGGACAAATTCCCGAAGTTTTGTGTCTCGTACTTTCTGCACATTTTGAGTGGGACAGTTTGCACTATCCTCAGATTTTTTCACATCTCCTGTGGGTTTGGGAACATCATTTTGAGGTCCCTTACCCCTTCTTAAAATTCTAACAGTTCTTAGGGGTTTCACAGGTTTCAAATCACATTTACCAACATTAAACACACCACATTCAGAAAGTTTAGCACAAACATTAGACTCAGAATTTTTTGACTCAGACTTGACAAAAGTTTCAGGTTTCTCAAAATCAGAATTTTTAAAAAAAAATTCAACTTCAGACTTCACGGGACTCTTAGTGGACTCCTTGCAATTTACTACCCCTGCTTCATGTTTACCTTTATCTGCACAAGAAGTAAAAGTGTTAGTAAGGTTAGAAAAAGGAGCAGAAATTTTAATGGGACAAGCTGCCAGTTTCTTTTCAATCTCAGCTTTAGCTTCCAAGGAGGTCTTAGAACACTCATAATCTGAGATCATTTCATGCATCAGGGGCATCGGTACTGTGTGACTGGACTTTTCATCTTTTTCTTCAGTACCGAGGCCCAAACCAGAGTTGGCTTTTAGATGACGCATTCGAGCGTCTGTATTGTAGAAAAGTGAACTAGCTTTCATCATTTCTGAAACAATTTTATCGTTTCGCTCAACTTTGGTTTGAGATGTTTCTAATTGACCTTTAAGTTGATCAAGTTCAGTTTTTAATGTGACAACTTCTTCATTAGCAATTCTTAGATATGTGGTTTTGTCACTCAAGTCCCTTTGAAGATTTTTTATGTCAATTTTAGCAGCTTCTAGTTTCTCACTTAAAGTTTTACACCTACCTTTGTATTCTCTTAAGTCTTTGTCAGAAAATTCACGATTTAATGTTTCATTGAAAAACTTACTTTGCCATTCTTGAGACTCATTATGTATAGTTTGACATTTAGGGTTAAGACATATCTCAGAGCTGCTGGCAGAGGATCCTGGAGTTATGTTTACCATGAATGCGTGATGGAATACCTCAGTTGCTTCTTTCTGTGCTTCCTCTTCAGCTAACAAGGCCAGATGGTCAAGAGTTAGACTGAGGTCTTCCACCTGGGGTGTCCAGTCATATCCTGGCGTATGTTGAACCACCAGTGCCTTGTCATTCTTGCCTTCTTCCTTCTTCATGCTCTCACCCCAATTATCAGCCTTGCTTTCTCTATCAACTCTTGGTTTGGTGCATTCTCTGGCATAATGCCTATACTCATTGCAATTGTAGCACCTTAGATTTGCCTTATTAAAACTCAGCTTTATTCCTTTTCCACCATTCCAATCCTTCTGTCCCGTCTTCGCCATGAACTGCCTAGCTCGCAGGGCAGACATTCCCATCTGATAAGATATATCCATGTGCTCTAGATCATCGGGGTTTACTTGATTCACATCATCAGGTGATAGATCCGTGGGAAGAAGTGAACCTGCTACGAGTGCCTGATAGCAACTCATAATTCCCACCTCAAGGGCAAAGCCAGGATCTTTAGTCAAAGCATTTACATCTAGAGGAACAACATTTGATGTTCCAGATGAACTTGACCCAGTGGCTTGGGCAATGAATCCCATTGGAGTCGATGGTGGGTTAACAGGAGCGAAAGCTGGCTGAGAGATGAAGGCTTGATTCAGTTGATTCATTAATGCCCCATTGCCAATTTTTCTCGCCCTCTTCTGTTTCTTCTCCTAATAGGCTCTGATGGTAGACATGAGCTCATTTAGGGACGAAGTGGACATTTCCACTGTCTTTTCAATTAGTTCAATGGTGTTGTCCCAATTTGGTGGAAGAGAGTTGACCAGCTTTCTGTTGACCTCCACTTGAGTATATGTCACTCCAGCATCTTTCATCCTAGTGACTATCTTGATGAAACGTTGAAGCAGAGTTTCAATGTTTTCACCAGGGATATAGTTAAACTCATTGAACATTTCCCTTAGATTCTCTTTGCGGGATTCTTTCAGATCATCATTTCCCTCGTAAGCAGCTATAAGGGCATCCCACAGAGTCTTAGCTGAGGTGTATTCTTTGAAAGCTTCAGCAACTTCAGGGGATAAGGCCATGGTCAGGGCAGCCAGTGCCTTTCTATCTCGTTCTACCCTCTCCCAGTCTTCATCAATCCATTCGGATTTTGCTTTAGGAACACGTGGTTGACCCTGTTCTCCTGGAGTTGATGGAACAAAGTCTCCCACTTCGACTGACCGCATGATCTTAGCATCATGGTAGTTGATGTAGTTGACAAACCTATACTTCCAGCTCATGAAATCCTTGCCAGAAAACAGACGGGGTGGTCTGGCATTTGTTCCGATTTTAGCATCCATTTCCAGAGTGGCACTCGACAGGCTAGACATGTCAAAGGCCATTGCTTCAGAGAGATAAAGGGGATCGAAAAGGGGTTTACGGTCGGAAAGTGCTGGATCGAAAAGTACTTTTCGGTCGGAAAGGTTAAGGGTCGAAAAGTGACAGGCGATCGAAAAGTGAGGGATGGATCGAAAAGTCTCAAAGGGGACTTTTCGATCAAAGAGCATAGTGAATCGAAAAGTCACAGGGGACTTTTCGATCAAAGAGGCAGATCGAGAAGTCTCAAGGGGACTTCTCGACTGAAATGGGCGGATCGAAAAGTCTCTAAGGGGACTTTTCGATTGAGTATACTGATCGAGAAGTCACAGAAGGGGACTTCTCGATTGGAATTGCAGGCCGAAAAGTCACCTAAGGGACTTCTCGACAGGGATGAACTGATCGAAAAGCCACAGAGGGGGCTTTCTCGATCCAACGAAGCGATAGAAACTGGATTTTTCGATCAGAGACCTGATCGAAAAGTATAGGCAGGGTCGAAAAGCTTTTCGGACACAAGCACAGCTCCACGAAACTTCTGTGTTGACTTGGAACCTGCACAAAAACACCTCCGAATGTGCTAAAAGCTGAAAATCACCACAAAACTCAAAACGTTAGTTCTCAAAAACTTGAATATGATATCGCGAGAGCCTCGAAACTTGTGTTTCTTGGCTCTGATACCAATTGTAAGGATCAATTTAAACCCTCACGCGATATCTAGACTAGTGAAACCGTGCGGAATCCGGTTTTAACTAGTTGATTCAAGAAACAGTGAAAGATATTAATTGAAAAGTATGAAAACAGGAAATAGCAAACACAAACCGATTTGAAGAAAACACTTTAGATTGATCACTGATTAATTGCTTGCTACACCTTGATCGAAATTCTAAGAGGAATTTCGATATCACCACTAATCACCACACAAAACACTAACAACCCAAAAACAATATAAGATGGGACTATATATAGTAGAGATTGACTTGGTAAACAAGTCAATCTCTTTACAAATTTCGAAATCCCCAAGCCCATCCTACATAATTCGGACCCCAACCTACACAAAAGTTAGCCCAATTACATATATATACAAGCCCACAAGTATTAAAGAAGCCCAAAATCATCTAATGCAAAAGCCTCATTTTCTAGGTCTCTACAAAATCTGAAGTATCCGTGTTGATCGATCAATTTTATTTTCTTTACTTTTACTTTCTTTCATGTCTTTAGGGGGAGAAGATTTTGGAAAATTCAAAAAATAGAGTTTATTGAATTTTTAGGGGGAGAAAATGCAAAATATAAAAAAAATGCAAAATATAAAAAAAAATGAAAAATGCAAAAAGTATGAAAAAAATGAAAAATGAAAAATGAGAAATTAATCCAACACAAGATGAGAAATGATGGTACATCAGCATATGTTATCTGCCATGAATAAAGTAGAAAGAAAGGCTGTAGGTACTTACTTGACTTGATTCAATGTGCTGAGTAGTCTGATATATGCAAGTATGATATAAAGATAACGCTTGCTTGATAATTGTGGTTACAAATCATGATGGTTACTGTGCATATCTGGAAAAATTAAATGAGAAAATACCAAAAACAGAATAAAGAGATGTTCTGGTGTACGCTTGCTTTATTTTGCAAAGATTTCAACTTGTTTGATTTTCTTTATTTTGTCAAACGATCGGACTTTCTCTGCGTATCGAAAGATCGGCCTGATCGTTGTTCGTTTGACATTCTGCTTTATTTTCTTTGGTGTTTCGTATAATCCATTGGACTTTCTCTTCGTGTACGTAAGTACCGACCTGATTGTTGTTGGATTATACAATTTTTGCTTTATTTTCTATTTTTTATTTTCCTAAACAATCGGACTTTCTCTGCGTGCCTACCGGCCAACCTGATTGTTGTTTGTTTAGGGTTCTGCTTTCTTTTTGCAAGAAACACCATGAACTTGATATCTCTATGACATTTGATTCTGTATAAGCAAGTTTACAATATCAGTATGAGAAATCTTCTGCGAGTAACTTGGCTTGAATAAAAGAAAAATACAAAAATATGAAATAAGCAGTTTGCCAGTATTCCTGATTGTGTGGGTACCATGTTATCAATGCTCGATAAATACTCTTAATTTCATATCAGAAAGCTATAGACAATGACCTGCTTTAGCTGAAATAAACCAAATGGGTGTATTCTCAGTCAGCTTGGCTTGCATGCTTAGTATTTTGAAATTGAAGTGTGTACGATGCGTTATGTCTGATATGATCTCATGTTGTGGTCTTTCTCACCAAAAAAAAAAAAAAAATAGAGTTTAATACTATATTGCATTTATGTTTCAGTTTTTGAAAACTCAAAATGATTTTCAGTGTGTTTTGTATAAACTTTGTAAAATCCAAAAAGATTTTCTTTCTTCTTTGTTTTTGATCTGATCGATACGGGATACAACAAATTTTCAAATCTAAATGTTTTGGTTTCTCCAAAGAAGAGTTTTGTTTCCAAGATTAAAGTTATGTTTGGAAAAGAAAAACTGTATTTTTGTCTTCTGAAGATTGCAGGTTGAAATCATCAAATTCTAAACCCTAAATTGCAGTGTGTACGATGCGTTATGTCTGATATGATCTCATGTTGTGGTCTTTCTCACCAAAAACAAAAAAAAAATAGAGTTTAATACTATATTGCATTTATGTTTCAGTTTTTGAAAACTCAAAAAGATTTTCAGTGTGTTTTGTATAAACTTTGTAAAATCCAAAAAGATTTTCTTTCTTCTTTGTTTTTGATCTGATCGACACGGGATACAACAAATTTTCAAATCTAAATGTTTTGGTTTCTCCAAAGAAGGGTTTTGTTTCCAAGATTAAAGTTATGTTTGGAAAAGAAAAACTGCATTTTTGTCTTCTGAAGATTGCAGGTTGAAATCATCAAAGTCTTTCAGATAAACATCTCAGAATGGATTGCAAGCATGGTTATGAAGTTTTCGAAGAGTTTATCACTTTCAGAAATGGTTCAGTTGACTTAGTCTCGTTCCAGTCATGTCTACCCTACATCAACTATCAACAGATTCAAAGTGTTTGAAGATCTGATACAGCACAGGTCAAGGGGGGAGTTTGTTGGTGCAAAATATGTGTGACGTGTGTGTATTCTAGTTAGTGTCATTAGTTGAGATAGTTAGAATAGTTAAATCAAGTTAGAGGGTACTTTGTGTAAATCTATTAAAGTGGAGGGACTAGAGTGTGATTTAGTAATACTCACATATATGAGTTACATAAATCATGAATTGAAGAAAATCTTAGGCTGCCGAACTACTTCCGAACCTAGAGTTCGGAAGTCAGGTACTGGATCTAATATATATGTTTTGAAGTTCGGAGGAAGGGCCAAGCTCCTGCATAACCGTTTTTCAGTGAGATCGATTTCTAGAGGGGAGAGGTTTTGATCTTGTTTTTATTGAGAGAAATTAGCCTAGGATCGTGATTAGAAGCTTGAATCGAGTCTATTCATGTAATCATTGATCAAATTCGAGCTATAATCTGAGGTTTATTTACATTTTCGTGTTCTTCGTTTCGGGTTAACTTTCGGTCCAATTTTCGGTGTACAAATCACTAGATCGGGACGATTCGTGTTTTCAAAAGGCATGTATGACTGTTGCATTGGTGGGGAGGTCGAGTATTGATATGGCTGGGATGGATAAAATGAAGGTTATGGTGGATAAAATGACATACCAGTGGCATATGGTTCCGGTACAAGAGTTGGGTACATGGTGGCTGCTGGAATGAGGGATTCTGATGATATACATGTGGCTGCTGATATGCAGACGGTGGCTGACTGTTAGACCTCAGTAGCTGGGGGAAGCTGTATCGTTCAGACACCGATTGACTGTTCTGACCCTGCATCATCGCGGCTACATACGGGTCCCTAGCATCATTTGCCAAAGCTGCGATAGGATCTTGTACCGGAATGTCTACAAGATTTCCCATTTGAGGGAAGGTCGCTATGGGAACCTGTTGCATAGGCTGGAGAGGCATACACATGTTGGGAATGGTGTTCTTAGTGATAGCTTACCATGTGCCCAGCTGTCGTGGCAATCACCACCTATTGAATTGGGATGGTCTCGTCACCGATTTCTTCTGGTTCCTCCTCAAGTTCTTTTTTATCTATTCCTACATCGCGAGCCTTCCATTCCGATGGAGCAATATGAATAGTATGGCTGGGACGCACTGGCATTCTTGGTTTGGTACTTATCTTCATTGGGGGTTTCGGTATGTCAGTAGCCGACGCCGCAGGAGATGGAGTCTTCTTTTGGGTAGGTGCTATAAAATAGCCAGAAAGGTCATGGCTCATAGGTGGTACGAGCTGACTTGGGTCGCCTTCTTCTTTCTCACCTTTGCTACTTTTGCTGCTCCCGCTGTTTTTGCTACCTGTCTTTGAAGATTTCCCAAAGTTCCACATTTTTCCACTGAAGTACCTGTGAGTAAAACATTAATATACAACAAAATATATACATATACAAAATTTTCGTGAACCCCTAGATTTTCTTCAGCTTAGTTCATACTAAAGTTCATCCGTTTAAAGACACTAGTGTACACACAAAATAACCATCAGTATCCATGTGTCTATTAGGTTCGTCGTGTTATGGCGTACCTATGGGTAACAATGACAGCGTGCACTTTCTACAATTGCTACCGACCTTACATCATGCCATGAGTACATCTAATATATGAATTTCAACCTAGGTTAGTACTTATCACGGAAGACTATCAGTGTTCATGTGTCTGTTAGAGTTCACAAAGTCTTAGTGTACCTGTGGGTAGGAATGACAGTTTGCAAGGCTGTAACTACTACTGACCTTACACTAAACCTCGATTACTCCCTAACATATGAACTTTAGCCTAAGTCACAAATTGGGTTCATGCTTTATCTTAGAGGTCCAACCAGGTTCAAGCTTATGGGCGCTAAGAACTCCTAATTTGCTGGAACCTTTGGCTCTGATACCAACCTGTCACACACCCCTCCACCGCCCCCTGCCAGTTGCGGGGGAGGGTGTGGGACCGGTTTCCGTATCAGTTCCCTAGGCACCAACCATTAAATCACATAATAATAATACAAGCACACATACGGACATCCACTCCTCACAGTGAAACCTAAGACCGACTGTGATTGAGAATGCACTGAGCACCTCATAGCTGACCTAATAGAATCGATAGCCACCGGATTGACCCATTTCTGGACAAACAAAAGATACATATTTCGAGGAATTATAGTCATAACAGTACCCAACAACAAATGTCAAACGTTTATTATATAGAGACCTAGTTCTAGTGACAACAACCACCCGAATATTCCCGAGTCAGATCAGCTCTTCACCTGTACTTACTTACCTACAACATAAGTCAACACAGAGTCAACAACATACGTTATTGGTGAGTCGTAACATCATAATGTTAATAGTTTTCAAATGCATATGTTGTTTATGAACCATCAAGTCACACCCAAGGTCAACACTCAGATACTCTACGGGCACGTTGCGCGTAGCCGTACACCCTCTGCGAGTAGTTTTAATTTCAACATATAAGTACATATCCCCCTAATAGATTAATATTATAGGATCTCGGTGAATATGGATCTTTAACTATATCGGTCGTTATAATCCTTTATATGTCTAGTGGTCTCAACCTTAATGACCAGAAAGTCTCTAATGACCCACACAGGGCATTCCTAACTCACAGTGTATGACAAGATATTCATAGCAAATATAACAGATACATCGGAACATAAGAATTATCTTAAACAGTTAAAATGGCATGAGGGAAGTCAGAGAACTCTCAGAAAGAGAGTTCACATAGACTTGAATCACAGATTCAACGAGAATATCCTATCTCCGGATTCTAGCAACCTATCAGAAAATATTGCATATATTCATGTTATACACAATGCTAACATATTCTTTACTGATATCTGGTCCAATGTATCATAGAATACAAATTATGGTTCAATAAACCAAAATTTTGAGTAACCAAAAATAAGGCCTTTCATTCTGTCATTTTTCTACATAGGCGTACCGCTCAGTTCTGGGAATGAATTTTGGCGATACGCGCTGTTTAACACATCAGATTTCTGTTTACCCATTTAGGTGTACCGCTCTAATTAGTTAGAGCATTCCAGCGATATGCTTTAATCCACTAATCCGAAGATTATCCCAATATTTAGGTGTACCGCTTTGTTTGGTCTGAAAGCTTGGGCTGTACACCCAAACCTAGCCCGACTATTTTGTCCTTTTGTGCCATTTTTATATTTTTTCTGTTTTGGGTTAGATTCAATTGTCGGATTAGTTGTATGCACTTCTAGGGTCTATCAGTGGTTCTTTTTATAGTCTATGACCTTTGCCAAATCATAACCCCAAATCCGAAACCTTCCATTTATGGTAAGTTTCATTGTTGTAACCCCCGATTTCATACGGATAACATTATAGACTTGATTCTTAGGTTTTGATGACCTATTCTCTCATTAAAACCACTGACCAAATCTAGGCTTAATCACTCTAACATACAATGTTTCCGATTATAGAAAAATCTACATGCATGCATTAATCGGTTGTACCTTGTGAACAAATTCTTATACAATCGGTTCTTCAAGAATTCTTGCTACCTTACACCCTTAATCTTGTTGGACTCGGTCTGCCCAAGACACATACTAGATTGATGTGGCTAGTACGTTATGATCCAAGACAGGTCATACCCAATAACGAGCTAGACAAACACCCAATGGATATTTATTTAGATGTGATCAATTAAATAAATGTCACTTATAGAAGATAATTAGAAATCGGTTTCTAATTAATCGAACTTGTGTGAAATCATATGGATGATTTAAATTAGAGAAGTATGGCAACAATATTATTTAATTGGTTAAATAAATTGTTACATAAAACATATTTACATGTTACACCATGTTTGTACATGTAACATGTTACATGGGTCAAGTGAAGCATGACCAAATGAATGTGGACAAGGAAATGGACTAGATGCATGGGAGGGAACTTCAAAAGGTTTGAAAAGCTTTTTCCCCCCTCTCTCTCTCCTCTTGCACGTTTACCCACCTCCCATTAAGAGGGTGGTTGTGCTTTTTATTTAAACAAGGCATGCAACCTTGTTTAAAGGACTAGTCATTCATTACTTGCTTCTCTAATACTCAAGTTCCTCTCTCTCTCTCTCTCTCTCCCATCCGTTTTTCCTTAAAGGAAATCAGCCCCAAGGGTGAAAAAGGTTGTGGAATTCGGATTCAAGCAAGGAGACAAAGAGTGTTCATCTTCACCAAATCCTAGCAACAAAGGTGTTTGTTGTCCGAGCTCGTGGGTATCATCACTTGAGGCTTTCAAGTTAGATAGCAAGCCGATTCATTCACATCATCTTCTTCATAATCTTGAGCTTGGAAGAAGGTAAATCTAAAACCCCCTATGGTTGGTTTTAGTTTTGATAGCATGCATACATATTTGGATCCTCGGTTTGGGATTTGATAAACAATGTTAAAAATCGGTTTTAACATTAACTAACATGATATATGATTTTGTTTTCCGCTGCGTCTTACATTTTAAAGAGCTAAAATGGCTTTGATAAGATCATTAAAACCCAACAATGGCATCTAGAGCCGCTTATATGGATGCATGCTTCAAAGAGCTAGTTGGTTAGCTCCACAAAGCTCTTGGTTTTGGTTCCTCATACCACAAACCGAAAGTTTTGTTCATGGATTCCCTTTGTCTTTCAAGATGCTTCACTAACATGCATGTGGTTATCTTGAAAGATTAAAACATTTTATCATTTTGTTGTTTTGTTGTTTGGACAACAAACCCACGTTTTCGGTTTTGTGTTAGACCGAAAAGGGAAATGGGTTAAAAGGGAACCATTTTACATTTGTACATATGGATGTATTTTTTTGGTGCATAAAGCCTAGCTAAAAGACCTTGTGATTGTTTGTGGTGAATGTTTGTGCTTGTTGTAATTATTCAAAAGTTGTAATAATTTCGAGTTCTTCATTTTGGGCATGTAATCTATTTATTTCATTTGGTATGTAATGTAATAGATTAGGTGCATTTTGTTTTACTAGAAAAATGTATTAGGATACAATTTTGTAAAAAGGAAGAATGCATAAGATGGAGGATCTTGGATGCCCAAAGGAGTCAAGCAAAGCACAACCAAAGGAGGTCACTTGAAGCATTTGGATGCGGGGTCAAGTGGGAGTTCACCTATACATCACTTGTGTGATCTTATCCCTTAGGAGAGACCTTGGCACACACTTGTTTCGGCTAACAAGTGTTGTCAATAGTTGGCTATGGCTATGCACCTATTTTATTATGCTTGTGTGGTTGTTTATTTTCATGTTTGGATGATATTTGGATATGCATGCTAAAACAAACTAATAAACATTAACAAGCTAAAACCGGTTCTTAAAATATCATTAACAAAGACTAATACTATGGGTTTTAGTAAGTTGATGATGATTTATTAATAAAATGGGTTTTATTAAAAGGACCATGAAATGTGGATTTCAAACAACACTAGGGTACCATACATTTGAATGCATGTGAATTGTATGGTACATAGAGTTTTCTACACTAGAATTATGAAAACTAAAAATGACCCTTTTCAAAAACAAGTTTAAACGGCATCCTTTTATACAACACTCAATTTACTTGTAAACTCTTTATGGGATAAAGGTCACCTAACCATATTTGAGGGAACTTGTAAACTTGGGGTAGGTTTACCATATTTGTGGGATAAAGGTCACCTAACCACTTGTATGTATAAATCTACACGTGTGTATAAGTAGGACAACTTGATTTGGAGACCATGTGAATAGGGTCACCGAAGCATGGGGAACCAAAGGCGTTGATGGGATTAAACATGCCAACTAAACATAAGATGTTTAATCGATCCCATACTACTAGAAGTTGCAAAGAGTTGCAATTGTCAAACGTTGACTACCTTGTTAATTTAAGTCATGGGATAAAGGTCACCTAACCATAACTTAAATGAAACGTTGGATTCTAGGTTTTAATTTATTAATTGTCTATGAGACACAAAAGGGTATTAATTAAATTAAAAGGTTAATATTGATATCGAAGATACTTAATAGAACTTTGTTAAATTTTGTAGATGGCCAATAACAACGAAATCATCCCCGCCACAAACGTCCATAACCTATCACTAAGATCCATCTTAGACAAGAATCGTCTCAACCAAGACAACTTTGTGGATTGGTACCGCAACTTGAGAATTGTTCTCAAACAAGAAAAGAAGTCTTATGTGTTAGACGATCCTATCCCCGACGAACCCGATGTCGAAGACGTTGAGGCTTATGCCGATTGGGTAAGGTACACCGAGGACTCAGTCCAAGTTTCATGCCTCATGCTAGCAAGTATGATCCCCGAGCTACAAAAGGATTTAGAGAATCATGGGGCATACGACATGATATGCCAATTGAAGGAAATGTTCCAACAAAAGGCAAGGACCGAGCGCTTCGAAACGGTTCGAGCACTCCATGCATGTTGTATGGACGAGTCACAAACGGTTTCATCCTATTTTCTTAAGATGAAAAGCCTCATTGATCGTCTTGAAAGGCTCAATTGTCCCGTTTCAAAAGAGTTGGCTACGGATTTGATCCTCAACTCTTTGTCAAAGAAGTTTGACACTTTTGTATTGAATTACAATATGAATGGTTGGGAGAAGACCATTCCCGAGCTTCATGGGATGCTCAAAACGGCAGAGCAAGGGATGGGCAAAAGTGTTGTGCCCGTTCTAACGATCAATGAAGGTAGTAGCAAGAAGAGGTCTCGCTCTACCTCTAGTTCCTCAATGGCAAAGGTTGCCAAAGGAAAGGGATTCGTCAAGGGGAAGGGCAAGAAAGAAAACCCCAAACCGAAGGAGAAGAAGCAAAAGGTTGCTTCAAATGATCCATGCTTTGAGTGTGGTGAGGTAGGACATTGGAAGAGGAATTGTCCAACCTATCTCAAAGGGTTGAAAGCAAAGAAAGATGAAGGTCAAACCTCGGGTAAGACCTTTATGATCTATATTGAGCTTAATGCTATTTCTTCAAACACATGGGTATTGGATACCGGATGTGGAACTCATATATGTAATATGTTGCAGGGGTTCAAAAGAAACAGGCAATTAAAGACGGGAGAAGTTAGTCTCTTCATGGGCAATGGAGCGAAAGTTCAAGTTGAAGTCCAAGGAGACTATATTTTGGAACTTCCAAGTGGTTTGGAAGTAATTTTGAATAATGCATTGTATGCTCCTAGTTTGACTAGGAACATAATTTCTGTTTCCCGTTTAAGACATTTTGGATATGATTTTAAATTTGTTAACAATGATATCCATGTTTCAATGAATGAAGTATTTTATTTTAAAGCTAGCCCTTTAAATGGTATTTATGAATTGGTTCATGAAAACACTTCATGTAATAGCTCAATATACCAAACGACCACCAAGAAACTCAAAAGAGATTTGAGTGACACCTACATTTGGCATTGCCGCCTTGGTCACATTAATAAGAACCGCATACAAGCATTACAAAAGAGTGGTCTTTTGAAAACAAACGAATGCGATTCATATGACGTATGCGAATCTTGTCTTCAAGGGAAGATGACTAAGGCACCTTTTAGTGGAACTACCGAAAGGGCAAAGGATTTTCTAGGGATCATACATTCGGATGTATGTGGACCTTTTAAGCCAACATCTAGGAATGGTGAAAGATACTTCATCACCTTCACCGATGACTATAGTCGCTATGGGTATGTGTACTTGTTAGCACACAAGGATGAAGCTTTTGAAATGTTCAAAATCTTCAAGAATGAAGTAGAAAATCAACTCAACAAAACAATAAAGATCCTTCGTTCGGATAGAGGAGGTGAATACCTTAGCAATGAATTTCAAGACTATCTTAGGAGTTGTGGGATTGTCTCACAACTTAGTCCACCTCGGACTCCACAACATAATGGAGTATCGGAGAGGAGGAATCGAACCCTATTGGATATGGTTCGATCTATGATGTGTAGAAGTTCATTACCTCTATCATTTTGGGGTTATGCCCTACTCTCAGCGGCCCGTATTTTGAATATGGCCCCAACCAAGAAAGTGGAAAGGACACCTTTTGAGTTATGGCATGGAAGGGTTCCATCCTTATCTTATCTAAAGGTGTGGGGTTGTGAAGCTTATGTAAAGCATGATGCTTCAAACAAGCTAGATCCACGGTCCACTAAGTGTATATTTGTAGGATATCCTAGAGATTCTATAGGATATTACTTCTACAATCCAACAGAGCAAAAGGTATTTATTGCTAGAAAGGCCGAGTTCTTGGAAACTAAGTTCCTTATGGAAGGAGCTAGTGGAAGAACGGTGGAACTTGAGGAGGATCAAGAACCAAAAGCCGATACACGTTTGGTTGAAACTAGCCCTCAACAAAAGGTTGTTGAAGATGATCAAATGATTGATCAAAACACACGCAACGTTCGCAGATCTGGTAGAACTAGTAGTCCACCTGAAAGATATGGATTTTTCATGGAGGGATGCTATGTGGTATATTCAGATGAACCAACCACTTACCATGATGCAATGACCGATTCCGAATCGGACAAATGGCTGGAAGCCATGAACGTTGAGATGCAATCCATGCATGCCAACCAAGTATGGGACTTGGTAGTGCGACCTCCTAACTCCAAGGTAGTTGGAAGTAAGTGGGTTTTCAAGAAGAAAACCAACATGCATGGGAACTTAGACACATTTAAAGCTCGACTTGTAGCAAAAGGTTTCACTCAAACTCAAGGGGTTGATTATGATGAAACTTTCTCGCCGGTGGCAATGCTAAAGTCGATAAGGATATTATTTGCCATAGCCGCCCATTATGATTATGAGATATGGCAATTGGATGTCAAAACGGCTTTCCTGAATGGATATCTTGAGGAAGATGTCTATATGGCTCAGCCCGAGGGTTTTGTCGATCCAAAACATCCTAATAAAGTATGTAAGTTAAAGAAATCAATCTATGGATTGAAACAAGCATCAAGGAGTTGGAATCAGCGTTTTGATGAAGAGATAAAGAAATTTGGCTTCATCAAGAACGAAGATGAGGCTTGTGTGTATAAGAAGGCTAGTGGGAGTATAATAACTTTTCTAGTATTGTATGTAGATGACATACTACTATTTGGGAATGACATTCCAACCTTGGAAGGTGTAAAAACCTGGCTTGGAAGTTGCTTTTCCATCAAGGATCTTGGTGAAGCCACCTATATTTTGGGAATAAAGATCTATAGGGATAGATCAAGGCGCCTGATAGGTTTGAATCAAAGTGCATACATTGACAAAGTCTTGAAAAGGTTCAAGATGGAGAACTCTAAGAAAGGTTTGGTACCTATTCAAAGAGGGACTATATTGAGTAGGACTCAATGTCCAAGCTCAAAGGTTGAGCAAGACAAAATGAAAGGGATCCCATATGCGTCTGCTATTGGATCGATTATGTATGCTATGATATGCACTAGAGCGGACGTGTCATACGCGTTAAGCATGACAAGTAGATACCAACAAAATCCAAGTGATAGTCATTGGATGGCTGTCAAGAGTATATTGAAATATCTTAGAAGGTCTAAGGATATGTTCTTAATATACGGATCCGATGAGAAGGAACTCGTTGTAAGGGGTTACACGGATGCGAGTTTCCAAACAGATCGAGATGATTCTCGATCACAATCGGGGTATATCTTCATTATGAACGGAGGGGCGGTATCTTGGAAGAGCTCAAAGCAAGATGTGGTTGCATTGTCCACTACGGAATCAGAATACATCGCCGCATCTTTGGCCGCGCAAGAAGCCGCATGGTTGAAGAAATTTATTGCCGAACTAGGGGTTGTTCCTACCATTCAAGGACCCCTAGAGATCCTTTGTGATAACGAGGGAGCGATTGCTCAAATCAAGGAACCTCGTGATCATCAAAAGGTAAGGCACATCGAGCGTAGATTCAACTACATAAGGGATGAAGTTGCAAAAGGAAAGATATGTATTCGGAAAGTTCACACCGATGACAACGTCGCCGATCCACTCACGAAGCTCCTAGAATGCCCAAAGCATGAGGGTCATGTTTGTGCCATGGGACTTCGACATTCTAGTGATTGGATATGATTTATGTTTTGTATTTGGATATCGGAAAAATTGTTATTTTGACACTTTTATATGAATGTGGGATTTCATTTAAAATTGTGTAGTGTTCCATTTTTGCATGTTTAAATCCGTGAATAAATTACTTGTTCTAAATGTCCGTAGTCGATCATATTTGTGGGAACAAATATGAAGGTAAGACTACTATGAACTTGGATTGGTGGATATTCATAAGGTATGAATATGGAGCAATGGGTTGCTGCCAAAGTTCATAGATATTTGTGGGAGACAAATATTGGACGACCCGCTCTCAAGACTTACCCCATGGAATCTTAATTGATTGATCATAAGTAAGCTTGAGTAAAGGAGAATATCATTTGTATCCTCTGACCTGAGATACATATTGGGTCTTGATATTCACCCAGTATTATGCTTTGACTTAGTTCTTCGCTGTTCTGAAACATGGCAGTACATAAGGCTAAGCTCAGGCATAGTACTAGATGTTTTTGAGAGACGTATGTAGTCAAGATGGAATTTGTCCCTCTTATTCGTTGAGAGTTAAATGTCTAAGGCCTGAATTAAGTTAAATCTAATAGAGAGTGATCACTCTATGTCTCTAGGATTTAACATGACATTTGTGACAAAAGGATAAATGATCGTTTCACCTAAAACATTTCAAGTGGTGACTTGAAGGAGATGATGTTATTGAATGGCACTAAGTCATACGTATTAGGGGTACAAACCGTTGTTAGGCGGTATTTGTTGCTTGCATCAATCTTCTATGAATCTTGTGCAAGTGGGAGATTGTTGGACTCGGTCTGCCCAAGACACATACTAGATTGATGTGGCTAGTACGTTATGATCCAAGACGGGTCATACCCAATAACGAGCTAGACAAACACCCAATGGATATTTATTTAGATGTGATCAATTAAATAAATGTCACTTATAGAAGATAATTAGAAATCAGTTTCTAATTAATCGAACTTGTGTGAAATCATATGGATGATTTAAATTAGAGAAGTATGGCAACAATATTATTTAATTGGTTAAATAAATTGTTACATAAAACATATTTACATGTTACACCATGTTTGTACATGTAACATGTTACATGGGTCAAGTTTTGATAGCATGCATACATATTTGGATCCTCGGTTTGGGCTTTGATAAACAATGTTAAAAATCGGTTTTAACATTAACTAACATGATATATGATTTTGTTTTCCGCTGCGTCTTACATTTTAAAGAGCTAAAATGGCTTTGATAAGATCATTAAAACCCAACAAATCTAACTCCTTAATACATAAATATGGCTGCATGTATGATCAAACTCATGATATGAGTAGATGATTTTTGGAAAATACCCATAAATGACATTCTTAAGCATAATGAAGATGTCCTTACCTTGTTTAAACTTGAATCCAATTCCCATACTCCTTGATCAACCTAGAATGAACATGCACAACTGAATAGACGAGGATTGAGGCTATGTGTGAGAGTTCCATCAAGTAATTATAATCTATGTATGTAAATGAGTGCTTAGAGGAGTTACCCTTGAAGGTTAACTCTTCCACTAAGCTTCTATGGCTGGAAAATCATAAAGACAAGGATCTGGTGTGACAACCAGCAATTTCCCACGTTAATCCCGTTAATAACTTGTGTTATATTTCGATAATGTCCGTTACTTCGGTTAACTAGAATAGTTACACGAGCATTGCACATGAGTCCAGACGTCGGTTAACTTACTTGAATAATTATATAATTTATAATTTTATATAAATTATATTTTATGATTTCATACGAACACTTTGTCATTTTATGTGACAATTGCATTTATATGTTTATGTGTTATATATAAATATATCTATACACATTACAGTTCACGGTTTTCACACACAATCCTACGATTTAAAATGTCGATGGTGCTACGTATAGGATTCTATGATTTTATGTGAACCGTTTATATAATTTGGATTCATGATTTTATGTGAATCAATTAAAGGTTACATCTTGCAAACGCCATACATTAATCACATTTTGATAACACATGTATTCGTATGATTAAAAGCGTTCTCCGTTAATTCCGTTAGAATTGTTTAACGAATATTCGTGTCGAGGGGCTAACCTTGCCATTAACCAAACTATTTTAACTAAATAAAACTATGAAGGACTCACCTTGCAATTATCAAAACTTGTTTTTTTAGGTAACTTGTGCAGGGACTAAATTTGTAATTTAACAAAAGTCCATTTGAAATAAATTCCTATAACTGTCGAAGAAATTTAACACCGTAACTCGGCATTCAATTTGAGCGATCGGTTACGACCATCGACCGACTAGCAATTGATCCTGTGAATCATTTTCTTTTCTCCTCTCCCTCATTCAATCATTTGCACGAAGCATCTCCCTTGTTTCCTCTCTACACGACTCCTAGAAACCGCCTCACCGGAGCCAAGTTTTCCGGTCGTTCACGACCACCACGCCACAAACCGAGCACCCGTTAGTCACCAAGAGACACCGCTTGAAGCAACTGAGGGTTCCAGGCCGTTGGCGGGTTCCAGAATCGCAGTTGGAATCGTGTTCGAGGTCGAGTTTTGGTTTCGTTTCGGCATCAAAAACGCGTCAAAACTCATCTTTAATTCGAGGTAACTATTTCCCTATGTTAATCGCACATCAACCTTGAGTTTGTTTCTAGTTTCGCGATTTTCCGGTGACCGGAATAAAACTCCGGCCACCGGAGTTATGATGAGGAAGAAGATGACGCGACGGGAACAGGTTATATACATAAGTAACTGGGTAAAATCGCAAATAACCAGCAGCGCAGTTGGTTGGTTCGTCCACTGCAGACCGAGAGGTCTCGGGTTCGAACCCCAGCCTCCACAGATTCCGTTTTTTTCCTATTTTTCCTAATGGCAGGAACCAGTTCATGTTATATTGACTGGTTATAAGATTTCCCAGCGAGGTTCCATCACAAAAGAATGATCTGCCCTAGTGGTCAGGGCGCCTCCTCTCAAGCGATAGGTCACGGGTTCGAGTCCCATGACCATGATTTTTTGCTGTTTTATTTTTTTTAATGATCTGAGGTGGTTCTTGGTCCAAAACCCAAAACTACTATTACACGAGTGTTAAATCACGACCCGTGAAGTTCCCATAAACCCCGTAGGGTACTCGTTGAATTTTTCTTTATGTTATGGAAACATTATAATTTTAATGAACTAAAATTTTATAGTTTCGTTATAATTAATAAAAATTGTTTTAAAACATAGAAATATATATATATATATATATATATATATATATATATATATATATATATATTTATTGGATTTATTGTCATGCAAACGTTATAAGGATTTCCTTTAAACTTTTGAAAATTTTGACACGATATTAAATGTATATATCGGACGTTTTTATTTTTCACACTTTGACTACGTCCCTATACTTATATATAAACTTAACAACACAAATATAATTACCTGATCATCTCTACATATATTACTGGAATAATACTCACATTGATTTTCGTAAATCCTTGTGTCTTTGATTTAATGTCATTCTTGACTGCTTTCGAACAAACGATATTTTTTATCACGTATTGGAAATTGTCACTTACGTCATATTTGGAATTACTTGATATCAATAACGTCGGCTATGTGACTCATGTGCGGACACACACTTACGTATGTAAATTCAATAGGTGCTTGGTAGTTACGCAAGACCCGGAGTCTTACTAAATTGTAGCAGCGCACCCTAAGGTGAGTTACACAACCTTTACGTTACGTCCGGTTGTGGACGATAACACACGCAAAACACGTTACACCCGGGTTAGGGTGATAACACAACAACTACCATGTATGATTAAAGTAGAAATCCAGTATATATCACATGTTCACGTAAAATGCTTTATCTTTGAAAGTCCTTACTTATCGAACCGTTAATAGCAAATAGCGAGGGGATATTGGGTAGTACTACTGGGGTCTGACAAACCCCACTCAGCGGGCACGAGATGCACCACCCGACTAGCGGTCGGACTGAGGATAATGTCATCCTAAACTTACCGTGATCGAGTAGACACGGGGAAGGCAAACCACGTAAGGAATTATTCCTACAACTAATTGGTCAGCTTCGGTTGCGAACGTTTTAGTGACATGAACTTAGGCTCGCTACCTACGATATGGATTGTACTATTAATATACATGCTTACATACGAATAAAAACTGTTGTATTCGTACTGCATAATTATACTGGTTATACTTATGTGCTTATGTGAACTCACCAACATTAGTTGACACTTGCTCTTATGCATGCTTTGCAGGACGCTAGGAGAATCTGATTTTTGGGCACGTACGTTGGCTAAAACATTTTATTTTGGGAATTGGTTTTCAAATCTTTTCAACTTGAACTGGTATTCACTTATCGGGCGTTTGCTTGTGCAACTTGACTTTTACGTGCTTCCGCTAAACTTTAAACTCTGTTTGATATTTCCCGTTTGGAAATATATTTACATTTTAAACCCTTAACTTATGTTAGATGTAACTAATGACTCGGGTCCTGGTCTGGTTCACACCCCACACGGTAAAAGTCCGTTAGTGGAAATTGGGGATGTGACATCTGGTATAGCAGAAGATGTGTTTTGGTTGAGATGAAACTGAGTGTTACATATAAAGGCCAAAATCCTTGTTTTAATGATCTGGAGGTATGGCGTACCGCCCCAATGTATATCAGGTTAGGGCGTACCACCCAATTTTGAAGAATCGGACGGGTGAGGATCTGATGGGTGCCACACCCGACCCGTTTGATACACGGGTGCACAAAAGTGATCATCATTCTGTGCGTACCGCCCTGATCCTTGTACTTGAAATTCTTTAAGATTTTTCCTTCATAATTTCCAGCTCGGATCTCGGTATGGGTAGAAGGGTTACACTCGAATTCTGAATCTAGATTTCATTCAGTTCCTGCTAATGTGATTATCACTAATTCCAGGACTAGTGATCAGTTAGCAGAACTAGAGTTTGATTATTCTTAGTTTGTGAAGAAAGAAGTTGGCAAGAAACAAAAGAAGTCAAAGGGCAAGAAAAAGGAGAAACAAACTGAAAATAATAATTCAAAAGATTCAATGTCTGATTCCAAGCTAAAACATGCAAAGAGGGCTCAAAAGTTGAAGAAATCTGTGAAGAAGGATACTGCAAATGTTTCAAAGGAGACAAACAAGAATCAATTATGTTTCTACTCTTCGAATGGTTAGACTTCTAGAGGATCATCATGTGGAACTCCACGATTTTCTTATGGTGTCTCTGGTCGTTTATCAAACAGGTTTCATCATGATACTTTTTTGATAATTTTCATTATCCGGTACATTTTGGTCATTCGTACGGTTTTTATGATTCGCCAACTATGCCACATGTTCACAAACTGATGAGATTGTGCAATGCATGACCGGGTAATGAAAACAGTGTTGATTTCAAGAAACAACATAGAATGTGTTATGTATGCCGACAATACGGGCATTATGTTGTTGATTGTCCATCGGCTACAAACTACAAATATGATGTTAAACGAATTCTTCATGAGAAAAATATCAAGTATGTTGATGCTAACAATGGCGAAGCTTGAAAGAAAACCTTGAAGGGACGAGGCTAAAAAATTCTACCGAGGGGGCGATACTCAATACATTCGAGGGGGGGGGGATACTCAATACATATAAAATTTTGTACATAAAATCGCAAAAATAAGTACTTTTGGACGGAAAAACCAAGGGGCGGTCGCCCCCTTCGGTCCCTTCTAACCTTCGCCCTTGGATGCTAATAGTAAATATTTATAAACCACAAAAACCAACAAAGCCTGTTGTTTCACCTCCACGGGTTAATGAGACTTTGGTTTTTTGAAACTAAAATGCTAAATCATTTTCAACGGTTATAAAAAATATTTCATAAAAATTTGGAGACCTCTAAAGGTCAATGCCAACGATGACTATGTGGAAGACACCGGACGACCCAAGGTTGTTGACTTGGGTCGATCCAAAAAGATCTAATTTTTATCCGGTGTATGCAGGTGATCAAGAAGACGAGTTGGTGATATTCTTTGTTACTAACTGTGGTTGCTTGCATGTTAATTTAAACTACTTGCCAAATTTTTGAAACCTGATTTTCAAAGCTGATGTTTTTCAAATATCGTGTCAAATTTTCATCAATTAATTTTTATTTTGTTTTTTGTTTTATTTTCTTTCATTAGTTTAGGGGGAGAAAAGTTCAGAATTCAAAAACTGGTGTTTCTTTGACTTTTAGGGGGAGAATTTAGGATAACTCAGAAAAATATAAAAATTAAAAAAATTTCAAAAAGAGAAATTGATCCGACAAAAAGTGAGAAATAATGATCAACATATACGATATCTGCAATGGATAAAGTAGATGTAAAGGTTGTAGGTTATTGCTGAATGTGAGAAAATGCATGACAAATCTAATATATGCAAGTATGATATAAAGATAATGTCTGCCTGATAATTGTGGTTTTTTCATCTTGATGAGTATTGTGTGACAAATCTACAAAAATAGAATAAGAGATATCCTTGTGTATGCATGCGTTCATTTTGTAAAAGTTTGAGCTTGTTTGATTTTCTTTATTTTCTCAAGTGATCGGTCTTTCTCTGCGTATCGAAAGATCGACCTGATTGGTGTTCTCTTGGGGTTCTGTTTTATTTTCTTGGTGTTTCTTATAACTCATCGGATTTTCTCTGCGTGTATGGGAGTACTGGCCTGATTGTCGTTAGGTTATACAATTTCTGCGTTATTTGCTATTTTTATTTCTGCGTTATTTGCTATTTTTGCACGACACACAATGGATGTTATATCTCTGGAAAAAATATATAAAAAATGGCTTGATAAATACATCATAAATATTTTTTAATAGTGTGAGAACCATGTTATCAGTGCTTGATAAATACATCATAAATATATTAGAAAGCTATAGAAATTGATTTGCATATGGTGAAAAAGAATTGAAATCTTGATCTGCATGCTGATGAAGTCAAAATTGAAATGTGCAAGATGCGTTATGTCTGATATGATCTCACGTCTAGATCTTTCTCATAAAATAGAGTTTATTCTGTTTAGTCAATTTTATTTCATTTCTAAAAGTACTAAAAAGATTTTAGTTGTGTTTTAATTTAAAATTTAGAAAAGCCAAAACGATTTTCTTTCTGCTTTATTTTCGATTTGATCGACATGAGATACAAGATTTTCAAAAAACTAAAAATATTTAAATATCTTGGAGTCTGAAATAGACATTTTGTGCCAAGATTATTTACAGGTTCTAAAGTGAAGGAAAACATCACAATTTCAAGTCAGCTAAAGTTGTTAATAAAGACACAATCTGCATCATCAAGTATTCAAAATCACAGTAACTATCAGGTTGAGGGGGAATTTGATTGAAGATACTCATAACTGATGTAGAAGTGTTGATACAGCACACGTCGAGGGGGAGTTTGTTAGAGCATGAAATGGTTCGACGCATGATGTATTGGAACATATTGAAGAAAGGAGATTACAATATTAACAAACTGAGGCACGAACTGAACGTTCGTGACCAACGAACTACCAATTTGTTGGTGCTTCAGTTCATGGATAATAGCTTAGTTTAAATACTTAGTCGTGTTGTAATCTTGATAAGCATCTGTGTCAATCATTGTGCTCTTGAGTGGTCTTGTGTGTTCTCAGTGTATTCTCTCTATATTCTTAATTGTATCTATTATCTTTAAGTGATCAAACATACAATCATTTAATAACATCCTCGTATATGAAATAGCTAGATTGAGTAGATGATCCACCGCTCATGCACTTACTGTCTGTTGATGATATGCGGTACTGAAAGCAATCGAGTACCCATAATCCTCAGAAATTCCTACCAGTATCGCGACGTAAAATGCGGAACCCTGTCAGAAATTATTGACACTGGAATACCGTGCAATGATATGATCTATTTTATGAAAATCCTCGCCAAGTTTTCCGAGTCACTAGATTCACTAATAGGCACAAAGTGGGCGCTATTATTTAATCTATTAACAATCACCCATATAGCATCTACCTTCCTTGCTCTTTTTCGTAAGCCAGTGAGCAGATCCATAGTGATGTGCTCCCACTTCCACACGGGTATTTCAAGCAATTGCAACTTCTCATAAGGCTTTTTATGCTCCTCCTTCACTTGTAAGCAAGTCATACATGTGTTCACATACTTGACAACGTCCCGCTTTATACCGGACAAACAATAATCACATTTAAGTCGCGATACATCTTTGTAGCCCCTAGGTGAATCGAGTAACGTGATTTATGAGCCTCATTTAGCAAAAACTCTTTCACCCCACAAGTATTTGGAATTCACATTCGACCAAATCAGTATTTTAAGCCGTCTACACCGTCAACTAGGTCCTTTACCACCCCCTTTATCCTTTATTTCTTCCAGTTCTCATCTTTTATAGCTTCCACTTAAGCATTCTTGACTGTATCAAGGACACTCGATGTCACGACCAACCTCATGGATTTCACTCTTATAGAAGCTAAGTCCCATTTCCTGCTTAAGGCATTCGTCACCACATTAGGTTTTCCAGGATGATAATGTATTTCACATTCATAATCCTTGATCAGCTCTAGCCGTATTCTCTGCCTCATATTTAACTCCTTATGATCGAAGAATTATTTTAAGATCTTATGGTCGATATAAATGGTGCACTTAACTCCATAGAGGTAGTGCCGCCAAATCATCAAATCAAAAACCACAGCCACTAATTCAAGATCATGAGTAGGATACTTAGCCTCATGGGTCTTTAATTTCCTAGAGGCATAAGAAATTACCTTTCCCCATTGCATAAGCACACACTCGAGGCCAATGTAAGAAGCATCTGAATACACTACTAAGTCTTTCGTACCCTTCGGTAAGGTCAATACCGGCGTGTGCGTCAATCTTTCCTTTAGGATTCTAAAGGACTCTTCCTGCTCTTTCCCCATTCAAATGTTATATCTTTTCGAGTTAGCTTAGTCAGAGGCGAGGCTATCTTTGAGAAATCTTGTATGAATCTTCTATAATACCCTACCAAACCTAAGAAACTCCAGATCTCCATTGGCTTTTAGGAGTACCCCAATTTGTTATCGCTTTAATCTTAGAAGGATCCACCAGGATGCCTTCAAAGCTAATCACATGCTCAAGAAATTCCACCTCTCTTAGCCAAAACAAGCATTTTGAGAATTTTGCATACAACTTTTCTTCTCTTAGAGTTTCCAACACTTCACATAGATGTTGAGCATGCTCCTCCTCACTCTTCGAATACATGAGTATATCATCAATGAAGAAGATAACCGGCCGATCTAACATGGGCCTATAAACGTGGTTAATAAGATCCATGAAAGTCGCAGGTGTGTTGGTTAACCCGAAGGACATCACCAAAAATTCATAATTTCCACAACAGGTCCGGAATGTCGTCTTCGGTATATCCTCCTTTTTCACTTTCAAATGGTGATAACCCGATCATAGGTCAATCTTTGAGAACCAACTCGCCACCTTGTAGTTGATCGAATAAATCATCGATCCGGGGCAAGGGGTACTAGTTCTTCACCGTCAACTTATTTAGTTCTCTGTAGTCTATGTACATCGTTAGACTACCATCCTTCTCTTTGACAAGGAGGACCGGTGCCCCCCATGGGGAAACACTTGGTCGGATGAACCCCTTATCGAGTAGTTCTTGCAAATGATTCATCAACTCTTGGATCTCCGAAGAAGATAATCGTTACGGAGCCCTTACGACTGGCTTGGCCTCGGGTATTAGCTCAATGCTGAAATCCACCTCTCTATCTGGTGGAATACTGGGTAGATCTTCCGGAAACACATCAATTTACTCCTGGACTATTGGCACTTCTTCCACCTTCTTATTTTGAGCAATAGTATCCACCAGATAAGCGAGGAACGATTTACACCCATGTTGGATGTACTTTCTGGATTCCATTGCCGAGCATAGAAAAGTCTTTTTCTTCCTCTCCCCTTGCACTTGAACATTCTTTCCACTTGGTGATATTAATTGTATCACTTTACGGCGACAATCTACATTGGCTTGGTATTTCGATAACCAATCCATCCCCACTATTACTTTGAACTCCCCCGTTAGCATGGGTATGATATCAATCAAATATTACTCTTCTATAGAGATTTTTCAATTGCGACATACATCAAAAGCTACCACACTTTTGTTATCATCTATTTCGACTTCTAAGGGTATGAGCAATTTATTAGTAACAAAGGAGGGATGACGAGTAAGGTCGAGTGAAACAAACGACCTACTCGCACTTGTATCAAACAACACGTAAACAGGAATGGAATTTACAAGGAATATACATGTCACCACCCCCGGATCTACTTTTCCCTCTTCCATGGTTAAGTGGTAAGACCTTCCTTTGGCTTTGGGGATTCTCCACCCTTGTTCCACTTGAACTTCCCCCTAGATTCAAACATGGGCATTCACTCTTCTTGTGGCTCGATTGACCACAGTTGTAACATAGCTTAGCAGAGCTGGGACACTGAGCAAAGCCATGCCCTGTCTTTCCATAGTTGTAGCATGGCTTTGTCCTCAGAAAACATCCCCCCTTATGGATTCGGCCACAATCTGGGCACCCTGAGGTCCCACCGCTCTTACCCGGCCTCCTTGTTCTTTGATGTCTCCTCTACCTTGGGTTTCTTGCTAGGCGAGGATCTACTTCTATCCATTTCGTCTCTCCCCTCTCCATTTGCCTCTTAATCTCGATCTCCCTTTCTCTAGCAGCGTTGATCAATTCTTCGAGAGTTACACATTTTGAAGCATTGATAAACTCTCTAAAATTCATGTGCAACATGCTACTGAATCGGTGTATTTTCTGTCTTTCGGTCCCTAGCTCATGCTTACAAAAATTCACTCGATCAAGGAAGAAGCCTCTCACTTTAGCTATTGGTTGCCCCTTCTTTTGACGAAATTATGAGAGTTCGTCTTGCAGTTTATCCACTTCTGATTGAGGGTCGTGGTGAGTTATCAATAACTCCTTAAATTGCCCCCAATCCATTGCATTAGTCACTTCCCTCCCTTTTTCGGTCTTCAACATATCCCACCAATATTTTGCTCATGCTCGTAGCTGACCGGTAGCGAACATCACTTGATCTCGTAAATCATACCGACTTTGTTCAAACACATCTTCAATCCGTTATCCACCTATGGAAGGCTATTGAATTTGCATCGCTTGTGAATAGTAGGGGCTTGCACGCCATAAAATCTTTATACGTGCACCTCCCCTTTTCCTTTGTCGCATTTCATCCCCTTTTAGATCATTCTCTAATCCTTTAAACTTTTTATCTAGTAACTCCATCAGAGTTTCTTCCATCTTGCCTACGTGGAGCTGTACACTAGCATCCACGGAGGCCTCAACCTCTTTAGTGACAATCTTCTTGACTTCAGTCACAATGGCTTCCATCAAAGCTCCACCTTGATTATCTTCATACGTCATTGTAAACTGAAAGTTTACAATTGGTTATCATTATCATAACATATTCATACTTTTTAATTGAAATGAACTCAACATAACTATCTTACTTGCTACTGCAAGTGGATTATCCACCCCCCCCCCCCCACACACACACACTTATTTAACCCCATATCCTTCATTGTGTATATCACAAATTCGGATTTTTCAACACTCCTACATCTTATTCACACTTCTTAGACCCTTATGGCCTTCTTGTTTCATCTATACACATGGGTATGATGTGTTCAACACCGCCCTTGTGCCTGACTTTCTCCCCTTGATGTGTTCGGAACTACACTAAAAATACTAATAAATCCTAGACCTAATCCTAGACCTAGACACACCTAATTTTACCGAAACTCCTAAAACTAGACCGAGCCTACAGGCAAGTGTACCTATTGGTGGCAGTATAGCTACAGAAGACCGGATATCGAACCCTAAGGACACTATGAACAAGAATCTAACCTAGGACTCTATGAATGGAATTTTTGAGTAATTTGATTTAAAATGAATTTAGAGTTTAAATACCTAACTTAATTAATTTAACTAATCACCGAAACGAGAAAACTTAGGACGAATTCAAAGACGAGAAGGGTACCACCTAGACCTAGAATCCTAATCAATGTTAACGACCTCACTCGACTATGACAATTCTGATGGAACCGGGATCTTAACACACAACCTTAAGAAACTCTACGAGCCCCGGAATCACTCTCCGGATGTTACTGATAGAATACCTATAAGCTGGATTACGCTCACCGATTCGATTAGTTCACCTTTTGAGTTCTTCCTAATTGACAACTCTAACGCTCGAACAAGGGGTTCACCTTTTAAGTCCTTCCCACTTCAACTAAACCTAATTACCCTCAAAACAATCTAAGACACCTTAGGCTAGCAGAAGCTACCACTGATTTCTATAATTAACACGGAATAGAAAGCTAATCAAATTCCTAGGACACTTCCTTTAGAGACAATGCTACCCTAGTTCATTAACCAACCCAACTACCCTACAACTATCATCCTTTTAAGCTTATTTAGAGAGCAGCACACAAAATTCAAGGCAACAATTTATATTCAACTCTATGGTCAATTAGAGTCAACTAACCATATTAATTTGCAAACACAAAGTCACACGGATTAATTACCCAACCCAAACCGGAAGGCATCCGCAGATCAAGCAAGCATTGAATAACAATTGGAACCCTAAATTAAGCACACATATGCATCAACTACAGAAAATCAATGGAATTTAAAGAGAGTCAAAATCCATCACAAACTTGTCATAAACCGAATGAAACTGAAAATACTAATTAATCATCAAATAGTCTAGGCGGTACTTGATGGTTTAGCCTACTACTATGTCTTTTACAAAAATCATAATGAAAGTCATACTCTTGATCAAGAACATAGTTTTAAACCAACAATGAATCAAGAAAACAAATAAAGAAAATAACCCGGATTGATAATGTTAATTAAACGGTTGATTCGGGTTGATCTTCTCTTGTTTCCTGGCCTCCTCCAATTAATATTTTTCTTTGTTTGTCTCCTTTGTTTCTGCCGAAGCTTTTCTCGAACTCCCTGTTTTTTTCTCCCTTAATTCTTTCGCAAGCCAACTCTTTATAATTGCTACCGTCGAATATTGTTTTCAATTCTCCTCCTTGACTTCGGACCTAATCTGTGTGCACTTCAACCCAAAATATGTTTGGACCTAAATTAAATGGAGCAGCCCACGTGCACTCTAAACCCACTTTTCCTTTCTTTTGTTGTTGATCATACCAGCCCATACTTCACGATTTAGTTGCAGCTCACTTCCTCTTTTATTTATGTATTCTTTTGCTTGAGTCACAATCCCACGTGACATATCATTCTCCCATTTAGTTCATTCTTTCGGTTTAAGTAAAATTTACATTTATGCCACCTGATCTTTCTTTAATGCAAGTCGTTCCTTCAGACTTATTAACTATCTTTTAACCCTTGAATATTAATGTAATGTCCAACCATTCCCTTGGAGTATGTCAACCTACAATCAAATATATTTAACCAACTTTGAGCACATTGACATAATTAAATTCATGACTCAACTAATTATCTAAAGTCACACCAAAATATACAAAATTGACTCAACAAATTAATTAAGACACAAATACTATAATTTACTAAAAACACCTAAAATGACTCAAATCAACTCAAATAATACTCAAATAAGTACATAAAACACTTAAGAAAAAGGGATGTGTTTGTAACACATCACCCCTCTTTCACATTCTTACTTGAATTGCACACGACGTGCACATCCAAGTTCCTACTTGTTCGCATAGTGACAATAATAATTATAATGTAAACAACTTAACTTACTTACCAGGTCAAATGATTGAGCCCCAAACCGAACACCAATTCCATTCCACATCATTTTTTGCTCAACTTGTCCATAATTTTGTAAAGAGTTTCAGGAGCTCATGACCACAAACTTTAAAATGAGTATGATAGGAGAACTAAAATTCTTACTGGGAATTCAAGTAAAACAAAATCCAGATGGAATTTTCATAAATTAAGCAAAATATATAAATGATCTCCTTAAAAAAATACTCTCTCTCTCTCTCAAACTCCTCTCCTTACAAAACACCTATGGCCACAAACATCAAAATTGATGCAAACAATAATGGAAAATCTATGGATGAACATACATAATGATAGGTTCACTTTTGTATTTAACAGCAAGTAGACCAGATTTCATGTATCTCCACATGCTTTTTGGCCAGATACCAATGCAAACCCAAGGAATCTCACTTGATTGCCGTGAAAAGGGTTTTCAGATACCTGAAAGGATCACCAGACCTAGATCTTTGGTATCGCAAGGATACTGGTTTCAACTAATAGCCTATTCAGATGCTAATCATACAGGTTGTACAATAGACAGAAAAAGCACATCAAGAAGTTGTCAAATGCTAGAAGGAAAATTAGTATGCTGGACATCAAAGAAGCAAAACTGTGTTTCTACTTCAACTGCTAAGGCTGAATATGTTGCCGCTGCCAGCTACTGCTCACAAGTGATCTGAATGCAGACTCAACTCAAAGATTTCACGATAAATCTCATAAAGATTCCAATCCCGTGTGACTCAAAAAGTGCAACTGCGATCACATTAAATTCGGTTCATCACTCAAGAACAAAACACATTTATGTCTAGTATCATTTCATAAAAGATCATGTTGAGAAGGGACACATAGAAATGTATTTTGTTCCTACTGAACTCCAACTTGCTGATATTTTTATAAAAATCACTAGATGAGGAGAGTTTCTTATTCGTGCTAAGCAAGCTAGGCATGTTATATATGATAACCAACTCATAAAAAATAAAATAAAATAATAATAATAATAATAATTGTGAGAATATTTCTTGCTATATCAGAAGAATAGAAGCTACTTCAATAATTATATTTCATTTATTTTCAATTTGACATCACCAAGAAATTCTCCTGCAAAACTGAATTTTGATCAAAATGATGCAAATCTCAAGAAAAATAATAATGACTCCTACAAAAACTTCATAGGCTGTCCAAACTCTCTACTTTTCTGGTTTTCCATCTGAAGACTTCACATCTCTCATCATTACCCTCTTGTCTATAAAAGGGACATTAGAATCTCTGCTTCAAGATCATAAAAACTTTATTCCTAGTATAAAAAAAATTCACATTCTCTCATTTTCTCACTTCTAAAAAGATCCAAAAATGCCTCTCAAAGAACTATCTCCTCCACTTCCCCAAACTACAAGGTTTCTTACAGTTCATCATCAAAATCTTGTACTTTACCCACCTTGTGGTAATCGATTATGATCTTATCAACCAATGATGAGGTTTCTTAAAGACTACCTAATAGGTTATGCTCTATCTCTTGACATACCTGTCAGTTATTCTCTTCTTCAAGAATTCTGGACAAATGATGTATTCATAGCAAGAGATGGAGACAATGCTTCAATAATGACATCTGTATGCGACATCAAATTCGTCATCTCACGGCATTCATCAGAAAAGCACTTCAAATCAAAGATGATCCTTATGCACACTATTGGTTCAATAAGAATGATGTAATCCAAACCTTATATGATATGGGGTATAATGGAAAATTCTACAAAGGAAATGTCACACCCCCAAATTTCCACTAACGGGGTATAGCCGTGTGGGGTTGTCAGCACCAATTTGGAGCCTTTACCCATTCAATACACAGATTCAAGTGCAGAATACATGAATCTGTGATCAAATCACATTGTTTGTGTGTTGAAATCCTTAGATTTCAAGTCTGAAACTCAAGAACACTAGGGTTTTGCACACATGTGCTCTCTCTCTTGAAAACAGCCGTCCAAAATCTTATTTTAGGGTATTCCCATGTTGCTATTTATACTGGAGAGAGCACCTGCCATCATAGCACTGAAATCAAGAGAATGTTATTGAAGTTAGTGAAAATTATGTCATCAGACTGACGAGATCGCCAAGAACAAACTTGACATCACCAAGGGCACTTGGTGAGGTCGCCAAGAAGGCTTGACCAGATCGCCAAGTATAAATCCAAGTTTCCAAGAGTACTTTTTGTTCCTTAGTGAGGTCTCCAACCTTGGTGAGGTCGCCAATCTTGGTGAGGTCGCCAAGAGTAAGGACCAAATCGCCAAGACAAGGTTGAAATCACCAAGTACACTCTTAAAACATCAAGAATCATTATTGAACTACTAAGGGTTGTTATTATGAAGACACATTCAATTATTAACATTAACCAAGTAAATTATCATGAAATGACTCAGAATATGGATCCATACTTTCACATCACAATAGAAATGAACAAGGGTAATTACCTCAATATCAATAATCAACACAAGTTATGACATTACATATGGAATACAAAATATCAAATACTTGAATGATTAACATGAACATCAAGAGAATTGTCCAAGTACAAAATACAAGTAAAGTGAAGATTTACAATTTGAGAACAACTACTAAGGATGCTATGTTTGAGTTGCCACCAACCCAATAAAGATCTTACAAATTCCCCTTTTGGTGGTAATACAAACATGAAAAACTGACGACTATCTGAGTTGACCAAGTAGCTTTAGCAAGAACCTCCAGTATTTACGAGCAAGATTCCTGTATCGATCATCTAAGCAGAAGATCTATGCATCATACAGTATCCAAAGGTCTTCTCGCGAGAACTTCTTCAAATCATAATAGTGCCACATCTCTAACATCCTTTCACAACCATGGGAGAGGTAGCAAATCCTGTGACCACCCATGATCCATTCCCTTAAGGTACTCAGGCTTTCTGTTGTAATCTTCTTGGCAACAATGCACTCCCAGCACCACTACCTTAGAAACAAACCAAAGTAGTTTGTGTCCACTATATCGTATGGCCTAAGCCTTCGAGGGATGGTGTCTAGGCGACTATAGAATAACCACTTGAGGTAACTTCTATGCAGTAGTCTCAATTCAATTGCAGCGAATAGTCTTATTGTATCGTCGTCTTCCCTTTCAATGACTAGCTCATGAGTGTCCCCACTGTAATACCAACATCTTATTGGGTTGCTTTTCTGATCTCCTGTTATTTTCTTTGTATTCAAATCCTTGCTGATACTCTTGTACATGACCTTATGTGGGACCACAACTCTTTGCCTTCTGAAAGTTTTGTACTTCTTCTTTTCTATCTTGAGGGGGCGAGTTGAACTAACGTTGTAGATGGATTTTATTTGCTCTTCAGCATCACTACCCACTGGATCATTTGAGTGGTTGATCAACTTTCTCCATCTAAGTTGTTTCAGCTCGCATGAGAACAGATTTAGAAGGTCTCTTATTTTGGCAAAGAATTGTACAAATCCGTTTCTACGTTTGACAATAAATGCCTTGAACTCGTGATCATATTTCCATCCAAGGATTTTCATCCCATCATTGGATTCGACGTTTGGAGGCATATCTTTGAGCTTCTTAGCAGTAAACTGCACCAAGGCTTTCTGATACGGTGCCATTTCCTTCCAATCGTCAACCAAGGTAGGGGCTTCTTTCCTTCGGTGTTCCTCTACCCTAATTGCTTCCCGTTCGTCCTGCTGTCGCTTGACCTTCTTATTCTCTTCAAGTATGTGATTTTTTACCATTTTTCGTAGACCAGGAAGCTGCTTTCTGCTATAGCTTTTGCGAGCATATCCCCTCAGGTCTAGAAAGTCTTGCATCTCTCTTTTGGTCATTCAGTTAACGCCAAGCGTAGCTGTAGTGGGACTGGGCGAAGGTCAAACATGATCAAAGATGTCTGGAGGGGGAGGCATATACTGTGCATGCATCTCACGAATCTTTTCCCTCAGATTTTCGTTGAATTGCACATATTCAAACTTCTTATCAGTATCAGAAAAAGGATTTGCTCTAGGATCAGTTAGCTTTTCTGCAAGTTAGTAGTTATAGAGATGTTTCTCCATTTCTTGCTCGTCAATGTACAGTTCAACCAGCTATGCATCCGTAAAAGTCATCAAGTAGGATAGAGGAATCCCACGAGAAATGAGCTCTCTGACATATGTTGCTATTTCTGAAGTGTCAGATGGATCAACATTTTCACCAGCTAGGTTGGGGATTATTCTTATTCTTGGTTCTCCCTCATCAATATTTGGATCATTCGGCTCAAAGTGTTCCGATCCAGGGCCAATTTTCATTTGAGGATGGTTGTATTCTATCATTTCTTTGATAGCCTCTTGTCTGGCAATCTCATCCAGCGTCCTCTCAAGCATTATTTCTTCTTTTGCATGTCTTAGAGCTTCTTCCTTCTTCTTTTTTTTCCATTTCCTGCTCGTAAACTTCTTCAGGAGTCATTTTTCTTTACCTTTGTCGGGTCTACTAGAAGGACCAACTTCTTGTGAAGGGACTGGATTATTTGTAGGTTGACCACCACTAATCTGAACAGTTTCAGGAACAGCACTAGTGGTGGTTTCAGTAGACGCATGCATTGAGGTTTGGGTTGCAACTCCTTCTTAATTGGCTTCCCTTTCTTCAGAATGATGAACTGGTGAAGAGATTGGAGAAATAATAACTTCATGTTCTATTTGAGGCTCACTTACCATAGGCTCAGATCTCAGAGGAGTTGGAGACACAATATCAACCGGTTTGTCTTTGATCTCATAGATGATCTCCTCGTCATACTCATCATTAGTTGTGAATTCCAGATTTATGAAGTTTGTGGCACTAGAGTCATAAATAAGATTATTTAGACGTTCAGCCAAAATTATGTCATTGAAGATATCATCTTGAATCATGCTAAGAGGTTGAATCTGCAATGCTTCTCTGGCTTCAACATTTTCTTCAGTGACAACTACAACGCTTTAGCTGCCAGGATCAGTAGCGAGGGTGTTTGCATAAAACTCGCGAAACGCACTTCTCCCAAGATCTAGAAACTCACTATCAACATGCAAGTGTTTTAGTTGTTCAGAGATTTCGGATACAACATTTGCAGGCATAACAATGCTTATTGGCCATTGCACTGGAGGAGCCAATTGGAGTTGCAATGAGATCTCAGGGATGACAGAAGATACACCTGGTTCCCTCATGGTTAATGATGAGGATAGGTCAAGACTAGGCATACAAATGACCCAACATCTACATTTCCAATGGGGAAGACCTCGAGAGCAAGTGTCGCACAGAGAACGAGTTGGAAGCGATGCAGTTGCAGATGAACAAGATGCAAGTGCATCCGACCAACTTACGAAGATGCGACTTCGGAGGCTCTATAAATAGTTCTTTCATTTGCTTGTAATGTAACTTCTTGTTAGGACCGATTTTCACTACGAGAATCTCGATCTTGAGCAAGAACATGTTCGGATGAGAAAACTCAAAAACAAATGAAGAAGATGATGATGATGATGAATCATGAATTCATAACATGAAAGATGAAGAACAATCAAGTCGAATGATTTCATATAACCGAATGATTAGTTACAAGAAATCATGAAGAACACACAATCTCTCTAGAATCCATGACTCACTCTCTCTCTAGAATGGAAATCTCACACTCTACAAGAAAATCATCATCTCCACATTCGGAGACTCCTTTACTTGTAATGGGCACCCTCACTATATATAGTGAGGGTGACTAACGACAGAAAAACATAACTGAATAAACGAAATTACAAGTAAAGTAAATAACATAAACTGTTAATTAAATCAAAGCTGATTAAACTAATCCGAAGCTTGACTCGCTCGAACCGATCTTCCGTTGACTTTTACGTTGACCGTTGACCCGAACGGTTGACTTTTCCAGAAAACGGTCTTCGGTCCAAACTGCAAGCCTCGAGCATCACAACTCAGTCTCTAAATCGATTCACATGGATTCTTCAGTCAAATGCTTCGGTAAACAGATTTGATGGCGTCAGTCACATAGATTTTTGTTCCAACAATTTCCCCCTTGACTGATGCTTTCAAATCTGTTCAACTGCTGAAGAATCGCTCTGCCGTACATCTTCAATGAGAAACTGATAAACCGGAGACAATCTGTCGAAGAGATTCCCCCTCTGAATAAGCTTCTTCTGTTCTCGTTGCGCCAGTTCGAGATCCAAGTGTCCTGACTCACTCGGTTCACACGGTCGGGTACAATACTGAGAAAATGCTACATCTCGGAGTCCAAACCGCAACAAACCGAATCAGATAAACCAATCAAACACTGAAAATGCTCTAACTCCGGATAATCGACCCGATATCCAAATCCATAATAATTCCTCTTATTTCTCTAAATCTCCCCAAAAACATCAAGTCGGAAGCGTAAAAACAGATGCGGAGAGTCGAACCGTCGCGATCGGTTGCCTAGAGAAACCAGATAAACAATCTTGAAATCGGACAATCTTGTGAAAAACCGGAAGCCGGATGCTGACAGTTGTGAATAATCTGCGCGACTGAGGTTGGATGCGAAAAATAAATAAAATGTCAAATTTCTTCAATAAACGGTCATCCGAGAGATTTAATCGGATAAATTCCAAAATTTAACTGAGATTCCAGTTAATCCGGTTAGTTGACGACAGCGCTGCATCCACTAAAAATAAACCGTGAGATATAACGAGAAAGCCGAGTAATTAACCGGATAATAAAGCTAACCCGTCAGTGATCGATAGCAAATGTTGCACGCGACGCCAATAAACGAGAACCCCAATAAAATGAAATAAATCCAAGACCAATAAAAATATTTTCTGAAATTCCGTCGCGGCCTCATCTCGTTCGTCTCAAAAAAAAAAACTAATGAGAGAATATCCCGCAATTAACGAAATATGCAGAAAAATACTTCTTAGTGGAATTAAATTAAATCTCAATCCATGTGCAAGTAAAATAGACCAATCAGAATTGGCCATATAAACAGATCCAACGGCCAAAAAAAAAATGCAGATTAACGATCCAGATCATGATCCATGCTTTTGGAGGCTCACCAATGAGAATTCAGCTAAAGAAACACACTCTCAAGATCATACGGTCGAGATTTAGGATGATGTACGGCTGTGCAAATGTAATCCGGGTGTAGAAGATATGCGCCAATAGGAGAGCAACAGCTCACAGCCATTCAACGGATTATCTTCACCAGATGGGGTCCACTCGTTTCTTCAACCAATTGGAAGGCGACAACCTTAATCTCTCTCAACGGATCTTTTCATGAGAGTGGTCCCACGCGAAAATTTGCACCACTCACATTTAGACAACAATAAAGGAATGTCTGGTTGACCGGCAGGTAGAAAGAGAGACATTCTCCATGCACCAATCGTTGCACGACACGTCATCATCTCTCCCCAAATCGTCTCCTACCGCGTAAACCCTAGATCACCGGAAATACACCCATCGGAAATACGGGACCTCACCGGAAAAACGTATTTCCATCATAACTCCATCAAATCTCAACCATTTTCGAAGATTTTTATGTCCCTGAACTCGTAATCCAATTCTCTACAAACCTGGACGAACAAAAATCTCTGAAACGAACTCGAGCGAAGACCCAGTAACAAGTCCGCTAACCCGTTCAAGTCCGCTAAGCTTACTAGAAGTTCGCTAAGAGGCTTGAGAAGTTCGCTAGGGACTGAAGTTCGCTAAAGCACACCTCAAGTACGCTAAAAATCAACAAGTTCGCTAAGAAATGGATGAAGTACGCTAAGAAGAAAAGAAGTTCGCTAAGAACATCTTCATATCTTCAAGAACAGGTACAAGTTCGCTAAGGCAATCTGCATATCTTCAAGACTGATGAACAATTCTGGAAAACACGATGAACAGTGCAGAAACTTACTTCATGAACTTGAAACTGCCCAGAAACAATCGGAAATCTCGATATGATGCACGAGATTTGATAATTAACCATTCACGACATTGTTGTGGCCACCAACAACACATAAACAGCAGCAACTCGGATCAAATCTGCTCCAAAATTCTGAAAATCTTCAAGAACACGAAGAACACACACTTACACCGTCAGTGTGTGTTTTTCCAGATCCGCTCAAACCGTTGAGATTCAGACGAAACGGATGCTTCCAATGGATCCGGAATGCGTTTTCCACTGAGAATCATACCTTATATCATCCGAAAACATGAAGAATAGCCCAGAAAATGAAGAATCAAGCTCCAAAATCTTCAAAATCTTCAAATACGGGAAAAACTCCAAAGATCCAAAAATCTGCTCGGATCTTCATTTCTCCACCAGATCTGAAGATGTAGAACATAAACAAACATAAAGATGAACTCCAGAACACGAATCGATCATCCATATCATCAGAATCCATCCAGAATCGAAGAAAAAATAGAAAAAAGTCTCTAAAAAACAAGTTTTCTCATCTTCACTATTCAAGCTCAAAATCTCAGATTCGAGTGACCAGATTCACGGTGAGATGAATCTGATCGGTACCTGCTCTGATACCATTTGTTAGGACCGATTTTCACTACGAGAATCTCGATCTTGAGCAAGAACATGTTCGGATGAGAAAACTAAAAAACAAATGAAGAAGATGATGATGATGATGAATCATGAATTCATAACATGAAAGATGAAGAACAATCAAGTCGAATGATTTCATATAACCGAATGATTAGTTACAAGAAATCATGAAGAACACACAATCTCTCTAGAATCCATGACTCACTCTCTCTCTAGAATGGAAATCTCACACTCTACAAGAAAATCATCATCTCCACATTCGGAGACTCCTTTACTTGTAATGGGCACCCTCACTATATATAGTGAGGGTGACTAACGACAGAAAAACATAACTGAATAAACGAAATTACAAGTAAAGTAAATAACATAAACTGTTAATTAAATCAAAGCTGATTAAACTAATCCGAAGCTTGACTCGCTCGAACCGATCTTCCGTTGACTTTTACGTTGACCGTTGACCCGAACGGTTGACTTTTCCAGAAAACGGTCTTCGGTCCAAACTGCAAGCCTCGAGCATCACAACTCAGTCTCTAAATCGATTCACATGGATTCT
>JBCNJP010000027.1:109200203-109221036 GCA_039602395.1 Deinandra increscens subsp. villosa
TTTGCCAAGAAGTCTAAGCGCCCATTAATCTCTATACAAAACAACTATCTATAGTGCTGAAATACGATGGGCCGAACCTCAGGTTCGGACCAGGTTAACCGGTGTCCGAACTTGGAGTTCACCCAAGGTTCGGCCACTAACAAACTTGCACATCTTGTCTTGCACTCGATACTTCACACGACGATCAGGGATCAGGTATCAACAAACTTCCCCTCGGCATGTGCAGTATCAACTCTTCCATTAAAACTTGTATCTTATATCTTCAATCAAACTCTCCCTTGACTTGACGATGAGTTCAATATTGAAAACTTGATATTGCATCGTGTGTAATCTCTTTATTAACAATCTTCAGAAGACTTGAAGTTGTAATATTCTCTTTCCACAGAGAAACCTGCCAACATAAATAATCTTGGTGCAAAACGTCTCTTCGAGACTCCAAGATATTTTGATTTTGAAATTTGATTTCGTGTATCGTGTTGATCAATCGAAAAGAAATAAGAAATAAAATCTTTTTGATTTTTTTGAAACTTTATATCAAAAAACACTTTAAATCTTTTTGGTATTTTCTAGAATGAAATGTAAATGTAGTACAGAATCAGACACTATTTTTGTCTTTTATGAGAAAGTTCACAACTTGGAATCATATTGAACATAACATGCTGAGCTACACTTCAATTTCAATTATTGAAGCACATATGCCATGTCGATTGCAGCTATAATTTGTCCAACTTTAAACTCAGGCAGAATCATACTCATAACATCTGGATATGTTAAGGTATTGATTAAATTTGCATTAACAAGTGTACCCCACACCATCAGACATATTCAGATATGCTTTGCTTATCACATTTTTGTGATTTCATTTGTGATTTATCACATAATGATTGTATACATGATATATTCAATTGTGTGCCATGCAAAAAGAAATAAGAACATTAAATCGTCTACCTTAAGGTAGATCTTCGATACCCAGATAAGGCCTCGGATTTAACAAAATAAGAATATAAAAACAAGTTGAAATTATATAACCCAACAACAATCAGGTTGGTACTTCCGTACACGCAAAGAAAGTCCGATGAGTTATACGAAACACCAAAGAAAATAATGCAGAATGATAAACGAACAACGATCAGGTCGATCTTTCGATACGTAGAGAAAGTCCGATCGTTTGACAAAATAAAGAAAATCAAACAAGTTTTAAGTTTTTGCAAAATGAACACATGTATACACAGTGACTTCTCATTTTATTTTTCACATATCTTTTTCTTGATATATTGTGAGATACGCATCAAGATGTTGTCCACTTGGTCAAGCATCAGATTTAGTGTATATCACATTTGAATACTTTTTTTGATTTGCCGAGCCTACCTTACACATCGATCAAATTGTCTTATGGATTTTTCATCTATTTTATCCATGAGTCAGACGATGTAAGCCAATGTACCATCATTTCCCAATCATATTGGATATAATTTCTCATTTTTCAATGTTTTTGGATTTTTGCATTTTTCAATGTTTTTGTCTTTTTCAAATTTCTCCCCAAAATGAGAACTCTATTTATAGATTTTCATTTTAACATTTGAAAAAATAGCACACTAGTTTCAGATAATTGCAAAAACAAACTCCCCCTCAAAACGAGACAGAGTGAAAAACAAATCAGAAATTGATCAACCAACACGGATACTTGTCGTTTTAGCATTTGGAAAACAAGATTTGATTTTGAAATCAATTTAAGTTAACACGGATATTTCATAGTCAGTAATTTGCCAATCACCGAAAGGTCTTCCTGAAATACCTGCTGACACCAAATAAAACATTAGTCGCTTTGGGATTGACCCGATTCAACAGCGTCGGGTCGCCCGGTGTTCCACATAGTCATTGTTGGCCTTGGAAACAATCTTTGGTTTCCATATTTTTAAAGATTTTGATTTTTTATCAGAACCAGAATCAGTATCAACTGGCCTACTCGGTTTAGACCAAGACGGCTTATGAGTTGATGTTACCTTTGGAGACCATGGTTCATAAAAAATTTGACCTTTTTATCAACATATTTAGCAGTGTTGTGAATATATGTAGTCGTCGGACAATCAGCAGCAAGATGTCACGGTTAATGACATGCATAACAAAGTCTTTCTCGAAATTTAAGCTTAGTTGAAAAATTCTTTGAATTTTGAGTACCAGAAGAATGTTCAGAATAAAGTTATCAAAGAAATCATCATAGGAATCATACCTAGGAGATGGACTCCTTGAAGATGATGACCTTCCAGAATAACAAGATTTTTCTTTCAGAGAAGGTGATTTCTTTGGAACTTTGACTTTTGAATTCTGCTTAGCTTTTTCTGGCTTCTTAACTTGAACCGGTGCTTCCTTGACCTCATAACCCAAACCTTTGTTCTTGAAACCTGGTGTCTTTGATGAACTTGAAGAAGAACCACAAGCTTCTCTACCCTTAGCTTCTCTAGTAAATTTGGCTTTGATGTCTTTCAATTTGTTCTCTTTAATCAAAGATTTTTCTTCTTCGGTTGCAGATGAAGAACTTGCACCACTTTTATCAAAAACTTGTTTATTTTCTAGAAAAATAGACTTTGAGCTAAACTTCGGAGCGTCACCCAACGGTTTTTGCTTTTTGTCAGCTTTCGATTTCTTCTTCTTTGGTTGAGTGGCAAATTTCGAATAATCATGCAAATCATCTTTAGGATCAAGTGGAGCAGACGTAACCTCAGATAAATCCACCGGTTGAGGAACCATGTGAATATCATCCTTCTTAGAACTATCCTCACTCTGATCATGTTTGCATAAGAAATTTAGCAGTGTCGGTGACAAATTGCAGTTCTTTACTTGCCTTTGCAACTCCAAAATTTCCTACTTCAACTCAGATACTTTTTGTTGAGAATCAAACACTTCTTTTTGTGACTTAATAAACTTTGCATTGAGCTCATCATATTCATATGTTTACACTTTACGAATTTCACATTCAACAAATAATTCTTCAAGAACACTTTCTCTTTTCTACTTGAAAATTTCAACATCTTTAATCAAAACTTCATTCTTATCACGATAAAGAATATTTTCATCTTGAAGCATAGAGATCTTGTTCTAAAGTTTCTCAATAGTAGTCGCCAATTCAATCACAAGAGCATTAGCCTTTTCATACTTTTGTTGAACCGGATAACTCTTTTCAAACAAATTCTCAAAGTCTTGAGCAGCATCTAAAGCTTCAGCTTTTGCTTTTTCACATTCTTCTGCCAACGTACTCTTTTCTTTCAAAACATCCTCATGAACATGGACCAATGCATAATATTTCTTTTGGAATTCGTCCAAATCTTTCTTGAGGACTACAATTTCTCTAGACAATAATTCAGAATCTTTCACAAGAGTTGCATTGTTCTTTCCCAACTTTATACATTCAAAACATTTTGATTCTTCGACTTTAACTTCTCTGATCATTGATATTGTCGAATTTGAATTAGAATCAGTCAGCACTACTAGAAATAGAGCCTTTCTTGACACGCGAACGATGACACACGGTCCTTTCTTGACGCGCAAAAAAACATGTCATAAAAAACTGTCAAGAATTGAAATATCCTAAGGCTAGATGACGCGTTTTTTTGGGTGTCATAAATTTCTGTCATAATTTAAAAAAAAAAACACGGAGGACACTTCAGAATTGCACGTCAAGAATCTTTCTGTCGTTTTATAATATTTCCCCCGCCCCCCCCCCCTCAACTTTCCCCCTTAAAATTCACTCCAAAATATTTTCTTCTAACTTTTGCCCTAATATCGCCTCCTCCCCACCTAAATCCTAATCGATTGAAAACCTTCGCTCCTAATCGACTCCCCGCAATCGTTCCAAACCTAGCTTCTTCCCTGCTCCCTACCGTTCTTCCGACGGAGCACGTCGGCGCTCACGAATTCCCACTCCTCGCCACCGTTCTTCCGACGCCTCCCACTCCTCGCCTACATCTGCTCTTCGCCACTGTTACTCCGACGCCTCCCACTCCTTTACTAAATCTGCGTCCTCCAGTGGTCCGGTTGGATCAGGTGGTGGCGTTGGGAGGAGATCCTCCATCGAAAAGGAAGACTGTTTACGAGTCCAGCGTGACAACGTTAAGGTATGACGAGGTGAGGTTAGGGTTTAGGGTGTCGACTACTTCTCAGCTCGATTCAGTATCAATCTACAGTTATTCGTTCTCTATTTTTCTAGTTCCTGTTCTTGATTAGTCTTGGAGTGACAGCCTTCATATTCCAGCAATTCATATGTGTTTTCATAGAAATCGCACGTCTTAAATTGATGTTTTTGTTGATTACCTTCGTTCTAGGGTTTCAATGTTTGATGTTTTGTATTTGACAGTGATTAATTTATAAATCTTGTAACGATAATGTTGCTTTTCAGTTTCCCCCTTTCTGTAGCAGTCTGATTTAATTATTTCGGTTAATTTGATGTGTTGCAGTGAATATGGTCAGATCAATCTCAATGTCATGTAACAGGTTGTGTTTGGGGATTGTGGTGTTGTTATGTTGGTTGGCCGCTGCCGCGGTGGCGGATGATGTTTTGTATAAAGATCTGAATCAGCATGTTGCTGCTAGAGTGAAGGATCTGTTAAAAGTTAAAACTTGAAACGAGTCGGTTAAAGGGGTGAGTTGAGTTGAGTTACATAACTTATTAGGTGGATGATCTTTTGTTGTTCTTAAATGTAGGGAGCTGACTAGGTGGTGGAGGGAGTGTTCCAAATCCACATGCAACTGTTGTTGACTGGATTAATATGGTAAATGAGTTCCAAAACAGGTCACTTCTATGCGATTAGGGATCCCAATGATTTATGGAATTGATGCTGTTCATGGGCACATCAACGTTATTAATGCTACAATATTTACTCATAATGTTGGCCTCGGAGCTACCTGGTAAGTCAAATCTTTTAGTACTTTGTGTCTTTGCTATTAGTCTGATGTTTTATGTGTTCTAATTCTTACAATTAATATAGTCAAAGTGATAAACTACTGCATAATAAAAAATTACATTAAGAAAAAATGGTAAGTGTTTTAGCCAATATCCTTACTTCTTAGCTATTATTGATATAGATATTCATCCCGCAGGTTAGGAGACTTTTGGTCCTGGATACTGGTGAAGCCTTTTAACCATAGAAGTTTTTACACATCAAGTATTTTAAATTTCTTGACGAGTAATTTTGTTAGCAACTAATTATATTTTCAGATATATGGCAATGGTCGGAGCTTACCAGGAGATTTTGCAGCTGCTTCCGCTATAGGGAATCAAAAAATAGTAATGTCAGAACTGCTCCACATTAATTTTCTGAATCTATTCTTTAGTTTTCATTATATGATAATATTAGAGATATATAAATGCTTAACTCTAGGTATGGCGGATGGGATTGGTAAAAGTGGCTATCTATCGTATTTGTCTTGGATACAAGTAAAGATTTTGCCTTTGAAATCTTATCCCTATTTTAATTTAGTTATATGTTGTTACTATGCTTCTTATATATTTACCTATTCACCTAAACCGGAAGAGGACAGCGAAATAGTGTATGTTTGAATATCACCACCGTTCTTTAAATCTTCTAAACTAATGTCATTGGTAGATAACTGTTGATCAACATCACCTGCTGTTTGTGTTTTTTCTCATTTATATTATTCATCCGGGCTGTTTTTAGATATGATCTTTATTTATCATATGGTGATTTTGCCAATAATGGGTGACTTATGGGCCTTGAAGGGTCTCATAGAAGAAGGTATGCTATCTGAAAACACGTGGTGAATGGGCTCTGAAATCTTCTTGGAGACAAAAAGGATAAACATGAAGGTTGATTATTAAATATTAACCTTGCGTACTTTTTTTTTTTATCTATTCTCCATTTTCTATTTGTTTATCTAGAATTGCAAAAATGATAAGACTGATTATACCTAAACAGTTAGGTATGTTTGGATTATACCTAAACAGTTCTGGTTTTTCTAAAACACGGTCCTAAAAAATGAAGCTGAGTTTATGGTTTTTCTACTCTACAGTAAGATGACTAAAAAAAAAAGGTAATGCTTAACAATATGTTCCTAGTTACTTACTTACCTACTTGTTATATTCTTGTATGCTGCAGTTAGCTCCCTAATCATCAAAAGCTACATGATTTCACAAATGGGGTTCAAATGTTAATGATTTCTTTGGTGGTGTTGTGGAACAGGTTGGGCATTTTAGTTTTTTATAGTTTGTTAGCAAAAACATTCTTATTTGTGGGTCCCACTCGTATAAAAGAAGGTGCAACCAACAATAAATTTGTATACGTTTCAATTAGTGTTGTTGCTGTATGCTGTAAGTTAAGGCAACCGGTGCTGGATTGACTGGACTGAACAAATCTGTATACCTTTCAAGAAAGGTTGAGAGGAAGTTAGGCAAATATATTTTCAACTTTTTAATATTTTTTTCGACTGAAAATAATGCCCTTTTCTGTTGGTATAACTTTTTAATTGCTTCAAACAAAGTCTTACCATTTTTATATACACATACATATCATTTTGCCCGAATAAGGCCTATACTAAATTACTAATCCATCTATATGAAGGTAGTGAATTTTTTTTTCTATCTTGAAAACTTATAATCTGATTGTCATTGACTTAATGGAGTGAACTTGCTGCTATGTCTATGCACATTAATAGATTGTCATTAACTTAAATGAGTGAAACTTACAATTTCCCCATAGTTTCAAACAATGCACTAACCATAGTTTTATAATTGTTTCACAAACACTTAGATTCAGTTTTGAATGATGATTTTGACTTTGTGCAGGTTGTTGGATCTTTCAACTTCAAGGTGGATACATGAGTAAAGTTTCAATACTGGTCGTTATGAATGGATGGGCTACACTGGGTTTGAAGATAATATTGAACCACTCAAGTTGTACCTGAGTAGATATAGAGAGGTAGATTTATGACCATTGTTTTGCTAACTTAGATTATTGTTTAGTTCATAGACTCTTTTTCTTACAAGCCTCGAAATGTAAACTCATGTTAACTTTGTAATGTTGCTATACATTTGAAATGTATTATTTTGCAAGTATATTTTATTTGTATTATGATGTAATTGTCATTTAATATGGAAATTAGTGATTCTAGAAAAAATATTTTTTTATTTAAAAGTTAAAATTCTTGACGCGCAAAAATGCGCGTCAAGAATCTTCTTGACGGGGGCTTCCTTGACGTGCATTTTATGACGCCCAATGCGCGTCATAAAATGCGTGTCATAGTTTGCGCGTCAAGAAGCTTCTTGACCCCGGCTTCCTTGACGTGCATTTGCGTGTCAAGAAGACCCTTTCTTGACATGCATTTCACGTCAAGAAAGCCCTTTTTTGTAGTAGTGCAGAATACTATCATCATCATCATGACGATCAGCCAATGCAACAGTAAATGGAGCATGTTTCATTGTTGCTTCAGAATCTGCATTCCAGGCAAATTCAACTGGTTGCCAAAATGTGTCTGTCAGTTTTTCGTCAAAAGAAACAGATTTCTTCTCAACCTTGTGAACTTCATCTGGTGAACAAATAACCAAATGAGCATGTTGACCAAACTTCAACTTGTTTTCAGTTGAACTTGGACATTCTTGTGCAAAATGTCCATATACAGAACACTTATAACATTTAACCTTTGACTTGTCCAGACCGATTTCCCATCCTGATTCAATCTCTTCTTTCCAGTTCTGTTGAAAAATTTCTTCGTTCTTCGAACCAACATGGCATATTGCCTGTTCAAATCCATTTCTTCCAAATGATCATAATTGATTTGATCATAATCTTCATTTGTCAATTCAGGATTACTCACAGAACCAGTGATAACCCCGAAATATGAAGACACCAATGCAGACATTAAAGCATTATAATTATCGGTAGTTTGAACAGACAAAGCATGCTGAGTCGAAGAACTAGGAACATAAATGCTACAACGAGCAGAAAAACTATGAGTTTCAGATTTACCTGCAATAAATGTTGTAGGTGGTGCGAAACTAAGAGTATTAGATTCCCCAGCATTGATGGTAGAATCATTATCACCAAAACACACAACAGGATTTTGAACTTGTGCAGGAAGTGATTTGTTAACCATTAACTCCATATCCCTAACTTGAATTCTTTGAATCAGATCATTAAAAGATAATCCCGGATAATCTTTATCATGAGTGATCATCATCACAAAATTCTCCCATTTCTCAGGTAATGCTTCCAAAATCTTTTCTTTCATATCAGCTTCTTCCTTTGTAAGACTTACCAAACGCATTTCACTTATTAAGTGAGAAAATCTTGCAATCAGAGTTGGAATTGATTCGTTTTGATATGCTTGAAACTATCAAATTCTTTCTTCAAAACCTTCTGACGACTTTTCTTATATTGTTCATTGCCTTCACATCGTTTTTCCAAAGCATCCCACAAACTCTTTGATGTGTAGTTACTCAAGAATTGATGTAGTAACTCTTTAGGCAAAGCCATTGTCAAAGTTCCATATGCTTTCTTTTCATCTTGATATGCTTTCTTTTGTTCAGATGACATTTTTCTTTGAAGTACGGGTCCCCGGTTTCATCCTTAGGGTAAACATATTGATCAGTAAACGACAACCACATATCAATGTCATTTATGTCCACATATGCTTCAAACCGTTTAACCCAACTATGATAATCTTCCAATTTGAGCAATTTAGGAACTTTCTGACTTGTTCCAATTTCATTATCATAGTTCATCATAGTTTGCATCGTTGCTTGAACCGAATTTCGAATAGCTGCAAACGCTTGAAATTCGGACATTTTGTAAAATTCTGGTTTCGTTCACACCGAACCTGTCCCGAACCTAAACTGTTTCGCTGAACTTTGTCCGAACCCTGTCCGAACTGAAACAAAAATGTCGAACCCTTGCCGAACTTGAGCTTCGAAAATAAACAAACCTTCGCTGAACAATGTACGAACCCTAACTTCGGAAACAACGAACGTCGGCCGAACCTTATCTGAACCTCAACTTCGTAAGAAAACTATCCGAACCCTATCCGAAGCTGGAGTTCGAAGCGGTTACAATTCAGTTACGCCAAACTTCAGACGAACTCGAACATTCTCGACTCCATTTTCGCGATTTTGAGTGTTTTTGGACGAATTTTTTGAACAGGAACTCAGATAAATTCCATAGAAATGATTTAGAAGAAAATTTTTCAGAAAAAATACACTCGAGATGATCAAATGAGCTTAAAACCTTAAGGAACTTTCAAAACCCCTCACTATTTGACTTAAAACTCCGAAAAACAGTGATCTCCGACCAGTAGAAAGAACCGAATGCTCTGATACAACTTGAAAATGAGTAAGCGTTGGATCGTCTACTCGATCATATCGAAATCAATGTAAAACGAGAGTGAACCCAAGAGTAAATACATTGAAGCTTGTATTAGACCACTGAGAGTTTAAACAGAAAGACCCATAGAAGATTTGCTAAGAAGTCTAAGCGCCCATTAATCTCTATATAAAACAACTATTTATAGTGCTGAAATACGATGGGCCGAACCTAAGGTTCGTACCAGGTTCGCCGGTGTCCAAACTTTGAGTTCGCCTAAGGTTCGGCCACTAACAAACTTGCACATCTTGTCTTGCACTCGTTACTTCACATGACGATCAGGAATCAGGTATTAACAGCGACTGAGCCCTGAAATACGGGCAGCGTGAGATCTACACGCCCCAATACCTTGGCATCCGCTATAAGCTTGACAGGCACTCCGGCCGACGAATGGATCAGAACGATAGGAATTAAGGTTGATACCTCTGGAAATAAGAGGAATTTTAATGATAAAGGTCAGGATGAAAGGAGAGGTAAATTTGGAAGAAATGATCAAAGAAGGAGGAATAATGAAAAAGATTTCAAAAGACCACAGACAAAAAAGTGCAAGAATTGTGGAAAGGATGGGCACACTCATCAGCAGATCACCACTAATCTGTTTTATTGTATGGAGAAAGGACACAGATGCCTAGAATGTCTGAAAAAGAAGAATGGAAAACAAAGAGGCTGGAACTTCAAAAGGTAAACCTCATCTTTATATTATGTCAGCCGAGGAGGCACGTGTGAATGGCGACGTGGTGTCCGGTATGTTTTCTATTAATAATATGATTGTTAGCATTTTATTTGATTCTGGTGCTAATAGGAGTTTTATATCCTCTACCTGTGTGCCTAAACTAAAATGTACAATACATATATTAAAAGGTCTTGGAACTAAAGTCCGCTGACTACAAGGTTCATACTATCGTTGGTGATCATCAAACGAGACCATTGAAGATTATATCCATGTTAAAAGCAGAAAATTGCATTTGGAAGGGAGATTAGGCTTATCTAAAAAATTAATTAAGGTATCTCAAGAAAAGAAATTGGAAGAAGTACCTATAATCTTCGAGTATCCTGATGTGTTCCCCGATGAGCTGCCCGGATTACCCCTGAAGCGACGAGTGGAGTTTCAAATTGAGCTTGCACCTGGAACATTCCTGATTGCTGAAGCACCTTACCGGCTCACTCCCTCTGAAATGCAAGAACTAAAGAATCAACTCTAGGAACTTCTTGATAAAGGTTTCATCAAACCCAGTTCTTCACCTTGGGGAGCACCAATACTTTTCGTGAAGAAGAAAGATGGCACAATGTGAATGTGTATCGATTTTCATGACCTTAATCGTGTGAGCATCAAAAATAAATACCCCTTAAGTATAATTGATGATTTATTTGATCAATTACAAGGAGCCAGCTACTTCTCGATAATTGATCTGAGATCAGGATATCATCAAGTCAGAGTTCGTGATGAGGACATTCCGAGATATGCATTTAGAATAAGATATGGCCATTATGAATTCACAGTGATGCCTTTTGGGCTAACTAATGGGCCAGCAGTGTTCATGGATCTGATGAATCGAGTGTGCCAACCATATCTTGACAAATTTTTATAATCGTGTTTAGTGACGACATTCTGATTTAGTCTCATACTCAAGAAGAACATGGGGGACATTTGAGGACAATATTTGAATTGTTACGCTCAGAGAAACTTTACGCAAAGTTTTCTAAATGCGACTTTTGGCTGAGAGAAGTACAATTTCTGGGTCACATCGTCAGTGGAGCCGGAATTCAAGTGGACCTAGAAAAGGTGTAAGCTATAGTAAAATGGGAACAACCAAAGAGTCCTATCAAAATTCGACGTTTCCTAGGACTAGCTGGCTCTTATCGGAGATTTATTCAAGATTTGTCAAAAATAGCCACACATTTGACAACCCTTACCAGAAGATGTGAAAATTGATAGGAAGCCTAAGCATACCAATGCTTTTGAGTTGCTTAAACAGAAACTAAGTTCTGCTCCAATACTCTCATTACCAGAGGGTACTGAAAATTTTGTGGTATATTGTGATGCATTCATTAATGGACTCAGGTGTGCTGATGCAAAAAGATCAAGTAATTACATATGCATCAAGACAACTCAAGAAGCATGAAAAGAACTACACCACCCATGACCTGGAACTAGGAGCAATAGTCTTTGCCACTATTTATAAGGAACTAGGTTTGTGGTATTCTCTTACCACAAAAGTTTACAGTATTTGTTCAGCCAAATAGAACTAAATATGTGACAAAGATGCTAGATGGAGGTACTAAGTGATTATGATTGTGAAATTAAGTACCATCCGGGTAAAGCAAATGTAGTGGCTGATGCACTAAGCAGTAAGGAAAGAGTTAAACCACTCCGAGTTCGAGCTCTGAGACTGAATGTAAGTGTGAATTTAATTGGGAAGATCATTGAAGGATAAAAGAAGCAGATGGCTGACCCAAATGTTTAGCGAGATGAGATGATGAATATTGTAAAGAAATTGAAAAAGGGAGCAGATGGTATCCTCAAGCTAGGTAGGCGCATATGGGTACCTAAAGAAGGAGGTTTACATGATGTGATTCTTCGAGAAGCTCACAAGTCTAAGTACATGCTTCACCCAGGAGGTGATAAAATGTATCAAAATTTGAGAGCTAATTACTGTGGCCAGGAATGAAAAAGGCGATTGCTGCCTATCTAGAAAGTGTCCTACTTGCTTGCAAGTAAAGGCCGGACACCAGAAACTTGCTGGTTGTCTTCATCAAATAGAACTTCCCGAGTGGAAATGGGAACACATTACAATGGATTTTGTAACAAAGCTTCCAAATACTAGGAGTGGTAATGATGCCATATGGGTAGTTGTGGATCGTTAGATGAAATCTGCTCATTTTTTACCCATGGCAGAAACTTACAATGGAGAGCGGTTTGCAAAATTGTTTGTGAGTGATATTGTGTCAAAACATGGAGTGCCATTATCTATGATTTCTGATAGAGATAGTAGATTCACCTCTCATTTCAGGCAAATTTTTCAAGAAGTTATGGGAACCAAGCTTAAATTTAGCACAACATATCATCCCCAAACTGATGGACAGAGTGAGAGAACAATCCAGACATTAGAAGATATGCTAAAATCTTGTGTTATAGAATTTGGCAGTAGTTGAAATAACCATCTCTCACTAGTTGAATTCTTGTATAATAATAGCTATAATTCCAGTATTCAGATGGCACCGTTTGAAGCATTATATGGTAGAAAGTGTTGGCTGGTGTGTTGGTCTATAGTAGGAGAAGGTCAACTTATGAAACCTGAGTTAATTATGGAAACCACTGAGAAGGTTAATGACATCCGTAAAAGACTCAAAACCGCTCAAGACGATAAAAGAGTTACACAGATCGACGACGAAGACCGCTTGAATTTGCGGAAGGAGACATGGTAATGTTAAAGATATCACCGTGGAAGGGTATAATTCGATTTGACAAAAGAGGGAAACTAAGTCCATGATATATAGGAGCGTTCAAGATAATATCAAGAATGGGAGCAGTAGCTTATCAGCTCGAATTGCCAGAGGAACTTAGCGGGTTCATGACGTGTTTCACGTATCAAATTTACAGAAATGTATGGTATATGAAACTCTTGCAGTTCCATTAAAAAAGATTCAAATTGATAAAAAGCTGAATTTTACCGAACGCCCTATTGAAATCGTGGACCGGATTACAAATAAACTACGCAAGAAGAGAATCCTAATGGTTAAAATCAAATGGGACACTAGACGCAGCCCCGGGTATACTTGGGAATCAGAAGAAGATATGCGAAGAAAATACCCAGAACTATTCAATTAGTAACTGATGAATTCCGAGATGGAATTCCTTTAAGAGGGAGAGAGTGTAACCCTTCTACCCAAACCGAGATCCGAGCTGGAAATTATGAAGGAAAAATCTTAAAGAATTTCAAGTACAAGGATCGGGGCGGTACAGCCGGAATGATGATCACTTCTGGGCGGTACGCTACCCGTGTATCAAACGGCCTGGATGCGGCGCCCATCAGATCCTTACCGTCCGATTCTTAAAAATCGGGTGGTACGCCCTAATATGTTATACATTGCGGCGGTACGCCACACCTTTAAATCGTTAAAAATAAGGGTTTTGGCCTTTATGTCAAACACTCTTGTAAATCAGTTTAATCTCGGCCAACACACCTCTACTGCTGTTCCAGAGCCCTGTCTTAGTGATTTTCCAGCCATAGGAGCTTAGTGGAATAGTTAAATTTCAAGGGTAAGTCCCATAATCACTACTTACCATACCTAGATTATAATTACTTGATGGAACTCTCACACATAGCCTCAATCCTCATCCATTAGTTGTGCATGTTTATTCTTGGATGATCAAGGAGTAGGGGGAATTGGATTCAAGTGTAAACAATGTAAGGACATCTTGATTATGCATAAGAATGTCATTTATGGGTTTTTTTTTCTTCCAAAAATCATCTACTCATATCATGAGTTTGATCATACATGCATTCATATTTATGTATTAAGGAGTTAGATAAATGATCTGAGGTAGCAAGAATTCTTGAAGAACAGATTTTACAAGAATTTCTTTAGAATATACAATCGATTAATGCATGCATGTAGATTTTTTTGTAATTGGAAACATTGTATGTGAGAATAATTAAGCCCAGATTTTGTCAGTGGTTCTAATGAAAGAATAGGTCATCAAACCCTGAGAATCAAGTCTATAATGTTATCCGTATGAAACCGGGGGTTAAAACAATGAAACTTACCATAAATGGAAAGTTCAGGATTTGGGGTTATGACTTGGAAAAGGTCATAGACTATAAAAAGAACCACTGATAGACCCTAGGAGTGCATACAATTGATCCGACAATTGAATCTAACCCAAAAAAAAAAAATATAAAAATGGCACAAACGGACAAAATAGTCAGGCTAGGTTTAGGTGTACTGCCCAAGCTTTTTAACCAAACAGAGCGGTACACCTAAATATTGCCACAGTCTCAGGGTCTGTGGATTAAAGCGTATCGCTGGAATGCTCTAACCAATTAGAGTGGTACGCCTAAATCTGTAAACAAATCCTAATGTGTTAAGTGCGTACCACCCAAATTCATTTCCTAATCTGAGCGGTACGCCTATGTAGAAAAATGACTAAATGAAAGGCGTTATTTTAGGTTACTCAAAACTTTGGTTTATTGAACCATAATCTATATTCCATGATACATTGGACCTGATATCAACAAAGAATATGTTAGCATTGTGTATAACATGAATATATGCAATATTTTCCGTTAGGTTCCTAGAATCCGGAGATAGGATATTATCGTTGAATATCTGATTCAAGCCTGCGTGATCTCTGTTTCTGTGAGTTCGCTGACTTCCCTCATGCCATTTTAACTGTTTAAGATAATACTTATGTTCCGATGTATCAGTTATATTTGCTATGAATATCTTGTCATACACTGTGAGTCAGGAATGCCCTGTGTGGGTCATTAGGGACTTTCTGGTCATTAAGCTTGAGACCACTAGATATATAAGGGATTATAATGACCGGTATAGTTAAACGATCCATATTCACCCAGATCCTCTAGTATTAATTTATTAGGGGGGATATGTACTTATATGTTGACATTGAAACTACTCGCAGAGGATGTACGGCTACGCGCAATGTGCAGTAGAGTATCTGAGTGTTGACCTTAGGTGCGACTTGATAGTTCATAAACAACATATGCGTTTGAAAACTATTAATATGATGATGTTACGACTCACCAAAAATGTATGTTGTTGACTCTGTGTTGACTTATGTTGCAGGTAAATAGGTGCAGGTGAAGATCTGATCTGACTCGGGAATATTCGGGTGGTTGTTGTCACTAGAACTTGGGCTCTGCATAATAAATGTTTGACTTTTGTTGCTGGGTACTGTTATGACTATAATTCCTCGAAATATGTATCTTTTGTTTGTTCAGTCCCGGGTCAATCCGGTGGCTATCTATTCTCAATCAGAGTCGGTCTAAGTTTTAACTGTGAGGACTAGATGTCCATATGTGTGCTTGAATTATTATTATGTTATTTAATGGTTGTTGCCTAGGGAACCGATACAGACAACCGGTCCCACACTCTCCCCGCACCTGGCAGGGGGCGGCAGAGGGTGTGTGACATTAAAGTAGACTTATAAAGATAATTTGTGGAAGTTTCAGACAATTTGTTGTCTCTAACTTCCCTCTTTAAAGCAACAAGAGCAACATCTTTCTCAGAAAGTTCAGAGTGAGCAACAACCAAACTCTTTTCAACTTCAAGAAGCCTCTCAGAAAGTTGATTTTATTCATATTTTTGCAACACAATTTTGTCACACTCAGCCAACAATTCCTTTTCATAGTTTTCAAACTTTTCTTTGTTAAATTTTCAAATTACCTTTAGCATCACTGCATATTTTCCTTAACATCTCATTTTTTTTCTTTCTAAAAGCTGACTATTAACCGCATTATTAGTCTGGCAATGTTTACACATTGAGGGAGCAACATTTGATATGTTTGTCACAACATCGGTTAACTTCCTCGTTTCACACAGTTCTTGAACATCTTTCCAAAGACTATGAGTGCAAATATAACTACTCATCTGATTGTAAATTGGACGTGATAATGCATTTTTCAATAGATTGAATGCCTTAGATTTTACTCAATCTTGTTTTCGCATCCAATGAAAGTTTTTAGAATTGTAGCGGAGTGCCAAGATTATATGTAGGCCAATCAAACTCTTTCTCTCGAATCTTGAGAAAATTAGCAAAATGATCATGGACATAAGCTTCAAATTCTTGTTTCCAGAACAAGTAATCTTCACATTGTAACAGCTTAGGCACAACCTCAATTTTCTAAAATCAGGAGCAGATTCATCTGATGGTAATAAAACTGAAAGCATTGCATGATTATCACTGTAAACACTAAATTACCTTTGTAACTTGTAGAATCATCATACTCAGAATCAGCATCTGTCATATATTCAACAACTTGTTGTGATTAAGAAGACATATGAGCATATTTATCAGCATATTCGACAAACTTTCCTCAATTATAACCCTTCTCTTTATCATTCAAAGTAGCAAATAATACCTTAGCCTCTTTTGATTTTTCATCCTTTTTATCTCTATCTTTCGTGCACTCTCTAGAAAAATGTCCATAATTTTTACACTTAAAACATTGCACCCGACTCTTATCCAATCCCAGTTTACTCTACCCAAATTGAACATTTCGCTGCCTCGTCTTCTTAATGTAGTTCTTGACTCTTCGTGTCAACATAGAAAACTGCCAATTTAAATCCATATATTCTAGATTATCAGCATCGATTTGATCAAAATCTTCATTGGTTAGTTCAGCATATCTAACACTACTAGTCAGAACCCCATATCTAGAAGTAACTAAAGCAGAAACCAATGCCACATATTGATCATGTGTAGCAGCAGACAAACCAGATGGATTTGGAGTAATCGGAACGTGAACATGACAACCACTAGATGATCCAGAATCTATTCCAACTACAAACGCATTAGGCGGTGCAGTATAAGGAATCAAATTCACTTTCTTGGCGATGATGGATGAAGAATTTTCTTCATGATAAACTGCTGGATTTTAAACGGAAGCAGTCATAGATTTATGAATTGACGTTTCAAGATATTGAGCTTGTAATTGCTCAACCAAACTATTGAAAGTCATATTCGGATAATCCTTATCTCTTGTGATAATCAAAACAAAATTTTCCCATTTTTCAAGTAAGGCCTCCAAAACCTTTTCATTTTATCAGCGGCATCTGTAACAGAAACTAATGCTAGCTCACTAAGAAGATGAGAAAATCGAGTAATCAAATCAGAAACACTCTCATTTGGATAATGATGAAGGTTTTCAAACTCTTTCTTGAGAACCTTATGCTTACTCTTCTTTTATTTCTCATTTCCCTTACAACGTTTAACCAATGCATCCCATAACTCTTTTGCAGAATAACAATCACTAAATTGATGTAAGAGTTCCTTTGCTAACGTCATTGTTAAAACCCCGTAAGCCCTTTGATATGCTTGATATTTGGCCATTTCATCAGCTGTAAGACTACGATGAAGTGTCGGTTGACCATTGCCTTGTAATGGATATGTATACCCTTCTTCTATTGGAATCCAGATATCCACGTCATTAGTACCAACATACACCTCAAACCGTTTACGCCATGATGAGAAATCTTCAAGCTTCAACAACTTAGGAAATTTCTGGCACGTTCCAATTTCGTTGTCAAAGTTAAGTAAAGCTTGCATTTGTAATTGAACAGCGACCATTGCGGAATAATCAACCATTTTTGAAAATGTTAAAAGTTGTTAGCGAACTGAATCATGAAGTGAGTAATGAACTGGGTGACACAGTGAGTAACGAACTGAGTTACCAAGTGAGTAACTAACTGAGTTACTAGGTCAGCAATGAAGTGGATGACGAAGTGAGTAACAAAGTAAATCACGAAGTGAACACAAAGTGAGTGACAGACTGGGTAACGAACTCAACAACGAAATGACACTTCATAGGAAACAAATTGAGTAACAAAGTCAGAAACGAACTGGATCAAGAACTCAAACACGAATAGGAACTTCATAGCAACAAACTGAGTCATGAAGTCATACTTCGTGGCAGTTATTTCAGCGAAGTGGACCTGATCAGACGAACCCAATGAACTAAACCATTTTTGATCTATTTTCTTAATTTTGGATATTTTGGGTGAGATTTTCAGCAGTAGATCAGATACAATTGAGAGGATTGATTTAGGATGGAAATAGAGACTGAAAATGCGACTGAAATAGTCAAACGATAGCAAAAAAAATCCGATTTACTAGAAACCGACACAAAACAAATTTGAAAATTTGAAAATAGCTAAGCACAGATATGTAGAATAAACTGAAAGCTCTAATACCACCTGAAAGTGCGTGAGCGGTAGATCGAAATTAAGACCAAAAATGTGACTGAAATGATCAAACGATAGAAAAAACAATCCGATGTACTAGAAACCGACACAAAACGAATCTGAAAATTTGAAAATAGCCAAGAACAGATCAGTAGAATGAACCTAATGCTCTGATACCACTTAAAAGGCTTGAGCGGTGTATAAAAAATGAGACTGAAAATACGACTAAAATGATCAAATGATAGCAAAAACAATCCGATTTAATAGAAACTGACAAAAACGAATATGAAATTTTGAAAATAGCCAAGAACAGATCAGTAGAATGAACCTAATGCTCTGATACCACTTGAAAGTGCGTGAGCGGTGGATCGTCTACTCGATCTAGCTATTTCATATACGAGAACGTAATTAAATGATTGTATTATTGATCACTTGAAGACAATATGTACAATCAAGAACACGAAGAGAATACACTGAGAAACACACATAAGGCCACTCAAGATCATAGTGATTGACACAAATGCTTATCAAGATTACAACACAACTAAGTATTTAAACTAAGCTGCTCTCTACGAACTGGAGAACCATCCTACTAATAGTTCGTTGGTCATGAACTTTCAGTTCGTGCCTTAGTTCGCTAACAGTGTAATCTCCTTTCTTCAATATGTTCTGATACATTACGCGTCGAACCGTTTCATTCTCTAATAGGCAGATGGGCAGAGTGAGCGGACGATTCAAACTCTTGAAGATATGTTATGGGCTTGTGTCCTAGACTATGGCTGGAGTTGGGATAAATATTTGCATTTGGTGAAATTCGCATATAATAACAACTATCATGCAAGCATTGGTATGGCCGCGTACGAAATGTTATATGGTAGAAAGTGTCAGACCCTGGTGTATTGGGGAGAAGTGGGTCAAAGTGAACTTGCCCACAAAGAGATTGTGAAAGTGACTACTGAAAAGATTGACATAGCTCGACCATGGTTGAAAGCTACTTTAGATATAAAAAATCCTATGCTGAAAAAAGACGGAGGCCAATCGAATTTTAAGAGGGGGAGAATATGTTGTTGAAGGTGTCTCTGTGGAAAGGAGATAAGGTTTAGAAAGAGGGGTAAGTTAAGCCCGAGGTTTATGGGACCTTTTAAGGTCGTTAAGAAGGTGGGTAAAGTCGCTTATTGGTTGGAACTTCCCGAGGAACTTAGTGGTATACATGACACATTTCATGTGTCAAATCTAAGGAAGTGTTTAGCGGACGAGACCGCCTATGTACCGCTAGACGACATAGTAGTGGATGATAAATTGAGTTATGTGGAGAGCCTCGTTGCCATTTTAGACAGTTAATTCAAACGACTCCGGAATAAGGAAATAAATCAAGTAATGTTAAGATGGGAGCACCGGGAGGGATCAAACACCACGTGGGAGTCCAAAGAAGAGATGAAAAGATATTATCTGAACCTCTTCGGGTATGTACTTTAGTTTCAGGGACGAAACTCCCCATAAAGGGGTGGAGTTGTAACATCCCGAATTTTTTTTATGATATTTTTATAAATTTTTTTACTTGTCGGTTAGGGGTATTTAAGGGGTAAACTAAGAAGATTTAGCAAAAATTTGAAGTCTACTAAAGAAAAGGGGCTGGTTATTTAATTAGGGTGTTAAAAAAAATGAAACTCTCCCAAAGGAGAGCCCAGTCGCGAACCAGAGGAAAAATAGGGAGAGAAGATGGTGTAAGGAATATTGCGCTTAGAAGATTTCCGGCTAAAATCTAATTTTGTTAAGTTCCGGCTGAAGTTGAAGCGAAATTCTCAACTTCGAGCGGAACTAGCAGTTCAAGCGGAAAGAAGCAGTTTTGTCACTTAGCAAATATTCCGGGTGAACTCGATTATCCACCAGATTATGAGTTCAACCGGACTTTTCCTGAGATGCCTTTTCAGCAAGTCTAATCCTGCAAAAGCTTCTCGGTTGCTTCTAAATCTGTTCAATCCGCTCTCCTAAAGTAGTATATTGCTGTTTAGACGCAAGATATTCCAATTGTCGATGTTTATGCTTTTGGTAGTTTGTATTTGACTTTATATTTTTACGGTCTAGATTAGATCGTATGAGATCAATGGCTGTCATTGATCTCATTAGCACTATATATAGCTTAGTTAGCTCATAGTTTACACTACGGTTCTCGAACAACGTGTAATAGTGTAGCTTTGAGTTAATGCAAATAGTACCGAGTATTTCTTACTTCGTTGTTACTATCTTTATGCAATCAAGCACTCACATCAATACAAGAGAACTAATATAAGCTCAAGTAGAGTGAAATATAACTTTAATTCCGCAGGGTTATATTTTCAAGTAGAAGGGTTTCTTGTTAAGTTATTCTGTTTAACACCGATCCTACAAGTGGTATTAGAGCAGGTGTTATGTACAATAGTGTTGAACCACTAATTGAATACTCACCTGTAATCAAACCAATTGAAGCTTTGAATTCAGAATGTAAAGTTAGTCTTACTATTGATGACACTTTATTACAGTCAAGTTTTGAAAACACTGTTGTA
>JBCNJP010000027.1:109221536-109308199 GCA_039602395.1 Deinandra increscens subsp. villosa
CAAGTATCCCCCCTGGATCTTGGTGTTAGCAGTAACATAACTAAGACCCAAACTGCGGCAATCTTCTCTGAATCAGAACCTGAGGGTCCTTCACTGGAACCAAGGGTTGTTGAAACGGTTAGAGAGAATCCCAGGTGCCAAGAAGCCATCGGTACCATAGTTGATCATTCTCGGATTGATAACTTGGTTTTGTCCAAGGATACTGGTAAAAGGCCAGTTGAGGACAGTTATACATTACCAGAATTAATGGAATTGTACCTTAATCTTCAAGCACAGGTTGTTAAATTGAATACAACTATTGCTACTTTGGTGAAGGCTGCTCCTACTGACACTGAAGTAGGCCCTTCAAACCCTCTCAGAGAAGCTGATGAAGCTATTGAAGCTGATAAAGCTGATACTATCAAATTGGGGGAGAAGATGCCCTCAAGGCCTGTTGTGACTGAAATTGAAGAAACTCAGAGGATACCGGCTGAAGTTAGAGCCACAGCCTGTGAAAGAATTGGTGTTAAACCCTTCACAGTGGAAGAAAGTTGGGTAAACTTGAAGGGCAGTCAACTGATTGCTATCTCTCCTTTTGAAGATCCCAACCTCACTGAACTAGTACAATCTTCCATGTTGATTGCTGGTGCTCTCCCTGAGCACATAAATTTGATCACAAGACTATTAAAAGATGTCATCTTTCCGGCTGAAAGAGCCAGTGATCAAGCGGAGAAGAACTTTGCCTCCACCAGCAAGGCAGTAAATGATGTTGAAGAAAGCACTACAACTGTTGCAGTTGCTACTATGACTGAAGGAGGTTATGAAAATGTAATTGGTGAAGGAGAAGGCACAGAGGTACTGGAGTTAACTGATAAAGAAGCTGAAGTCACCCAACCTCAGGTGGTGACTGAAGTTCTAAACTCAGTTCAACGGGAAGTTCAACCGGAAGCTCAACTAGTGGTTCAACCGGAAGAACAGAGAAGTGAAGAAGCAGAAGACATAGCTGCAACCTTATTAGCTATGAGGAGTACAGAACCAGTTCAAGCTGAAGAACCTGTTCAATCCGAAACTATTAGAACCATTCAACAGGTGGTTCAAACTCCTGAAGATGAAGCTGTGTTGAAAATGGTAGAAGATGCCAAAAGGGTAGCAAAAGATGAGAGGTTAGCCAAAGAGCTTCAAGAGGAATATGATCTATATTCACAAATTGGAGTTTTTGAGAACTTGCTTGAAGAGGCTAAGTCAGGATCCTTTAATTGGAGGCTGAAGGAATACAATTTGGATGCTTTGACTGAGGTTGATAGGCAGAGGTTGATTTCTATTGCCTCTTAGATGCCCACCAAGCTGGTAAGGAATGATGAGAATTACCTACTATTGAAGAAGGTAAAAGGGTTATTGTGGTTAGAAATTTGAAGACAGAAGAAGAGGTAGCTCAGCTGAAAGTTAGAGAACTTTGCAGCTTGATTGACTTAAGTTTTCATGAGCTTAAAGGGGATATAGCTGCTGTAAATCAAAATTTGGTGATGCCTTCACCTTCAGAGCTCACTTCAGGTACATCATCTAATATGAATGTTAAACCTGAGCTTGCTGATGTAGATATCCAACCTCCACCTTCCTTCATATACAACCCAAACCCCTCACCTACAACAATTCCATCATTTCCACAGTCACTTGCCTTAATACCCTACAAACCACCCTCTATCTCCAAAAAGGTAGCCACCAAGCTTGCAAATCCAAAATATAGAACAAACAATTTCACACCTATTGTCCCTCTCAAGAAGAAACCTCCACCTACCATTGACTTCTTAGATATCTTCCCACCTACTCTACCTTCCAGTCCTACACCAGAAGCTAGTAGACCACCAACCAAAACCACTTTACCTCCACTCACCATCAAAGAACCATCAACCACCAATGTTTCTGCCACTATCACCAAACAACTGAAGACCGACCTGGTCCCTCTTCTCCATCATCAAAGGGCAAAGGACCAGTTGTGCAAGAATCAGAAACTGATTCTGATGAGGAGAAAAAGAAGAGAAAGAGGAGGATGATGCATGCTAAGAAGAAGAAAGACCAGAAGCAAAGGAGAGAGGCTCCACCCAGAAAGAACAAGATTGTGGGTTAGACAGCAGATGAAACAACCTTTGACTTCAATTTCACCTTGGCAAATGGCACAACTTTAGTAGTGAATGCTCATAAAGCCACCAGCATGCTCTCTGGACGTCAAATGACCGATATTTATGTAAAGTTAAGAGAGATTCTAAGTCCAACAAGAGCTGAGCACCTGCTGAGGTTATGTATTGAGACAATAGTGAACGAATGTGGAATGCTTTTCGAATCCCAGGGTGACACTGACAATGAAGAGGAAGAACCTGTCAGTGAAATCAAATTTATCATTTGGAAAGAAGTTGAGAAGCTGTTCTATGTTCACAGCGCCGATGGCACCTTCACTGTTCATGAGTCATTTCTGTTCAAGCTGAATGGAATGAAAAAGATTGGGAGTCATTCAAACATGTGAAGGTGACCAAAACAAACTCTAAAGAGCTCTCTCAAGATTTGGATGCCAACATCAAGTCCTTGGATAAGTAGGTCAAGAAGAAGAAATTTTTTTGGGTAAAAGTTAGTTTTTTAAGATAAACATTGGAATTGAAGAATAATTTGACAGCATCAGCTTAGGGGGAGATTGTAAGGAATATTGCGCTTAGAAGATTTCCGGTTGAAAGCTAATTTTGTTAAGTTCCGGCTGAAGTTGAAGTTGAAGCGGAATTCTCAACTTCGAGCAGAACTGGTAGTTCAAGCGGAAAGAAGCAGTTTTGTCACTTAGCGAATATTCCGGGTGAACTCGATTATCCACCAGATAATGAGTTCAACTGGACTTTTCCTGAGATGTCTTTTCAGCAAGTCCAATCCTGCAAAAGCTTCTCGGTTGCTTCTAAATCTGTTCAAGCCGCTCTCTTAAAGTAGTATGTTGCTGTTTAGACGCAAGATATTCCAATTTTCGATGTCTATGCTTTTGGTAGTTTGTATTTGACTTTATATTTTTACGGTCTAGATTACATTGTATGAGATCAATGGCTGTCATTGATCCCATTAGCACTATATATAGCTTAGTTAGCTCATAGTTTACACAACGGTTCTCGATCAACTTGTAATAGTGTAGCTTTGAGTTAATGCAAATAGTGCCGAGTATTTCTTACTTCGTTGTTACTATCTTTATGCAATCAAGCACTCGCATCAATACAAGAGAACTAATATAAGCTCAAGTAGAGTGAAATATAACTTTAATTCCGCAGGGTTATATTTCCAAGTAGAAGGGTTTCTTGTTAAGTTAATATGTTTAACACCGATCCTACAGAAGGTTTCTACACCAAATCATCTCAATTTATAGTGTTTTAGGGAGATTTTGGGTGAGGGGAGGCTGGAAATTATGTAAAGAGGGTGTCTGGAACCCATTTTTATCATCAATTACTGTTTACTTTCGCCAAGTGTTCCCCAAAATAGATTAAATCATGAAAATCACCTAGTCGATTAATTGGCATTGGAAATCTATTGTTTATGCGTTTTTATGCATTAATTAAGCATAAATTACCGAATGTCTTTGGTTATGTGATTACTAGCAAATTTATGATGGGGGTTAAACCCATTACAAGGGAAATCAAAATTCTTGTAAGGAGGGGAAATTGGGTCCGAATGCTAGAGCATGAGAAGCCTTGGTTTTGTGTAGGATTTGTTAATTGTTCTTAAAATCTATGAAATGGGTACTATGGACCAAATATGGGTTAAGTTGAAGGAAGAAATGGTGTAAGATAATAGAAATGATAATTGTGCACTCTAGGTGTTTGATAAAATGCCTAGGTGAAGATTGATTAGGTTTGAAATGTGAATTGTTGTGTCATTTGGAGTATCATGTTATGTGAAATGAAAGTATGTATGTGGATGTGGTAATAGTCTAGAAATGCTTAGACTTTGGTGTCTTTTGTGTATGTGGTTAATGTGTGTGTGCAAGTTGGAAGTCAAGTTTTCCAACACTTGACGTGGGATCGTTGTCTGCATTAGTATTTGCTATGTATGTGGACTTTCATGATTTACTAATAATCATGGTAATATAGGTGATACCGGTGGAAGTTCAAGCCACTAGTGAGACGAGAAGTCCAAAGCTTAACCAAACAAGGTAACGTAAGATGTACATAGACTCATCATGTCACACATGGTTGATCATACCTTACTAGTATTGTTTTCTTGTTAATTTAAATGGCATGATTTGTAATTGATAGAGTGTGGGTTGGGATAATCACACTAGAAACGAAACAAGAGTTATGATGGGAATTGACATATTTGGGTAAGATGGGAATTGACTCGTTTGGGTAATATGGGAATTGACCCGTTTGGGTAATATGGGAATTGACCCTTTTGGGTAAGATGGGAATTGACCTATTTGGGTAAGATGGGAATTGTATTATACACAATTCAAAGTATGTACCATTGATGATAATTAGACAATGTGTCAAGTAAATGCATCAAGGTAGTGGCATGAAGTAGTGAATGAGTTAACTAAAGGTATGCCATAATTTATGCAATGGGTTAAACGGGTTGGGGTTTTTCGGCAATTGGAGCCTAAAAAATTTACCCATAGAGTAGATGGGAGAAAGAAGTAAGTATGGTTATATTCTTGATCTAGATGTGATTTTAATGAGCTTAGAGTGTTTAAAACTTCGCATCCAAATATTTGCTAAACTGCCAAAAAATGGCTAAGTATGAAAACTAGAAAAAACATGGCTGATCCTTGGCGTAACACCTGGAGGAGACTTCACGGCAAGCGATACGCGTACAAGGGTAGGTGTATCGCCTAGAACTTAAATAATTTTAGGCGATACGCCTAACTCAGTGTAATTTGGGTTTTTTATTGTTTTGTTTATTTGATGCTATATTGTGTGATGTAATCATAGATAGGCCATTATTTACTGATACATTGCTGGTAAATGATGGCAGGTAGCAAAAATGAGGGGCAAGCAGGTTCGGATTGAGCACATTGATGAAGAACCGAACACCAATGGGGACTTTTGCGCAGACACTTGTTGTAATATTTTTGTTTAGCTAAAAATGTTGTGTACTCTGATGTATTGTTCAAATGATGGATAAGCAAATCAACTAAGCGGGTGTGAACGGTCATTTTGGTCAAGTATGGACCCGTTTATAAACTTTTTCTTCTGGGTCATCTTTTATATACTGAAACCTGCTTAAGTGGTGTTAGGGTGTTACAACTAAGTACGCTATCAAGTTAGCTGACAGTAACTAATTGAAGCAACTAAAACCCTTAGAGACTGTTCATTAGCGTTATCTAGACATTCATTTGTCATAGACCTCCTGCCCATTTAGCCTGGAAGCTTCAATGTTGTCATTGGAATGGATTGGTTATCGGCCAACCGTGCAGAGATCGTCTGTCACGAGAAGCAAGTCAAGATTCCACTAGAGAATGGTGAGACTTTGACAATTCAAGGAGAGCTTTGTGGAACCAAGCTCAGTATTGTATCATGTATGAAAGCCTGGAAGTATCTGCGTAAAGGATGCCATGCCATTCTAGCACACGTATCTGTAAGGAAACCGAAGGAGAGAAAGATTGAAGATGTCCCAATCGTAAGGGATTTCCTTAACGTTTTCTGTGAAGACTTACCTAGTATGCCCCCGTCCAGACAAGTGGAGTTCCATATCGATCTGGTTCCCGGAGCTGCACTAGTATCTCGATCCCCTTATCGCTTAGCCCCGTCAGAGATGAAAGAGTTGTCTAACCAGTTACAAGAACTTCTTGACAAAGGGTTTCTAAGATCGAGCTTTTCCCTGTAAGGAGCCCTTGTTCTATTTGTTAAAAAGAAGGATGGATCTTTTCGGATGTGTATATATTATCGGGTAATGAATAAGCTAGCGGTGAAGAACCGCTACCCGCTCCTGAGAATCGACGGTCTGTTTCACCAACTCTAAGGGTCAAGCTTTTACTCAAAGATCCACCTATATTCAGGATACCATTAGTTGAGAGTCCGAGAAGAAGATGTTGCCAAGACCGCTTTTGAAACTCGTTATGGACACTACGTGTTTCTCATCATGCCATTTGGGTTGACCAACGCACCTGCCGTATTCATGGACCTCATGAATCGTGTGTGCAAACCCTATCTGGATAAGTATGTTATCGTGTTAATCGAAAACATCCTGATCTACTCCCATAGTAAGGAAGAACACGAACAACACACCTCAAGCTGATTTTGGAATTGCTAAGAAAAGAAGAACTGTATGCGAAGTTTTCCAAATGCGAAATTTAGATCTGCGAGGTACATTTTCTAGGTCACATGTTTAGCGATCGTGGTATTCACGTCAATCCCTCGAAGATCGAAGCAATTAAGGATTGGAACCCTCCCATGACCCCTTTCGAAATCCGTTAATTTCTTGGTCTCGCTGGTTATTACCACAGATTCATTGAATACCTCTCCAAAATAGTCTAGCACCTGGACGCATTGACTCAGAAAGATAAGAAATTTGTTTCGGATGACAAGACCAAAGCTGAATATTAGAAGCCGTCGGGTCTGCTAGTACAACTGGTTATTCCAGATAGGAAATGGGAACACATCGCAATGGATTTTATCACTAAGCTACCGAAAAGCTGTAGCGGTAATGATACCATTGTGGGTTATCATTGATCGTCTCACGAAATCAGCTCATTTTCTAGCAATGAAGGAAAATGACTCTATGGACCTTCTTACCAAACGCTATATGAAGGAAATTTTCTCCCGTCATGGAACCCCGATCTCCATCATTTCTATTAAAGAAAGTCGTTTCACCTCAAGGTTCTGGAAATCTCTAAACTTGACATGAGTACAACCTACCATCCCAAGACCGATGGCCATAGTGAAAGGACCATCCAAACCCTTGAGGATATGTTACACGCCTGCGTAATCGATTTTGGTAAGAACTGGGATGATCACTTGCCTTTCTGCGAGTTCTCATATAACAATACCTATCATATTAGTAATCGATTACGGTAGAAAGTGTTGATCGCCTATCTGTTGGTTTGAGGTTGGAGACAGCCAGTTAACTGGTCCTGAAATTTTCATCAAGACTATCGAGAAAGTCTCCTAAATTGAAAACCGTTTGAAAGCCGATCGGGATCATCAAAAGAGTTACGCTAACACAAGATGCAAGCCTTTGTAGTTCAAGGTTGGAGACAAGGTCATGCTTAAGGTGTCCCCGTGGAAAGGCGTAATTCTCTTTGGCAAGCAGGGTAAGCTAAACCCTCGTTACATTGGTCCATTCGAGATTCTTAAGGAGATCAGACTGGTTGCTTATAGACTGCAGTTGCCACCCGAGCTCAGCAGTGTTCACAATACCTTCCACGTCAGTAACCTACAGAAGTGTCTCGCCGACGAGTCACTCATCATCCCTCTGGAGGAAATCGAAATCAAGAAGTTGAAGCGAAGCCGGATCACGATCGTCAAAGCTCATTGGAATTCCCGTCGAGGATCCGAGTTCACTTACGAACGTGAAGACTACTTTTAGTCTAAGTATCCTCACCTCTTTCCTAACGAAACTCTAGCCAATGGCCCTACCTGAAATTCGGTGCGAAGTTCTCTTAAGCGGGGGAGAATGTGACAACCCGTAAGTTTCCCAAGTCAATAATCTCATTTAACTGCATGTTTAACCGTTAACTGTGCATATAATCTATGTTTGTTAACTTATCTAATGTATTGTGCCAACATTATTTTAGTCTTGGCGTGACCCCGCAATAGAAACGATAATTGTTCACCTTAAATTGTGAAATAATGTAATTATCATCGGTGAAATTTTAATAATAAGAAAAATAAAAATGGTACTTTTATTTATCATTTACGTCGCCTTCGTAATATTTAAATACGTGCGAACTCGTCAACTCGAATGTCTAATATTTTTATAAAACCCAATGCGTAGAAATTATTAATCGTAACGTCCATTTATTAAACCATTTTTGCTAAATAATTATTTAACGCGGCGTTTAGGTTTTTAAATAAAAAAATAGAACATTTTTATCTAGATTTTATCACCGATCATCACTCGTGTCAAAATCTCAAAACCAAAATGTAACACCCCAAAATTCTATGACTTGAATTATATGAGTGTGCTATACGTGTTAAGTAGCTAAAACGTATATTAAACGGCTTATTGTTTAATAATTGGGTAAAGAGAAATGAATTGTAAATGCTATACCGTTTTATGTTATGGATACATATGATATATGTGTTAGATAGCCAAACGTGATGAAACATATGAAAAATGCATGTTACCCATTAACGGATTATGAATTGATATAAATGTAGTGTTATATGAACGATACACGTGTTAGTTGATGAAATATGTTAGATACGTATTTTATAATAAGGATAATTGATATATGTGATATCAAAATAAAATACATGTTTAGAAGTTGATATGATAGGAATAAATGATAATCGGAGAAAAATACATTTACACGATTGTATTATGTTAGATATATGTGTAAGTATATACATATATATATATATACTCTAATGGCTTAAATGCATGTGAAATATTCATTCGATGAATATATATACGTGTTAGAATAATTAAACGTGTGAAAAATAAATAAGAACGTATCCTTACGTTAAAATGATCATTAAAAATGAATAAATGCATAACGTATACGAGTATTATACGTATTTATATGTATTTATAGGAACCCGAGGCTTAGGATTAATTATAAATACATCCTAAAGTGAATCAGAACATGAAATGATAAGTATGAGAAGTAGAAGGGCTAAAATATAAATTGATAGAAATATATATATATATATATATATATATATATATACGAATGTATATAAACCTTATCAAACATATCTCGAGCCCGAAAACCATTAGAATTATGTCCCATAATGTTTTGGTACATAAATTAATAAAAGAATAAAAGTTAGAGGGGCTAAGGTGCAAAATAGTGAAAGATATATATATATATATATATATATATATATATATATATATATAAAGCAATATATATACGTATGTATAAGCATATCATCGAGCATGTCCCGAGCCTTAGAAACTTTTATAAATATGCCCCATAATGTTTTAAAGCATAAAATAATAGTTTGGTAGAAGTCTGGGGGCTAGAATGTAAATATAAAGTCAAGGGACCAAAATTTCCAAACTGTTAAAGTGGCTCGCGTATCGCGAAGCCTTCCCCTTCACCTTTCGTGATACGCGACTCGGACGTGCAGACATAATTGAGTTTAGGTCGTTTTTAAGCCACGTCTCATTACTTGGTCGCCTAAATTCAGCTTCTACGCGTCAGTTTTGAGTGTCTAGTCACCATAGGCACCTCGAGGGAGTTCGATGAAGCTAACAAGTATAAATAGCGGCCTAAAGATCACAGATTCATCACCAATTTCTTAGATTTCTACTTTAAAAACCCTAAAAGAACCCAGAATCTTCTTCGGCTCAATTCTCTCAAACGGTGAAGACTTTGGATCTGAATTTCTGCATTCAAGCTTCTTTTGGTATGATCTGAAATAACCTCTTTCAGTTTTTGATAGTATTGTCTCTAAGTTTGATTTCTAAAAATGCATAAAAATTAGGGTTCTTGAGCTTATTTTACCAAAATCGGGTGATCGGGTGGGAATTAGGGTCTGAATTTTTGTAGGTAATCCTAAAATAATGTGTTTGAAGAAATCCCTAAGTTTATTTCCCAATTGGAAAAGATTTGGTAAAGGTTTTGGTTAACGGGTCAAAATTAGGGTTTTCGTAACGTTGTTCTGCCCAAATTAGGGTCAAGAAATGAGAAGAATGGGAAATTAGGGTTTTGAAACATGATTATTTAATATAAAATAATCCGGAGGGTATGGGGACTTGATTTTTGGTATAATACCATGTTTACATATATAATAAGTATATATGAAGTTAAAATGGTTAAATATTAAAGTATTGAATATACCGAGTTAATCGGATATTTAGAAGTTCGTGCGGACCGGAAGGGTAAGCGCCTGTACACTGGGGTTTCTGGCAAAGCGGGGGTGTAGCATAAATCCCAACTGGGAACTGGCATACCTCACTAGGCGATCCCGGAGTGAGCGTTTACTTATAGAAATTTTCGTCTTTGTATTATCGTAAAAAGAAAAGGATAACTGCCTAAAGGGTATTTTGGTTATTTTGACCTTTAAGAAGGAATGAACTTAATATTTGAATATTATTAAGATAATATGATGTTAAACTAAACATAGGAATGTTTATTATATTAAACCTTGCGTTAACGCCATACAATATGAGATTAGGTTTAACTGGAAGGCATAGCGAAGGTTTTACCTGAATTAACTGCTTAAGAGTATAAGGTGAGTTCTATGAGCCCACTCTTAAATGTTTTAATGTTTTCGGGCTGATATATATTCAACTGTTTACTTGAAAAGTATTTGAGTTAAATGCTTTTATGTGTTTTGTGTTAATACACATACGTGGAATGTTTTAAAGACCTATAAATGTTTGAGGTTATGATTACCTGTTATGAACAGTTTTCTGAAGAGTTATAATAAATGGTTATTATAAAGACAAATCTTTTTAAAGGGTTTAAAGTAAAGAAAATGTTTTGAGTCCAAAATACAAAGGTTATTTAAACGGTCTTTTGAGGATGTTTTGAAGAGGTTTTAATCGAAGCAAAGATTGTCTAAGACGAGGGTAAGACGGGGGTTGTACAATCCAAGCAGTGGATATAAAGCCACTGGAGTAACGAAGGTTGCTCAAGAGTTTGGGAGGCGACGGCCAACCGAAAGGGACTAAAGTATTCCCAGAGGTAGACAATGATTAGTAAAAAGAAGTTTGCTTATAATGTTTCGTATGACTCTTTTATACGTAATGATTATTTGCATAGAGGATGGGCCCCAGAGGCCCAAGGTTTTTAAAGTATTAAATGATTTTAATACTGATGAGTTAAACGTTTTGGTATAATCCTGTTATGCTTTATACATGTTAAATGTTTATAAAGAAGGGGTCGTTAGGCCCAAATGTTTGAGGTATGTTTTAGAGTATTAAATGATTTTTAATACTGAATGTTTAAATGTTTTGGTATAATCATGTTATGTTTTATACCTATTAAATGTCTATAAAGAAAGGGGCCGTTAGGCCCAAATGTTTGAAGTAACCTTTCACGGTAAAGGTAAAAGTTTTCAATGCTTAGAACTCACCAGCGTAAGCTGACCTTTAAAAGATTGTATGTCAGGTATCGGTGATGTTTAAAGTAGCAAGGGAAGGGCTCTAGCAAGGGCAGAATAGATGGGCAAGCTATCAGGAAAGACTCGGTAGTAAACTGGCATAGCTATAAATAAGATCTAGTAATTATATTATGTTGTTATCTTCTATACTGTTGTAACTTTAAATATATAAATGAAAAGTTTTTAATTTCCGCTGCTTAGTTATCTCTATTGTACCATGTGTTCATGAGTAAATCCGACACGTGACCCCTCCTGGAGCCAAGACCGGGAGTGGGCGTCACAAGTTGGTATCAGAGCCTTGGTTTAAGAGATTTAGATACTAGAGTGGGATCTAGACTTAAACTAGGACTCTAGATAAACAAAGTAAGGTAAGATAGGAAATGTAAATTCCAGTCAGGATAGTTATGCCCATAGGAAAAAGGTTGCACAAGGAACATAGGAGGTAAGACTTAGGGTATGTAAGTGCGGAGAATACCTGATTGCAATTAGCTACCGCAATTTGGTATTACCCAAATGAACATATCATAGGTTTTAACTGTTGTGTGGCCAAGTGCTGGGTAGATCAATTGACAGTAAGATATGTGGTTAGTAACTTGTAATAGTATCTAGAAGAAGGCAGTTTTAAAGGACCGGTCTTTAGAATTACCGGTAAAAGAATGAAAGGAAAGGTATGGACATTAAGGATGATTGCGATGAAAGTAACTGGGTTTTGAACACATCATAATTATATAATTGTATAGCGCTTGCACTTATCTAATTATCATGAATTCATAATTTGGAGACTTTACATCACATGAGTTCTAAAGTGTCAGGTTATTTTGATCATGGGATCAGAATATGAATAGAGATCATAGTTATGATAAAAATTCATATAGGACACCCGTTATTAATTCTGATGTCAGTAAAAACGTAAAGACGAATACATTTCGCAAAGAAATGAAAGCCGCCGTATTAGAAATAGTGGCAGAAGAATTAAAGGTTATGTTGCTATCGATTGCTAATCAACTTCCGGAGGCTTTGACACGAAGAATGTCCAGTGAAGCTGCCACGAATGGAGCTTGTTCTGAAGAAGCTTCTAGTAGAAATAGATTCTCGATGAATGGCAAACGGAAGAGGTCTAAGGTTGAAGAAAGTCTTGAAGAGAATGAAGGCAGATGCCACAAGAAGGCTAAGGGAGCTTCTAGATAAAGAAAGCCGATAGGTCAGATGTGCGAGAAACGTCATCATAAGGATTGCACGTGGAGATAAAACCATTGTTACGACTATGGACAAAAGAGGTGTGAAGCCGATGGAGCACTCGAAGCTCTGGAGAATGGAGTCAGGACTCTTAGCATTGCAGCCATAGAACCTGAGTTTACATCCAGTATAGTTTTAGGTATGCGTACATCGATAATACGTCGCTTATGTGTCATCAAGACTCCAATATTATATTACGTAGGTTATATGTAATTACTTACGTTTACAACAAGGAAACCTCTTTTGGACTAATATGGCCTTTGGGAGAAATGTTACGATTGCGTAAATTACCAGTAAGGTTATTCCCAAATAGCTTTAGGTAATTTTGAAAACGTTGAAATACGAATAAATCGAATCGCGGGATGTTACGCGCAAATCATCTGTAACCAGAGGAAGGCTCAACATAGTATGCAAGGATCGTGATAGCTTAGCAGTAAAGATTACTTATGTAATCAAGACATGGAAATGCATGAGTCTAGAGGTAAGTCATACTTGACGTATGCCATTGACTCAGAGATGAAACCAAGGAGCTGAAGAACGTACCGGTGGATCTAATGAGCAACTCGTCAGATAAAGAAATACGAGTTTCAAAATCAACTCGACGCCAGAAGCAACATCAGAAGCAACTCCAGAAGAAACGCCAGAAGTAGAAGCACCATACCAATTATCTTCATTAGAAGCAAGAAAATTTCTTTAGGTTAAGTACCTCGCCTTAGGATACTCCAGAATTTTCAACAAGAAGGACGGAAGCCAAGAATATGCGTAGACTGCAAGAAGATAAAGAAGCTGTCGGTGAGGAGCAGATATCCTTTTCCAAGGATCAACTAATCATTTCAACCAGCTAGAGCAAGACGATTTCCCCAAGGATGATCTGAGAGCAGATTAGCGCCAGCTGAAGGAGTAAGAATGAGACTATAAGAGGATGGCTTATCGGGAGCAAAAAGGATCATTACGAATTGTAAGTAATATTGACTGGAATGACGGATGCCCCTACAACCTAGAAATCTCATGGCTAAGCATTCTGACAAATGACGTTCTAAAGTGTTTTCTTAAACACATGTACATAATACTATAATAGAAGTCAAAAACAATGAAAAATCAAATATCTTTGGTCTGTGGTCGGACAAATTGTAAGGAACATTATATGATTATGGTCTTGTAGATCTGACCATAGGATAAGATCCAATCAACTGGTGACTCTATCATTTGATGTGTCGGTAGGCTCATCATACCTAGAAGTAACTATTTCTGTGACTACACATTAACTTGCATGAAAATGTGAACCTTTTAAGTCAACTAGTACAAAATTATTTAAATTTGCCTAAGTCTGAGCTAAGTACAATATGCCAACACACACGAATATTTCTTTAGCATTAAGTCCCTGATTTTAATCAATAACACACCATCTGTTTTGCTTACGCAAAGACTTTGGTGTTGCTTCACCCATAAATAAATCCGTGGCACATCTGCTTCGTGAAAGCGATGACCTTGTGACCATGCGATTCCATCATTCCATTCATCTTTATCCGTGACACATCTTCTTTGCGAAAGCAATGATCTTGTGTTCACGCGATCCATCATAACTTCCATTCATGAAATCAGCTACTTAACACTAAAGAAATAAGGGGAAATAATAAAAACTAATATATGTTGAAGAAATTCCATATGTGCCATTTTAAAATTCTTTTGTGTTTAGGCTGTATCCGAAATGCAAAAATGGCCCATGGTAGAATACTGGTGACTTATGTTAAACACAAGGTTAATCACATCTTTCACTAATCGGACAAAACATGATAAATACGTCACAAAAATATGTTGAAAATTACCATGTTTGAGCTTAAGTGGATAACAATACCGATAATCGGACTTAGGTTATACCGACAATCCGACTTAGGTTACCGAATCTAAGAGGTGATTTGAATAATAACTGTTATTGATCACATAAATGACCGGTATGATTCTAAACATGTATGACGACAACCATGCACAAATAGGTCAATTTAAAGTCAAAGTGCTTAAATTTCCAAGTTTGGTGTAAAATTGATCGACTTGTGTAAATATCAAACTTTGTATTGGTAAGAATCTAACCATCTTAAAAGGGAAATGATTTCTTAATTCGGGTGGAAAATTGACCCGATTCGAATGAAAATGATTTCTTGAGTCGGGTGGAAAATTGAACCGATTCGAATGAAAATGAAACTTTTGAGTTCGGGTGGAATTTTGACCAATTAAAAGTCAAATTTTGGTGCTAGATGTGTTTGTGTCAAATGTGTTGAAATTATTAAGTGTTTGGCTTATATATACAAAATTTATCTTCCTGGTAGGTTATTGGTGGTAGACATGTCTTTTTGTCCTTGGTCTTGTATATAAATTACAAATTTCTAAAATTTATGTTCACATTTAAGACTTTGAAATTTTCTGTGTTTTTTCAAAAATTATGGTCTTAGCGGACTTGATATTTCCTTAGAGTACTTCACTTTAAGTGCAAGTCCGCTAAGAACATTTCATAGGTTAGCTAACTCATTCTCTTTTAGTGAACTTGATGGTAACTTGTGAAATTTTTCAGTTTTTATCTTTTGAAGTCCGCTAAGAACAAACTTTGTTCTTAGTGAACTTTCCTTGCTGTTCACTAACTTGGCATGAAGTCCGCTAAGATGACCCATTCCTTAGCGAACTTCTCCCTCGTTTTCATCTTTTAAATTTGTCTAAGTCATTAAGAAGTCCGCTAAGAACAATTCATGTTAGCGAACTTCTCATCTACACTTGGTATAGTCTGTCATGGATTTGAAGTCCGCTAAAAAGGTTTTTGCCTTAGCGAACTTCTCCATTGACTTGTAATTCATTTCTTTTGCTCCTCATTTTATTTTTGAATTTCTGTGTTTGTGTATTGGTTTTTCAAGTTTGTAAGTCAGCTGAGATGACTTTTAGTTCTTAGGGAACTTGAGTATCTCTTAGCGGACTTCTCCTTTATCTTAGAATTTTTTTACTCAAGTTCACTTTGGTCTTAGCGAACTTGCCACAAGCCTTAGCGGACTTAACTTAGGCTTAGCGAACTTCATTGACCTTAGTGAACTTGGATCTTTTAGCGGACTTGACCCATTTTACCTTTAGCGGACTTAACTTAGGTCCGTTTGCTCTTAGCGGACTTAGGGCTCGTTTTAGTGAACTGGATTAAATCATTTAGATATTTTCAAGTCTGTTTAACCTAAGAGTATAAAAGGGGGTCTCACTCATTCTTTTTCTATTCACTCTTGTTCAAACTCAACACTCACCCGCCCCTCTTCTCTCCGACGCTCAAAAACTTCCACTGTGCGATCAATTTCTCCTCTGTGTCTCTCGAATCTGTCAAATACTTTGCATCTAGGGTTGATTCGCACACTCTACTTGCATTTACAGGTTCATATTGATCTTGGTGATGTTCATGAGCCGTAGGTACATTTACCAAAATTTGGGTTTCTAATATAGAAATTTTAATGATTAACAGATTCATCTTGCTAATTTTTGTTCTAATTTCACTTGTGAGCAAGATTAAGGTATGCGAATCTCATCATATCAAATTTTTTCCTTGGAATCCGAGAATGTTGTGTACAGGGGTTCAGATGTATGTGTTTGAACATGAAATTTCTTTAATATTTTTTATAACAGTTGGTTAAGTTTGCCTTAGTTAATGGTTTGAATGTTATAAATTGCTACATTGTTTGAATCTATTCTATAAACTACAATCTCTGTTCTTTTTGGGTACTTAGAGTTTTTTTTAAGTTTTCATAAATTTTGGAATTCGGTTGCTTAATTAGAATTCATAGTTGCTGATGCTGTCATGTTGTATGATTCACAAAACTTATGAAGTAGATGTGCACATGGGTTCTAAGACAACAACTTTGAAACTCCATGATTTTGACTTTGATTAAGGATTGATATTGAGATTTTCACATTGGTTAAATTTCACCTTATCTCCAATCATGATCCCTTATTATTGTGTATTCTTGGCAAATTTATGAATTGTGAACTTGAAACTATTACTAAACTCTTAATTAGTCTAATTGATAGTAAGAATGATGGTTTGGTTCACTTTTCTCAATTAAGCCTTTGAATTTTACTTGTTTAAGTATCCTTGAACCATAGATGCTTTTGTTAATTGGTTTGAGACCACTTTATGCATAAGCATAAACACATAGTAGCATGTATAGTTCAAATAGGATCCTCATTATGCTAATTTGTGTAATCTGCCTATTGTGGTCGTGTATGCCTATGTTCTTGAGTTATTAACTTATTTTTGCCTGATCTCATAACATATATTTTTCAGATAAAAGTTCAAGAACATTTCATCTCTTTCTTGTGATCTTAGCACATTTTAGATCAACAAAGAGGTACGTTGTCTTGAAATGTGGCAATTAGAATCAAAACTCAAACTTGGCTACACAGGGGCAAATTTTTCAATATTTATCTATCTTTGTTTTATATGAATTTTAATATAAGTTGCTTGATCCCAACAAATTTTTCTTTGAGTTTTTGAGAAGCACTACATCTTAGATTACATCTTAGCTACTTATAGATCTTCATAAAGGTTTGTAATTCTAAATTGTTGCATTTATATTACTATTTAGGTAGAACTTCATCTCTCCTTGTTCTTTTTGTAAATTTTGTTTTTTCCATTTGCTAGTGGACATCCAATTGAGCCCAACACTTGTGTTTTAGTCTGGTTAGGATCTTTAAGGTCTAAAACTGGTCAATAACTCAGGTGAAGGGATCTTAGACCCACTGGACACAATTTTGCAAATTATTGACTATTTGGCCTATCAAAGTTAACTTGATCATCTTGGTGAACAATAATGAGCATAATTTACTAAGGAAGTGATCTATGATTCTTTCCGGTTCATATGAACTATCTTTGGTGTTTGAACTCTATTTGAACACAAACTTGGTCATTTTGACCTTTATAAGTCAAATTTTGCATAAAACTTGCTTTATGTGACTTATGTGGTTTTCTTGCATAAATATGATCTTGGTTACTTGAATTTCTACTTTTTGATCCTTATGTGCATAATTTGGTATGTTCGGGTTGAATTTAACTTATTAAAGTGACTATCTAATTCATTATTGTAACATTTCGGTTTTTCCGATTTGTCAGATTCGACCCGAATTCATGTAAACCGTACCGTGATCGATAATAAATGATGAGTTATGTTTTCTATGATGTTATACACCTCATTTGATGTGATTTGATTCGTTATTATGATTATTGATTTGATTTACTCTTATTTCGGATTTTAAGCGAACACGTCACCAATAACGTTTAACCGAGAATTCAAGCAATCCGAGCATGTACGAGACTTGTATGTGATACTAGTTAAGCATACAAGTGAATACTAGCAAGGACGTGCAAGGATTTGAGGTTTAGAACAAAAACGGTGAATGTTCGGTAAATCCCGCGCGATTTCAATTTTAACCGGGAGATCACGTTTTCAAGTATCATATATCAGATTTGTCATATTTATGAGTCTTATAGTCACTTATGATCACTCATGATATTACGAGTCGTCACACACATAATCGAGTCACAAATCGTAGGTGAATTGCTTAAAAGTGATACGTACGGCAAAACCGACCAAAATTGCATGTTTTGACCTAATTTGTGTATACATTAGTGTTACGTGACATATTTGTTATCATTTTGAGTGGATTTAATTCAATGAACATGATGGGACCATTATTTGGGTGATTTGGGAGAAAACGGGACTCGAAAACACCGAAAAACGACAAACTGAGCACCCGAAACGATGAAACAACAAAGTAATTACCCGGGCAAGCACTAGGCGTATCGCCTGGAGCTTCATGAAGCCCTAGGCGATATGCTAGGAGGTACAATTCCAGCAAAACCCTAATAATCCCACTATTTAAGCATCATTAGCCTCCATGCTCTCCACTTTTAGCCCCCATCAGCTCCTAAACGTCCCAAAACCCCTGGAAATCCTCTAAAGAAGCCCTAATACCACCTTTGAAGATTGAAGCTTGAAGATTGAAGCTTGGATCCTCCCTCTTCACCCCTTTTTCTTCATCCTTTCGGTTTACCGGTAAGTATTGATTCTCAACCCGATTTATCAAGATCTGACCTTTATGACTTCTTAAGACTAGATCTATGTTCTAAATCATCTCTTCATCTAGATCTATTGATTTCTTGGTCCAAGATTGCAACTTTATTATGTTTTTGGCCTAGATCTATGATTATACATGCTCTTAGGATATAGATCTAGGGTTTTATGCATCAAGACTTGATTTTTATGTTGGAAATTGATTAGATCTGATCTTGCATGCTATTATGTACAAAAATCCATGTCATATGTCATCAAGGTTGCACCTTTATGTTAGATCTAGGATAGATCTATGTACTACATGCGTTTTTGGGCTAGATCTAGGGATTTCATCATCAAGACTCCATTTTTATGTTTCAAATGAACTTGATTTACCTCATGAATGATGTTTAGGACCAGATCTATGTGATATGAACATCAAGGTTGGGTTTTACATGATAAAATGACTAGATCTCAACATGTGTGTCATCTAGGGTTAGAAATGTGTGTCATAAACCTCAAGATGGGATTTTCACCTCCTAATATGTTTAGATCTATAATTTTCTTGGCATGTGAAGTTAGATCTGTATGTAAGGCCATTAAAACATGAACTTTTATGTATTTAAATGATAATATCCACTCATGCATGCTCAATAAGGTCGGTTTGGTGATCAAAAGTCGATTATTATGTTAGATTTGACTAGATTCATGCTAGACTTGGCTAAGTTCATGCTAGATTCAAGTAGATCTATAAAATCTATAATACGTATGTTAGTTCTGGTCATGAATGATAAACATGTGAATTACCTTGAATTGTTACCATGAAAATTGACTTTGTTGACTTTTGTTAACCTAGTTTGACTTCCATACTTGTTTGCTAGACTAGGACCTTTCAACCTTACTTAGGGCATGGACTTGAACCCAAACTAAGCCCGTACGATATCACTTGAGTAAAACACAAATGAGTTGTGGGTTGGTTATGTCGTGTCATGTCGCGTTAAGTCACGGTTACTACTTTACTTATTTATCTATTGGTTTTTTGTCTCAATCTCGATCAATCATCAAGGTGATCTCCGGACGTGATTTTCGCGCATCGCTATCGCTTATCTCTACTCTTGATTCACCTGTGAGGTGAGTACTCATAGCCCCATTTTTCTTTATTTATTTTGGGGGTGCAACATGTACCAATGATCAAACTCTAGATTGATTTTTCTCTAAAAACTACATGCGTACTCTATGAACGATTATGTGTTAGTCTTGCATAATAACTCTATGTGCTTGATGTGTTATGATTGTGAACGACCTCTAGAACGACCTCGTGTGACATTAACTGTAAAAAGCCGAGTTAACGGTAATAGATCTATTGGCTTGACAAGCCCACTTGGCCTGCCTCGCGTGTGGCGCCTTGTGATTGAAAACCTTATGGTCAGGTTTGGATCATATACCCATATATGCTCAATTTCATAAGGTTATTGTACTTGATTTGCACTTAGTCTCGTAGGACGCATGTTTTACATTATGATATTGTTAAACCTATGATTACTCACCAACTCTCGTAGTTGACCCTTGATTTTCACATGTTGCAGGGATTGATGCTTGATTATGACGTCGCCACTTAGGATCGCATGGGACTTTAGTAGACCTATTTAAATAAAAATTAGAACTCATATGGTATGTTTAAACTTTGTTGGATTCGAATATTTGTATGGATTTATGTTTGTTCGTTGTTTTGAAATGTGGCATGATTAAATATATCACCTTTAATTAGTGTTGTGAGCATCTGGACAATCTTAGCGCCCTGACGTAAATTCCGCCGTCGGTTGGGGTGTTACAGATTGGTATCAAAGCCACGGCTATAGGGATCTAGGTTATTATAAACGGTTTGACCTAGACTGTTGCCTTAGGCGTCCTGCATGAGAACCTCATGCCTTGCATGTTTAGTTAAAATTAACTGTCCGATATATGCTCTTAAATTGTGCCTATTTTCAATCAATGCCTCGAGTCTCGTTGGTCACACACACATACACAAATCACTAAGGCTTCCTAGCCTCTTTCTTAGAAAATGGTGCCTTACGTACCATTTAGGAAAAATGTATTTTCTTGATTTTCAACTCTCGTCAGAATTAGGGTTTTGGTGGTAAACATGTAGTAACTGGAAGGGTGGATATGCCGGTAGTCGGGGTCTCTGTCGAGAAAAGTGTTGCATATAAGCCCTATCAACCGTTGCGCCCGGACGCTCACCTGGGACGCCCCGATGAGAGTATTGAAACCTATTAGGCCAAAGCATGTTTTACCACTAGGGCCCGAACCTGATTAGTCACGGTTGTAGCCTCTCAATCGGGAGGTGAGAACCACTCCGATACGATTTATCTCAATTACTCGATTTTGTGATTTTCGCGCGGTTATGCTTAAAAAGATTTTTGGAACTATGTCGATCCGAGTCACACGACACAATACACTAACACGCACACATACACATTGTTATACCCTGAATTCTCGACTAATAAATCAGGGGCAGGTATTACCCAGGAATCGCATGACCCGGAATTAAACAGGTAAAGTACAAAGTGACCCTGAATAAATAGAGGGTAAGGTAATGTCCCAGGATTTCTCGTAATTCCAGGGGAGTACATGTTTGTTCTATTCGTTTTGGTTATGTGTTATGATGACCCAGGATGTGTTTAACCCAGGGTCGCTTTATTCTCATATGACCCGGCATGTGGGAATGACCCTGCATGCTAGGATATCGTTACTAACGTATCTTGCACTTTTGTTTAAGTGGAAACAGGTTGACAAAGTCTTCTGACGGTCACAAGAAACAAGGAGAAGGCTTTATTCGCACGTGGTCAAAGTCAGTTGGCTGGAAACTCGGTCAACTAACGGAAAGAGACGTTGAAGAGGAGATCCCTGAAAAATCGGAAGAACAGTTGAAGACCCCTGGAATATCGGACGAGTCTTTGGAGCTCTCGGAGTATAAATAGGACCTTTAGTCGTTTATTTTCGATTCATTCGAGCTTTACTCATTGTATTCTCATACTTTTCATCTGCAAACTCAAGTGTACTCAAACGTTTAAGTGATCAATAAATTGGTAGCGTGTGTTATCGCTACCCGGGGTTTTTATGCCGGCGGTGCCTTAGAGACATCTAAGGGCTAAGGGCTTTTCCCTAGTAAAATTCTTGGTGTTCCTACTTGCATTTCAGGTTACATTTGTGTTGCTAAGCTTCTTAACGGATTTCATAAGCAAACCTAACTTTTTATCAAAGATTTTCGTTATTTGTCCCTGGAATTCTGCTGTTGTCCCAGGATTATTTCAAATTATTTTCATATCCGAATCTTAGTCACCTAACCTCACATTCATATTTGGTTCAAACTTTGCTAATTCAACTTAAGTAATTTTTAGCCAAAACACACATATGTATGCATCTATTCGTGTTCAAAACATCATGAAACTCTAAATTTGTTTATCGATCACATCATTATCTAATCCCTAATCCTTGTTTCTTACCATCTCAGAATGTCGATCCATTTCAAAGGGCGCCGTAAGGGTGATAGCGGCCGGAAAATGGCCTTGGTTATCGCAAAACAAATGGCTGAGGTCCTCCCCAACATCGTGGTTCAGATCCAGCAGGGCCTAAATGCCAACCCTGCCAATGCTGCTGTTGTTTCTGCTTGTACCTTCAAGCACTTCAATTCATGCAATCCTCCTAAATTCAAGGGCACCGAGGGTCCTATTGGGCTACTTCAATGGTTTGAGGGGATGGAGAACACTTTTATCAATAGTGATTGTCCTGATGAGCTGAAAGTCACTCGTGCCACCAGCACCCTGATTGAAAAAGCTCTTACTTGGTGGAACGGGGAGAAAAGGATCCGTGGGTCGGATGAAGCCCTAGCCTTATCCTGGGACGAGCTCAAAGAAATCACGAGGGAAAAATACTGTCCTCGCAGCGAGCTAAAGAAACTTGAGGATGAATTCCGGGCATTGAAACAGTACAGTGGGGAAAATCAGGAGTATACTGACCGCTTCTAGAACTGAAAATCTTGGTGCCTGAAATCGTTACTCCTGAAATTCGAGCTATTGAGGCTTATGCTGGTGGGCTACCTGAGGAGATACAGGATTCTATCTGGGCCAGCAACCCTACGACTCTTGACAGCGTTATTCGCCTCGCTGCTCGTCTGACCGATAATCATGTCAAGGCGGGTAGGCTGAAAAGAAGGAATTCAAAGAAGGATTCGAGCGCTGAAAAGACCGAGCCCGCGGTCGAGAAAGAATTTAAAACCGAGTCTTCAGCTGGTAAAAGTAACAAAAAGAAGCGTAAGGGGCGAAACTTTGCTGTTACCGCCACTCCTGCAGCACCGACTGCACCTGCTATTCCTGCTCCTCCTGCCAAGAAGCCGTATACCGGGACTCATCCACTTTGTGCTCGGTGCACCCGCCATCACCCTACACATGTCCCTTGTTGGCAATGTACTAACTATGGGCGGTTTAGTCACCTCACCCATGCTTGTCGCCTACATATTCGAGCCCAGCCAGTGGCCCAATACCCTGCTCAGCCCTTAATAGCCCAAGCCCCAAATGTCCAAGTTCAAGTTAGGGCTTGCTACAACTGTGGGTCTACTACCCACCTTCGCAATGCATGCCCCGCTCTCGCTGTGGTTAATCAGCCTGCCACTAACGCTGCTCGAGGTGCCCCTGCTCGTGCCTTCAACATCAATGCAAATCAGGTTCAAGTTTGCTTCATCTCTTATATCTTAACGACCTTTATCATTTATTACTATTAACACTAACATGGTGGGTCAATGCTAATCAGGCTCAGGCGAACCAGGAGGTGGTCAATGGTACGTTCCTTATCAATAATCGTTATGCATCTATATTGTTTGATTCTGGTGCTGACCGTAGCTTTGTGTCATTAGAGTTTGAGCCCTTACTTGGTTCTCCTCGTATTATGCTTGACTCCCCATTATCTGTTGAAATTGCGGATGGTAAACGTGTTGATCTCGACTCGGTGATTCGTGACTGCAAGTTGGACTTCAAGGGTCATAGTTTTCCTATCGATCTCATTCCTATGCCTCTCGGGAGCTTCGATGTCATCATCGGTATGGATTGGTTATCTAAAAATCGTGCGGAGCTCGTTTATTTTGATAAGATCATTCGCATTCCTCGTCCGGATGGTCAGTTTTTGTTGATCCATGGCGTTAAACCATCCGGTGGGCTTAAGCTTATGTCTTGCACCAAAGCCCGTAAGTACTTACGCAAGGACTATCCGGCATTCTTGGCACATATTATGGAGGTTCGAGATAAATAACTGGGAATTGAAGACATCCCGGTCGTGCGAGACTTTCCTGAGGTGTTTCCCGATGATATAGCGGGTCTTCCTCCCGTTCGCTAAGTGGACTTTCGTATTGATCTTGTTCCGGGTGCCACTCCTGTTGCGAAGTCACCCTATCGCCTTGCACCCTCGGAAATGCAAGAGTTTGCTAAACAACTCCAGGAGCTTTCTGATAAAGGGTTCATTCGTCCGAGTTCATCTCCTTGGGGAGCACCTATTCTATTTGTTAAGAAAAAGGATGGCTCTCTTCGCATGTGCATTGATTATCGAGAACTCAATAAACTCACAATCAAGAATCGTTATCCTCTGCCTCGTATTGATGACCTCTTCGATCAGCTTCAGGGTGCTTCTTGTTTTTCAAAGATCGATCTTCGTTCCGGTTATCATCAGCTTCGGGTCGCGGAGGAGGATGTTCATAAAACCGCCTTCCGCACCCGTTATGGCCATTTTGAGTTCACCGTGATGCCCTTCGGTTTAACAAACACTCCTGCTATATTCATGGACCTCATGAATCGCGGTTGCAAACCCTATCTTGATAAATTTGTGATTGTATTCATCGATGATATTCTGATCTATTCCAAGTCTAAGGAAGAACATGGAACCCACCTACGTCTTATGTTGGAGCTTCTGAAGAAAGAACAGCTTTATGCCAAATTCTCTAAATGTGAATTTTGGCTAAATGAAGTTCAATTTTTGGGACATATTATTAACGATAAGGGCATTCACGTCGATCCTGCTAAGATCGAGGCCGTTAAGAGTTGGTGCACCCCTACTTCACCGACTGAAGTCCGCTCGTTTCTTGGGTTAGCGGGCTATTATTGGCGTTTCATCGCTAATTTCTCTCGCATAGTTGTGCCTCTTACTGCTTTGACTCAGAAAAGTCAACCATTTGAGTGGGGTCCTGCTCAGGAAAACGCTTTTCAGACACTTAAGCAGATTTTGTGTGAGGCTCCCATTCTCACACTTCCTGATGGGACGGATGACTTTGTGGTGTATTGCGACGCATCCCATCAAGGCCTTGGTTGTGTTCTCATGCAACGGGGAAATGTAATCGCATACGGATCGAGGCAGCTCAAGAAGCACGAAAAGAATTACACGACGCATGATCTTGAGCTTGGTGCGGTCGTGTTTGCTCTAAAAATTTGGAGGCATTACCTTTACGGTACCGAGTGTGTGGTTTATACCGATCACAAGAGCCTCCAACACATCTTCGATCAGAGGGATCTCAACATGCGCCAACGTCGATGGATCGAACTCTTGAACGACTACGATTGCGAGATTCGTTATCATCCTGGGAAGGCGAATGTCGTGGCCGATGCCTTGAGTTGAAAAGAGCATCTCAAGTTGGTTCTATTTCAGAGTTCCCATCATATGACCAACCTCAAAGCTCGCATTCTGGTAGCTCAGCGCGCATCTGTTGATGAGGGCAATTTGCATAATGAATTATCTTGTGGCACTGAGCTTCAATTTGAGACCAAGTCTGATGGTCTTCTTTATTTCTTGGATCGTATCTGGATTCCCGATCGAGACGATCTTCGGGCAATTATCATGAACGAGGCACACAAGTCTCGTTATTCCATTCATCCTGGATCTGATAAGATGTATCTTGACCTACACAAGCTCTATTGGTGGCCCGGTATGAAGAAAGACATAGCGTTTTATGTGGCGAAGTGCCTTACTTGTTCCAAAGTTAAGGCCGAGCACCAGCGACCTGCCGGTCTACTTGAGCAGCCCTTGATTCCCGTGTGGAAGTGGGAGAACATCGCAATGGACTTCATTACAAAACTTCCGTGAACTTCTAAGGGTTGTGATACTATATGGGTTATCGTTGATCGTTTAACCAAATCTGCTCATTTTCTCCCGATCATGGAGACCGATGGAGCCCCGGTTTTGGCTCAAATCTTCCTTAAGGAGATTGTGTGTCGCCATGGCACTCCTTTGAGTATTATCTCTGATCGCGATAGTCGTTTTATGTCGCATTTCTGGCAATCCCTCCATGCTTCTTTAGGGACTCAGCTAGATTACAACACTGCTTACCATCCTCAGACTGATGGTCAATCCGAGCGCACCATTCAGACCCTTGAGGACATGCTTCGGGCATGTGTCATTGATTATGGTGGGAGTTGGAGATCATTTCCGCCCTTGATCGAGTTCTCCTATAATAATAGTTATCACTCAAGCATCGAAATGGCTCCATTTGAGGCTCTTTATGGTCGCAAATGTCGTTCCCCTATTTGTTGGTCCGAGGTCGGTGAATCTCAAATCACCGGTCCTGAGTTGATTCAGGAAACGACCGATAAAATCTCCCAAATTCGTGATCATCTTCTTGCTGCTAGGAGTCGTCAGAAAAGTTATGCTGATAAACGACGTAGACCCCTTGAGTTTGAGAAGGGCGACCTTGTCCTCCTAAAGGTATCTCCTTGGAAAGGCGTCTTTCGATTTGGTAAAAAGGAGAAACTAGCACCTCGCTTTGTCGATCCGTTCAAAATTCTTGAAAAGGTCGGTATGATGGCCTATGTGCTTGATCTTCCTCCTGAGTTGGCTAATGTCCACCCTACATTCCATGTTTCGAACCTTCGCAAATGTTTGGCTGATGAAAATCTTCAAGTTCCACTTGAAGATATCCGGATTGACGAGTCTCTACATTTTGTTGAGAGACCCGTTGAGATCATGGACCGTGAAATCAAGAACCTCAAGCGTAGCCGCATCCCGATTGTTAAGGTTCGTTGGGAGTCCAAGCGTGGACCAGAGTTCACTTGGGAGCGTGAGGATCAGATGAAAGCCAAATATCCCCAGTTGTTTGCTTAGTTGTTTCTCTTGTGTTGTTTTTTAATTTCGGGACGAAATTTCCAAAAGTAGGGGAGACTGTAACATTTTGGGTTTTCCGATTTGTCAGATTCGACCCGAATTCATGTAAACCGTACCGTGATCGATAATAAATGATGAGTTATGTTTTCTATGATGTTATACACCTCATTTGATGTGATTTGATTCGTTATTATGATTATTGATTTGATTTACTCTTATTTCGGATTTTAAGCGAACACGTCACCAATAACGTTTAACCGAGAATTCAAGCAATCCGAGCATGTACGAGACTTGTATGTGATACTAGTTAAGCATACAAGTGAATACTAGCAAGGACGTGCAAGGATTTGAGGTTTAGAACAAAAACGGTGAATGTTCGGTAAATCCCGCGCGATTTCAATTTTAACCGGGAGATCACGTTTTCAAGTATCATATATCAGATTTGTCATATTTATGAGTCTTATAGTCACTTATGATCACTCATGATATTACGAGTCGTCACACACATAATCGAGTCACAAATCGTAGGTGAATTGCTTAAAAGTGATACGTACGGCAAAACCGACCAAAATTGCATGTTTTGACCTAATTTGTGTATACATTAGTGTTACGTGACATATTTGTTATCATTTTGAGTGGATTTAATTCAATGAACATGATGGGACCATTATTTGGGTGATTTGGGAGAAAACGGGACTCGAAAACACCGAAAAACGACAAACTGAGCACCCGAAACGATGAAACAACAAAGTAATTACCCGGGCAAGCACTAGGCGTATCGCCTGGAGCTTCATGAAGCCCTAGGCGATACGCTAGGAAGTAAAATTCTAGCAAAACCCTAATAATCCCACTATTTAAGCATCATTAGCCTCCATGCTCTCCACTTTCAGCCCCCATCAGCTCCTAAACGTCCCAAAACCCCTGGAAATCCTCTAAACAAGCCCTAATACCACCTTTGAAGATTGAAGCTTGAAGATTGAAGCTTGGATCCTCCCTCTTCACCCCTTTTTCTTCATCCTTTCTGTTTACCGGTAAGTATTGATTCTCAACCCGATTTATCAAGATCTGACCTTTATGACTTCTTAAGGCTAGATCTATGTTCTAAATCATCTCTTCATCTAGATCTATTTATTTCTTGGTCCAAGATTGCAAGTTTATTATGTTTTTGGCCTAGATCTATGATTATGCATGCTCTTAGGATATAGATCTAGGGTTTTATGCATCAAGACTTGATTTTTATGTTGGAAATTGATTAGATCTGATCTTGCATGCTATTATGTACAAAAATCCATGTCATATGTCATCAAGGTTGCACCTTTATGTTAGATCTAGGATAGATCTATGTACTACATGCGTTTTTGGGCTAGATCTAGGGATTTCATCATCAAGACTCCATTTTTATGTTTCAAATGAACTTGATTTACCTCATGAATGATGTTTAGGACCAGATCTATGTGATATGAACATCAAGGTTGGGTTTTACATGATAAAATGACTAGATCTCAACATGTGTGTCATCTAGGGTTAGAAATGTGTGTCATAAACCTCAAGATGGGATTTTCACCTCCTAATATGTTTAGATCTATAATTTTCTTGGCATGTGAAGTTAGATCTATATGTAAGGCCATTAAAACATGAACTTTTATGTATTTAAATAATAAGATCCACTCATGCATGCTCAATAAGGTCGGTTTGGTGATCAAAAGTCGATTATTATGCTAGATTTGACTAGATTCATGCTAGACTTGGCTAAGTTCATGCTAGATTCAAGTAGATCTATAAAATCTATAATAGGTATGTTAGTTCTGGTCATGAATGATAAACATGTGAATTACCTTGAATTGTTACCATGAAAATTGACTTTGTTGACTTTTGTTAACCTAGTTTGACTTCCATACTTGTTTGCTAGACTAGGACCTTTCAACCTTACTTAGGGCATGGACTTGAACCCAAACTAAGCCCGTACGATATCACTTGAGTAAAACAAAAATGATTTGTGGGTTGGTTATGTCGTGTCATGTCGCGTTAAGTCACGGTTACTACTTTACTTATTTATCTATTGGTTTTTGTCTCAATCTCGATCAATCATCAAGGTGATCTCCGGACGTGATTTTCGCGCATCGCTATCGCTTATCTCTACTCTTGATTCACCTGTGAGGTGAGTACTCATAGCCCATTTTTCTTTATTTATTTTGGGGGTGCAACATGTACCAATGATCAAACTCTAGATTGATTTTTCTCTAAAAACTACATGCGTACTCTATGAACGATTATGTGTTAGTCTTGCATAATAACTCTATGTGCTTGATGTGTTATGATTGTGAACGACCTCTAGAACGACCTCGTGTGACATTAACTGTAAAAATCCGGGTTAACGGTAATAGATCTATTGGCTTGACAAGCCCACTTGGCCTGCCTCGCGTGTGGCGCCTTGTGATTGAAAACCTTATGGTCAGGTTTGGATCATACACCCCTATATGCTCAATTTCATAAGGTTATTGTACTTGATTTGCACTTAGTCTCGTAGGATGCATGTTTTACATTATGATATTGTTAAACCTATGATTACTCACCAACTCTCGTAGTTGACCTTTGATTTTCACATGTTGCAGGGATTGATGCTTGATTATGACGTCGCCACTTAGGATCGCATGGGACTTTAGTAGACCTATTTAAATAAAAATTAGAACTCATAGGCTATGTTTAAACTTTGTTGGATTCGAATATTTGTATGGATTTATGTTTGTTCGTTGTTTTGAAATGTGGCATGATTAAATATATCAACCTTTAATTAGTGTTGTGAGCATCTGGACAATCTTAGCGCCCCGACGTAAATTCCTTCGTCGGTTGGGGTGTTACAATTATGCTACAGATCACCATTATCTCTCACAAAATGCTGAAAATGACCCATTTGACACATTAAGGACTTTTTGCATGATTAATTGAGTTAACATGAATCTGTTGCTTCTAGTCCATCTCTGTTGTTGTTTATCTATGATCTAGACACTATGTTGTGATTTCGTCGTGTTAGGTTCAGTATTTGAACTGTTCCTAGCGGACTTTAATACGTTCTTAGCGAACTTCATCTCTTGTTAGCAGACTTAATATTTGCTTTAGCGGACTTGAGTCAAAAGATCTTAGTCTAAAGATTATACTTGAATTCTGATACACTAGGATTGTACTGATTGCTAAATAATTCATTATTTCTATTGATGCATAGTCTCTACGCCGTGTGAAGTATCTAATCAAGACGATGTGAAAGACAAGACAAAGTTCAAGCTGCCTAACGAACTGGATCCGAACTGCTAGTTCAGATCAAGGCGAACTTGAAGTTTGTTTAAGGTTCAACCAGTCGGATATAAACAGGAAGATTGTCTTTGTTTCTTTAATGGAGTCTGTGAGATCTTAGCTTAAGTGTGTGTTTTGTACGGTGTTTCTCTGTGTCAAGTTCTCTATGTTTCCAGATTGTAATTGTTCTTCTAAGATCAATAAAATAATCTTTAATTACTCGCTTGTATCAAAAATTGCTAGATCGAGTAGACGATCCGATGTTCACGAACTTTCAAGTGGTATCAGAGCTTTCTGGTTCACTCTATTGATCTGTTGTTGCTATTTTTGGAGGCTTTTTAAACAAAAATGTTGATTTTCGAAAATCTCGAGTGCTTTTGCTAGTGTTTGATTGTTTCAGTTGAGTATTTCGTGAAAATTTTGTTTCTAAATCATCATCATTTGTTCTGATTTACTGCTGAATATATCGTTCTAATTTGTTCAAATTCAAAAGTTTTGAGAGAAAATGGTTCAGTTCGGCTGAGTAATTGTCTGTTCAGAATAACCGTCATCCGAACTTGCGGTTCAGCTATTGTTTGTTTGTTCGAAGTTACGGTTTGGCTAAGTTCATTCATTTGGTTATGTTCGGTCGTGTCCAGGTTCATCTCCAGTTCGGTCACACGAAGTACGCGTTCGGATAAGGTTCGGGTCTGATTTGGATAGATTTTGTCAGTTTGGTTATATTTAAGTTCGGTTTGGGTTCGGTGGCTTATTTTCAGTTTAGCTAAGCTCAAGTTCGGCTACTGTTCGGATACTATTCTCTGTTCGGGCTCAGTTCGGTTAAAATGAAGTTCGGATAAGGATATTTGAGTTCAGGTTGGTTCGGATAAATAGAATTTGAAATTTTTCTAGATGTCGGATTTCAAAACTTTTTCCGTTAGGCAGAATGTAATGCAAACCTTGATTAATTTTGACAACGAAATTGGAACAAGTCAGAAAGTTCCTAAGTTGTTGAAGTTAGAGGATTTTCAGAATTGTAAACAATGGTTTTCTGCTTACTTAAGCACGAATGATATCGATATATGGATTCCGATTCGAATACTTTACCTGCATCCAACTGATCAAGGAGATTTCAAGGAAATTCAAAATTTTGAGATTGCTGAAAGAAAAAGCTATGAACTTGAACAAAAGGTGTTCGGTTATCTTACCATGGCTCTACCTACCGAGTTACTTCATCAATTCAGCACTTGTAAGAAATGTAAACAATTATGGGATGCGTTATCCGCAAGATGTGAGGGTAATGATGAATACAAAAAGAGTCGACGAAAGGTGTTAAACAAAGAGTTTGACAAGTTTCAACATTATGAAAATGAGAATATCACGGCTCTTGTATCAAGATTTTCACATCTTATAAGTGAATTAAAGATTTTTGGAATTGAGAAAACTGATGAAGAATTGAAAGAAAAGATAATGGAAGCTTTACCAGAAAATTGGGAAAATTATGTGTTGCTACTTACACATGAAAAAGAATTTCCAAACTATCGTTTCATGAGCTAACTGGTAAACTTCATGCTCGGGATATGGAAAGGATGAATTCCAGTAAGTCAACTGCTAAATTACGAAATCCAGAATTGTATCATGGTGAAAATGCTGCTAGCATAACTGCTAAGGCTAAACCATGTCTTAGTTCAGCACCAACTACTGCTTTCATTGGACATGTGTCTGGAGCATCTGGTAATAATACTTCAAGGGGTTGTAGATTTACACTTCAAGAATCATCAAACAGAGTGCTTTTTCTATCAAGTCAGTTGATGATTGTGCTAATTTAATTTCTGCTCTAATTTCATCATCTTTTGGAATGATCATTAATGATGTTAGCAAGGCTCAGCTAACTAAAAATGGTCTGAATGAAACTGATGATGATCAATTAAATGAAATAGATACGGCTTGGAAATTTGCTATGCTGACTCAGAGGTCACAACGTTTTTACAAGAAAACTGGAAGACAAGCTTTTGGTGACAAATTGGGTTTTGACAAATCTAAGATTAAATGTTACAAATGTTCCAATCTTGGACATTTTGCAAGAGAATGTCAGCAATCCCATATTCACAAGATAAATTTAAAAGCTACAAATGGCTCTCAACCTTCTTCAAGTAATTCTAATAAGACAGCTTTAACTAATTAGAATGATGGAACTTATGATTGGGGTAAACAGTTTGATACATCAGCATTGATTGCTACACATGATCAAGATGATTACTGTTCAGATTCGAGTTCCGAACCAAGTTCCTATGAATCGGATTTTCATATGGAAAGTTTCCTAAAAGAGAATGTTTTGTTATTGAATGAAATCAGCATGCTTACAACTAAAGATTTAGAGGTTTCTAAGAAAAATTACAAAGAGTTTGAAGTGCAAAATGATTCTTTGATAAAGGAAGTTGAGATGCTTACTGAAGTTCTCCATTTGGTAACATATGACTTGGAAATATCTAAAAAGGAGTGCAAGGATCATGAAGTAAAGAATGCCAAGTTGATTGAAGAAAAGGATGGGTTGATTCAAGAAGTAGAGAAATGGAAAGATGAAGCAGAAGATGTTGTAAATGATTTTCAAAATTTGTTTGAAAAATCAAAGATTAAACTTGATATGCTCACCAAAACTTCTGAAGAACATATTGCCAAAATTGAAGCATATTAGGTTCCCAACAGATTTTTCTTTGAGTTTTTGAGAAGCACTACATCTTAGATTAGATCTTAGCTACTTATAGATCTTCATAAAGGTTTGTAATTCTAAATTGTTGCATTTATATTACTATTTAGTGTAAAGACCTGGATTTTGAGGCTTTTGCATTAGATTATTTTGGGCTAGTTTAGTTGTGTTGGGCTTGGTTTAATATGTAATTGGGCTAGTTTGTATAGGGGTTTGGTCCGATTTCGGTTAAGTGGGCCTAGGGGTTTTTCGAATTGTAAAGGGATTGACTTGATCATCAAGTCAATCTCTAATATAAATAGTCCCCTCCTAGAATAGGTTAGGGTTGCTAGTCTTTTGTGGTTTTAAGGTGTTCAAGGTGATCTCGAAATTCTCCTTTGAGAATTTCGATCAAGGTGTTGCAAGCAGACAATTAATTCAATCGTGTTTCTACTAATCGGTTTGTTTCAATTGCTTTACATACTTTTCGATTACATTGATTCTTATTGTTCTTCTTGAATCATCTAGTTAAACCGGATTCCGCACGGTTTCACTAGACCAGATATCGCGTGAGGGTTTATTTGATCCTTACAATTGGTATCAGAGCCAAGAAACGCAAGTTTCGAGGCTCTCGCGATATCAGATTCAAGTTTTTAAGTACTAACGATTTGAGTTTTCTGGTGATTTTCAGCTTTTAGCACTTTCGGAGGTGTTTTGTGCAGGTTACAATTTGTGAAAGAAGGGTTCGGAGTGTTTTTTAGAAGCTTTTCGATCCATTAAAGCACTTCTCGATCAGTCTTTCTGGTCGAAAAGCCTCCTCAGCCGCTTACCCTGATCGAAAAGCCCCCTTTGTGGCTTTTCGATCCTCTGCCCTTGCTCGAAAAGTCCCCTAAGTGACTTTTCGACCAAGCCTGCCCAGTCGAGAAGTCCCCTTTGTGACTTCTCGATCTGCTTCATCGATCGAAAAGTCCATTCTGAGACTTTTCGATCCGACCCTGTTGATCGGAAAGTCCCCTGAGACTTTTCGATCCACTGTGCTCCCTGATCGAAAAGTCCCCCTCTGAGACTTTTCGATCGTGATTTCACTTTTCGATCAGCAGATACTTTTCGATCCAATCCATTTCAATCGAAAAGTACTTTTCGATCTGCCCTTTTTCCAGCCGAAAACCTCTTTTCGATCAAGTCTTTCGTTTGATAACCCACTTTTCGATCTTTAAGCAATGGCCTTCGACATGTCAAGCCTCTCAAGTGCAACCTTGGAAATGGACTCTAAGATTGGGACATCTGCCAGACCACCACGTCTGATGTCTGGCAAAGATTTTATGAGCTGGAAATACAGATTCGTCAACTATGTTAACTATCATGATGCTAAGATCATGCGATCAATCGAGGTGGGAGATTATGTCCCGACAACTCCAGCAGCACAGGGTCAACCTCCTGTTCCTAAACCCAAGCAAGAATGGATAGATGAGGACTGGGAAAGGGTTGAACGAGATCGAAAAGCTCTAGCTGGCTTAACCATGGCCCTATCTCCAGAAGTTGCTGAAGCTTTCAAGGAATACACTTCGGCTAAGACATTGTGGGATGCCCTTATAGCGGCATATGAGGGAAATGATGACATGAAGGAATCCCGCAAAGAGAGTCTGAGGGAGATGTTTAATGAGTTCAACTATGCCCCTGGAGAGAATATTGAGACGTTACTTCAGCGGTTTATCAAGATAGTCACTGCAATGAAGGATGCAGGAGTAACATACACTCAAGTGGAAGTCAACAGAAAGCTCGTTAACTCTCTTCCACCTAATTGGGACAGCACTATTGAGCTAATTGAGAAGACTGTTCAAATGTCCACCGCATCACTAAATGAGCTAATGTCCACAATTAGAGCATATGAGGAGAAGAAACAAAAGAGGGCCAGAAAGTCTGGTAATGGAGCTTTCATGAACCAATTAAACCAAGCTTTCATTTCTCAGCCAGCTGTTGCTCCAGCTAATCCACCCTCAACCCCAATGGGATTCATTGCACAAGCTACTGGTTCAAGCTCATCTGGAGCATCAAACATCGTCTCGCTGGATGTAAATGCACTAACCAAAGATCCCAGCTTTGCTCTTGGAGTGGGAATTATGAGTTGTTATCAGGCACTCGTTGCTGGCTCACTTCTTCCCACAGATCTGTCACCTGATGATGTGAATCAAGTGAATCCTGATGATCTAGAGCATATGGACATATCGTATCAGATGGGAATGTCTGCCCTCCGTGCTAGACAGTTCATGGCAAAGAAGGGACAAAAGGATTGGAATGGGGGAAAAGGGATCAAGTTGAGCTTCAATAAGGCTAATCTGAGGTGTTACAACTGCAATGAGTACGGGCACTATGCCAGAGAGTGCACCAAACCAAAAGTGGACAGAGAAGGCAAGACTGATAGCAGAAGTGAGAACATGAAGAAGGAGGCAGGAAAGACTGATAAGGCACTGGTGGTTCAGCATACGCCAGGATATGACTGGACAACTCAAGTGGAGGACCTCAGTCTTACACTTGATCATGTGGCCCTGTTAGCTAAAGAGGAAGCACAAAAGGAAGAAGCTGAGGAATATCAACATGCATTCATGGCAGACATCACTCCAGGATCCTCCACAAGCAGCTCTGAGGTATGTTTCAATTCCAAATGTCAAACCATTCTTACCGAATCCAAAGAATGGCAAACTAAGTTTTTTAATGAAACCCTAAATCGTGAATTGATTGATAGAGAGTTGAGGGAATATAAGGGAAGAAGTAAAAACTTAAGTGAGAAACTTGAGGCTGCTAAGATTGATATAAAAAACCTTCAAAGAAACTTAAGTAACAAAAGCACTTATCTGACTGTTGCTAATGAAGAAATTGCCACATTAAAAACTGAACTTGAGCAACTTAAAGGGCAATTAGAAACATCTCAAACCAAAGTTGAGCGAAATGATAAGATTGTGTCTGAAATGATGAAGGCTAGCTCACTTTTCTATAACACAGACACACGTATGCGTCATTTGAAAGCCAACTCTGGTTTGGGACTCGGTACTGAAATCAAAGATGAAAAATCCACTCATACAGTACCAATGCCATTAATGCATGATATGATCTCAGATTATGAGGTTTCCAAGACCAACTTGGATGCTAAAGCTGAGATCGAAAAGAAATTGGCAACTTGTCCTATCAAAATTTCTGCACCTGTTTCTAACCAGACTAACCCTTTTACTTCTTGTGCAGATAAAGGTAAACATGAAGCAGGGATAATAAAATGCCAGGAGTCCACTAAAAGTCCTTTGAAGTCTGAAGTTGATTTGTCTGTTCAAAATTCTGTTTTTGAGAAAACTGAAACTTGTGTTATGTCTGAGTCAAACACCCCTAAGTCGTCAGAGTCTAATGATTGTGCTAAATTTTCTGTTTGTGGTGTGTTTAATGTTGGTAAAGGTGGTTTGAAACCTGTGAAACCCCTTAGAACTGTTAGAATCTTAAGAAGGGGTAAGGGACCACAAGCTGATGGTTCCAAACCCACAGGTGAAGTGAAGAAATTTGAGGACAGTGTGACCTGTCCAATTAAAAATATGCAGAAAGTACGGGATGCAAAACCACAAGATTTTGTCCCGTACCCTGAGGTCAATTCTGCATATGACCAATTTCAACCGGTACAGCGGGAGTATGTTCTGACCACAAAGCCCCACGGTAAAGCCCTTTGGATCCACAAGAATGCGTCAAAGCCAACTTGGAAATCCACTGGGCGGAACCAACCACAGGCCCCCATGTACCCAAAGAAACAGTCCTGCCATGTGTGTGGCCAACCAGGACACATGGCAAGAAACTGTCTGCACCGACCCTATGAGCCCTACTACCCCAAGAAGGTCCAACAAAAGACTGTTCCTTTGAGTCAAATACACGTTGGGACAAAGCCCAAAGTTGGACCTTCAAATAAAAAGGTGCAGAAATTCACATTCCCACCATCACAGGCGGGAATTCATTCTAGACCAAAGGCTAAGTCTGCATCGACAAACCAAAAGGTGCAGCCAGGGCCAACACAGGTCCACAAACAGGGACCAAAGCCTAAGTCACCCAATCAGACACCTTTAACAGCAAAAAATAAGGAGAATAACAAAAAGGTGTTCACTAAACCTGCAAGGGCTCCTAAACATTCAAAACCTGTTATTCACCCTAAGCAGGACAATTTTCAAAAATCACCTGTGTCACCTCAACCTGTTGTAAGAAGGTTTTCTGAAACACCACTTTTCTCAATACCTCAGTCCGTCAAAAAGAGGAAAGATGAAATGTGGAATGTTCCAAAGGTTGTCAATTTGTCTTTCAAGCCTAAAGGAGTGTATAAAAAACACTCAATGTCTTTTCAAGAGGTCAAAGAGTCTAAACCAAACCTGAAAACTGAAAAGAGGCTTGGGAAAGAAAATCACCACAGTAAAGACATTCACAGTCCTATCAAGGACAGACCAGTCTCACCCAGACCAGTTAAGGCCTGGGTACCAAAATCTAACTGATCTTCTCTGAATGCAGGAACAGCCAAGGAGGCCTGTCAGCAACCTATGGTATGTTGACAGTGGTTGTTCCAGGCACATGACGGGCGACATATCTCTTCTGCATGACTTGGAGAAATTTGATGGAGGTTATGTGTCGTTCGCCGGAGGAGTTGGTGGTCATATCAGTCAGAAGGGAACGGTTCGAAATGGTTGTCTCAGTTTCCATGATGTCAATTTCGTGGAGGAATTGAAGCACAGTTTGTTGAGTGTTTCACAGATATGTGATCGGGATTATCCAGTGTTATTCAATAACAAAGAATGCCTTATTCTTAAACCTGGATATTCTATTCCCGACGACTGGGTGCTTATGAGAACACCCAGATATGGCAACTCTTATGTTCTAAACATGCAGAAGCCCCCCACATCAGAGGTGGCCTGTCTCATATCTAAGACAGCTGAAAATCATGCTCAGCTGTGGCACCGACGATTGGGGCACATGAATTTGAAGAACCTGAATCGACTTGCCAGAGGAGGGCTTGTCAAAGATCTTCCAATTAATGAATTTATCGTAAAGGAGAAATGTGTGGCTTGTGCCAAGGGGAAGCAGCACAAACGCCCACATAAACCGAAGATCTACAGTCGAATATCAACACCGCTGGAGCTGCTTCACATGGACCTGTTTGGTCCCGTCAGTATGTTAAGTCTTAACCGATGTGCTTTTTGTCTAGTTATTACTGATGATTTTTCTCGTTTCACTTGGGTGTTTTTCTTGTCCAAGAAAAGTGATGTTGCAGGTATTCTTATTGCCTTTATCAAGCTGATTGAGAATAAACTGAAGCACACAGTGAAGACCATTAGGAGCGATAATGGCACGGAGTTCAAGAATCAGACGATTGACAGTTTCTGTGCTGATAAGGGGATTGAGCATCAATACAGTGCTCCTTACACACCCCAGCAGAATGGCGTAGCAGAAAGAAGAAACAGAACCCTAATTGAAGCTGCTCGCACCATGTTGTGTGATTCTAAATTGCCAACCATGTTTTGGGCAGAAGCAGTGAACACTGCCTGTTATGTCCAGAATAGGGTGCTCATCAATAAGCGGCATCAGAAAACGCCATATGAACTAATCTACAATGATAAGCCTAGAATTGGTCACCTTCGGGCTTTTGGGTGTTTATGCACAGTCTTAGTTAATACTGATGTTCCTAAATTTGCTGCTAAGGCTGATGAATGCTATTTTGTAGGTTATTCTGCCAGCTCCGCTTACAGGGTGTTCAACAAGACTTCCGGGATTGTGATGGAGTCCACAAATGTGGACTGGCTAGAAGAGAATCCTTCAGATGGCGGAATTGGTCCTCCTCAAGCTTTTGACTACAATCAATTCTTCCGCCCGTTGGGTTTAGATCCCGTCTTAGTAGAAGAACTTTATGAAGAAACAATTTCAGGACCATCTGTCTCACACTCCATCACGAAGGCTCCAGTCCCTGCTCCTGTATCAGACCCTACACCTGCACAGGAGGCTGTGGATCCAGTGGAGCTTCACTCACAAGAAACAGATGTAGAAGGTGACTCAGCTTCCGACTCTCCCCAAGTACTCGAAGCTGATCCTGAAAATGAAGCTGATACTCATGAAGAACCCGATCTCTCAAATTTGCCTCCGGAAATTCCTGTTCAAGCTACTGCGGAGACAAGAATTCAGAAATACCACCCCTTAGATAACATCATTGGCCCCTTAGCATCTGGGGTGGTCACACGAAGCCAGTCAGGAGACATTAATCATTGTATGTTCTCCTGTTTCATCTCACAGATTGAGCCACCCAACATTACTATGGCCTTAACTGATCCTAGTTGGGTGGAAGCTATGCATGAAGAACTCAATCAATTTTCTCGGCTTCAAGTCTGGAGGTTAGTAGAAAGGCCAACTGACAAGAAGGTCATCACCACTCGGTGGCTGTATAAGAATAAAAAGGATGATAATGGTGTGATTGTCAGAAACAAGGCCAGATTGGTGGTTCAAGGCCACAAGCAAATTCAAGGTGTGGATTATGATGAAGTGTACGCACCAGTGGCCCGCTTAGAGGCAATACGGGTGTTCTTGGCATATGCTTCGTATATGAATTTCATTGTCTACCAGTTGGACGTGAAAACTGCTTTCCTATATGCTGAGATGGATGAAGAAGTTTACGTCACTCAACCTCCAGGGTTCATTGATGAGGAGCACCCGTATCATGTTTTCAAGCTTGACAAAGCTTTATATGGGTTACATCAGGCTCCTCGGTCATGGTACAAGACTTTGACTGATCATCTTCTTGCTCATGGTTACACACGGGGCATTGTTGATCAGACACTTTTCAGAAAGGAGGTTGGGCAAGACATCATCATGGTGCAAGTCTATGTTGATGACATCATCTTCGGATCGACAAATGAAGACTTGTGCAAAGATTTTGAGAAAGTTATGCGCACAAAATTCGAGATGAGTCAGATGGGCGAGATGGAGTTTTTCCTCGCATTGCAAGTGAAGCAGAGTGACAGTGGCATCCTGATCCACCAAGCTAAATATGTCACTGAAATTCTGGAGAAATACAAAATGGTGGATGCCAAGCCGGTTTCCACACCCATGGCAGCAAGACCGGCACTTACCAGGGATCCGGATGGGCAACCAGTGAGCGAACACATGTACCGGTCCATGATTGGGTCCTTGATGTATTTAACCGCCAGCCGTCCAGACATCATGCTAGCAGTGTGCCAATGCGCACGCTACCAGGCTAATCCTAAACTCTCTCATCTTTCAGCTGTTAAACGTATTTTTAAATATTTAAAGGGTCGGCCTCGTCTAGGCCTCTGGTACCCTAAAGAGTCTGGATTTAACCTGTATGCCTTTTCTGACAGTGATTATGGTGGCAATGAGCTAGACAGGAAATCCACGTCTGCTGGAGCTCAATTTCTAGGCGACAGGCTGGTGTCTTGGCAAAGTAAGAAACAACACACAGTGTCCCAGTCGACAGCCGAGGCGGAGTATGTTGCTGCATCTGCCTGTTGTTCTCAGGTGGTCTGGTTGCAGCATCAATTGGGAGATTACGGTTTGAATTTTTTCGATACTCCCATCTTTTGTGATAATAATGCTGCTTTGCAGATTGTGAAAAATCCCGTGCAGCATTCAAAAACCAAACACATAGACATTAAAACGCACTTCATTCGGGATTGCTATGACCGACGGCTCATTCATTTGGAGAGGGTGGCATCGGATGACAATGTGGCGGACATGTTCACAAAACCCCTCCCAAGTGCAAACTTTGAAATGTGTCTCAAGGGCCTCCGGATGATAGCCTTCGATGAGTAGTCTGGCGACATTATCATTTTCTATATTTATTAGTTTTTTTTTTTTTTTTTCATTTAAAAAAAAAAATTAAAAAAAATTGAAAAAAATAAAGAAAAAAATACAAAAAATAGCGTCCTTTGTGTTATTTTAGAAATAAATTAAAAAAAAAAAAAAAAAAAAAAAAAAATTGAAAAAAATACAAAAATAGTGTCCTTTTAGTTATTTAAAAAAAAAATCTAAAAGCAAGGGGAAGATATAAGAAAATATCAAGTATTTTCTCTAAAGTGTGTGCTTTTAAATTTTTTTTCTGGCTTTGAGTGATCAGGTGGGACGTGATATAAATTTCCAGGTGTTTGCTGACTGACACGTGTAAGGTGGAAGTGAAAAGCAGTGATTCATGGTCGATGTGCTTGGTAGGCTCTGCTGACAATCAATCAAAAGGTATGTTTTTATCACAACACTTGAAGATAACGTATGATGCTTGAAAGGGAACACACACTTAGGTTAGTACAATTTCTATTTGACTGTGCATCAAGTATCCTGAGACACACGCCCGGTTCTGAGTATTGATGTCATGCTCAAAAATCCCATTTCCTCTGCTTTGCGTAAGCAATGACCTGGGAATGTTGTACGTGAGTCAGGACTCCTCTGTTCTGCGAAAGCGGAGACCTGGAACCACCCTGATCCACGTACGTTTCAAGATCACATTGTATATATGATAAACCAAAAAGATGCCTAGTGCACAATCAAAAGAGACCCTCAAGCGTCCAAAACCCTCAGCCTTTGTCACTGATGAGAACGTTGTTAAAAATGTTTCAAAAATTCAGTCGACTTTGTATATTATCCAACAAAACCTCCGTGATCTATTCTTTTCTTTTCTCAACCCCTCTGGAGCATGACGTTGGGCTTAAGGAAAGGTGTCGTGAAAAATGTTGTACGGAAACCAGATGTGCTTGATAGAATGTACAACATATACCTAGGACATATGTGGGTGAACTGGATAGATTTTCATAATTAATAAACCTTAAAAGATAAATAATGTGATGAAACTGCTTGAGTAAGCGAAAGCGGCATGAGTTTAAAGTTGGACCAAAATACCGGCAATCGCCTGAACACGCAAAGTAGCTGAAGCTGAAAAGGGTTCCTCAGTCACAGACAATCTGGTATGATCCCTGACAACGCCTTTTCACACAAAATCCAGGTGTTATTCTTGTGATTATGTTTTTTTTAATTTAATTGTTTTTTAATTTTTGGTTTGTTTTTATTGTCTTAAGTATATGTGGCCAGATCATAAATCTCACGGGCTTGACTTCAGGGGAAGTCGTTTAAATATTAAGGAGTAATTTTTTTAAAGAATTGGTGTTAAATTTTTAATTTTTTTCAAAGTTTAAGTGAAGCTTAAAAGGGTTTGGGTGTGGTTTGCATGTTTTTGTAAAAAGGAGGGGGTAAAGTGAAAGTTTGTTTTAAAACTTGAACAAAAGAGGAGAGGTGGGTCGGAAACCCCCCACTCCCTCGTCTTCTTCTTTCTGCCTTCAAACCCTAATCCGCCATCACCACCACCGATCACCTCCTCCTCCTCTCCGACCACCGACGCACTCCACCATCACCATCGCCTCCACCCTGTGACCTCCCCACCATCAGCCCCATCGCCATCCGACCTCCACAGCCTCGCTCTCCTTCACAGTGCCGCAACCACCAACCCTCTCCGATTCACCGCCGTCTGCCACTGTCGTCGTCATCCGACACCATTACCTCAGTCGGAATCACTCTCTGAGCCCGTATCTGGTGGCAATTGGAGCAATGGCTCCTCGTTTGAAGAGAGCGGCTCGACCCCCGATTGATCGACTCGAGTATGTGGTTAATTTTTAGTTCATTTGGGTCGGGTATGAAAGGTTGGGAGCTTGTTATCTTGAAAATCATGATAAAAACAAACATATATGTGCTTTTCGATTAAGTTGCAGGTTGTAACAAAGGAGAAAGAGGCTTCCCGATCGATGTAAGGACTTCTCGATCAGCCCCTCGAGGCTTTTCGACCGGTCCTGAGACTTCTCGATCGGAGCCAAGACTTTTCGATCAGCCGCTAAGGCTTTTCGATCGAGAGTCTGACTTTTCGATCAGCTACCATTTTTCGATCGGGAAGTATAGGCTTTTCGATCAGGCTTCTCGGTAACAAAGGAACTTTTCGATCAGACGGATGCTTTCCGATCGAAACCCTGTTTTTCGATCGGAAAGGTACCTGATGATATTTTCAATGGTTTTTTTTTAAAAATTTAAGCCGTTATGCTGTCCGTTTTTCGAGAAATCCCTGAAACTAATGAGTTTTCGTGTGTTTTGGATGTTTATCTGTGTTTGTGAGCGCAGGGACTTGGAGTTCGTGAAGGATCATAATCAGGTGGCGTATTTGCTGGACCCGCCTGCTGAATACAAAGAGAAGTACTTATCAATGATAGCCGGACTGAAGAAATGCTGTTTACGCTTTGCACTCACAACCAATCCAGTCATTTGCAAGCGGATGATGCAAGAATTCTGGAAGACAGCTCGTGTTTCAGATGATGGAAAGAAGATTCTGGCTAAGATTCAAGCAACTGAGATCACGCTAACCGAAGAAACCTTCAGACAAGCCCTCAGGCTACAAGATAATGCTGCTGATTCAACATTGCTTGACAAAGAAATGGTGACCCAGTGTTTAAGGGAGATGGGATACATCACTATTTCTCCACCAACGATGAAGGCTCTTATTCCACCGTACTGGAGAATGCTGGCACATTATTTGCAGAAATGTGTTATAGCTAAGAAGAGTTCTACAGACCAGCTAAACCAAGTGCACACCCATGCAATGGTGTCACTTATCCGAGGTGTTCGTTTCAACTGGTCACGAATGATTTTTGAAGATGTAAGGGCAGTTGTGTCCAGAGACAAGAAATTTGCTGCAGTTCCCAGGTTTATCCAGTCTGTTCTGGATACAAGATACCCAAACCTGAGGAAGACCAACAACACACATGACACAAAGCCAATGGGTATTGAAGTATTCCCGATGATCAATCCGAAGAAGAAATTGTCAGATCAGATGCCATTCGGCGAGAAGTTTGGAGAGTTTGCTGAAATTGTAAGAGAGGAGGTTCCGATTAACAGAAATGCAACTGTGGATGAAGAACATTATATGACTCCTCAACAACAGAAAGTGGTTGATCTTCCTGATGACTCTGATTGGGAAGAGTTTGATTTACAAGATGTGCGCATTGGAGCACTTAATTTTGAAGGTGATGAGTCCATCAATTATGACACATATCTGGACGATGTTGACATTCCGGAAGATGAGACTGAGATGACTGAGACTCCATTGATAAGAAAGCGGAAAGTCACAGAGGATCCTCCCCTCAGTGCTTCTGCTACATTTGAAGAGACTGATGAGACAAATGAAACCGAGACTGAGTCTGCTGCTACACCACACCACACCGAAGGCCCCAGTGACCCTATAAGAAGAAGACTGAATTCGTATGTTCCGCCAGTCACAAGTTCAAGTGCTGGTCCTTCTTCTTCACAGCCCACAGCTCAAGACAAGGGGAAGGCAGTAGAAACCCCGGAGTTCAGATTAGAGAAAGAACTCAGAGCTGAAATAGCCGATTTGAAAGCCCAGAATGATACCCAGTGTGAAGTTATTGGTGATCTGATAGATATTCAGAAGGTGCACAATACTGAATTGGAGAATCAGAAGAAAGTTAACAGAGAGTTCACCAGGCAGTTGAGAGAACTTCACAAGCTGATCAGGCAGCTAAATTCGGAGAAATCTAAAACTGAAAGAGGCTCAAGTGCAGGTGATTCCTCTCAGTCACCAGTGTTTGATTTTGAAGCTGATATTCCTGAGGATACACAACCAGTATTGCCAGAAGCTTCTAGTGAAGCCAAAGATACCAGAGATAGAGATTATATGACTGTTCCTGCTTCAGATTTTGATGGAGGTTGGGAGTCACAAACGTTTGCCTATCCTCCTGAGAGGTATCTCATTCAACTAGGAGAGCATTATCATGATAGGCAAGGCATTACTGCACCAGTCAAGACGTGGATGTTTGATGGTGAAAAGAACATGTTCGTAGTACGAAGAAGGGGTCAGTATCCATTGGAGTATTATAAAAGCTGGACCCAATTCTACTCCTGGACGAATGTGGATTTGACTATGTTGTATCAGGCTCCGTTCTCCAACCCGTCAAACAATGATCAGGCTACATACTTCTATAAGAAATTGGAGAAGGCAGTGAGGAGCAAGTTCAGGAAGTTTGAGGAGTTTCCTCACAAGAGGTCGTATGTGATGAAATACAGGAAGGTGTTCAAATGGGATGGGAAGAAAAGTATCCCAGGGAAGGAAGATGAGAAGCTCAAGAAGTTTACCAATGTCATGTATCCTCCCACGGACAAGACAAAGACTATTCCTCTTCCGATGAGACATCTTGAAGACTGTCTGCATGACTTTCAGACTTGGGCATACAGTGATTATTCTGGTGAAGCAAAGATTCTCTGCAAGTCCCAGACCATCAATGTCATGGAAGTTCATGATCTGATGCGGTTTCACAAGAAAGACATTCTGGTCTTATCTAAACATCAGATTGAGTGTAGCCCGGACACTGAAGAGTATGCTAAGTGTTACACTCGGGCAGTAGCTGAGATCGTAGCCAAGGAGCTCTGGTATGATCCAGCCACTGTGAATTTGTCTAAGAAGTTCAGAATGTGAAGACTGTCTAATGCTAAAGCCTAGGGGAAGATTGTAAAGACCTGGATTTTGAGGCTTTTGCATTAGATTATTTTGGGCTAGTTTAGTTGTGTTGGGCTTGGTTTAATATGTAATTGGGCTAGTTTGTATAGGGGTTTGGTCCGATTTCGGTTAAGTGGGCCTAGGGGTTTTTCGAATTGTAAAGGGATTGACTTGATCATCAAGTCAATCTCTAATATAAATAGTCCCCTCCTAGAATAGGTTAGGGTTGCTAGTCTTTTGTGGTTTTAAGGTGTTCAAGGTGATCTCGAAATTCTCCTTTGAGAATTTCGATCAAGGTGTTGCAAGCAGACAATTAATTCAATCGTGTTTCTACTAATCGGTTTGTTTCAATTGCTTTACATACTTTTCGATTACATTGATTCTTATTGTTCTTCTTGAATCATCTAGTTAAACCGGATTCCGCACGGTTTCACTAGACCAGATATCGCGTGAGGGTTTATTTGATCCTTACATTTAGGTAGAACTTCATCTCTCCTTGTTCTTCTTGTAAATTTTGTTTTTTCCATTTTCTAGTGGACATCCAATTGAGCCCAACACTTGTGTTTTAGTCTGGTTAGGATCTTTAAGGTCTAAAACTGGTCAATAACTCAGGTGAAGGGATCTTAGACCCACTGGACACAATTTTGCAAATTATTGACTATTTGGCCTATCAAAGTTAACTTAATCATCTTGGTGAACAATAATGAGCATAATTTACTAAGGAAGTGATCTATGATTCTTCCCGGTTCATATGAACTATCTTTGGTGTTTGAACTCTATTTGATCACAAACTTGGTCATTTTGACCTTTATAAGTCAAATTTTGCATAAAACTTGCTTTATGTGACTTATGTGGTTTTCTTGCATAAATATGATCTTGGTTACTTGAATTTCTACTTTTTGATCCTTATGTGCATAATTTGGTATGTTCGGGTTGAATTTAACTTATTAAAGTGACTATCTAATTCATTATGCTACAGATCACCATTATCTCTCAGAAAATGCTGAAAATGACCCATTTGACCCATTAAGGACTTTTTGCATGATTAATTGAGTTAACATGAATCTGTTGCTTCTAGTCAATATCTGTTGTTGTTTATCTATGATCTAGACACTATGTTGTGATTTCGTCGTGTTAGGTTCAGTATTTGAACTGTTCCTAGCGGACTTTAATCCGTTCTTAGCGAACTTCATCTCTTGTTAGCAGACTTAACATTTGCTTTAGTGGACTTGAGTCAAGAGATCTTAGTCTAAAGATCATACTTGAACTTCTGATACACTAGGATTGTACTGATTGCTAAATAATTCATTGTTTCTATTGATGCATAGTCTCTACACCGTGTGAAGTATCTAATCAAGACGATGTGAAAGACAAGACAAAGTTCAAGCTGCCTAACGAACTAGATCCGAACTGCTAGTTCAGATCAAGGCGAACTTGAAGTTTGCTTGAGGTTCGGCCAGTCGGATATAAATAGGAAGATTGTCTTTGTTTCTTAAATGGAGTCTGTGAGATCTTAGCTTAAGTGTGTGTTTTGTACGGTGTTTCTCTGTGTCAAGTTCTCTGTGTTTCCAGATTGTAATTGTTCTTCTAAGATCAATAAAATTATCTTTAATTACTCGCTTGTATCCAAAATAGCTAGATCGAGTAGACGATCTGATGTTCACGAACTTTCAATTGGTATCAGAGCTTTCTGGTTCACTCTACTGATCTGTTGTTGCTATTTTCGGAGGCTTTTTAAACAAAAATGTTGATTTTCGAAAATCTCGAGTGCTTTTGCTAGTGTTTGATTGTTTCAGTTGAGTATTTCGTGAAAATTTTGTTTCTAAATCATCATCATTTGTTCTGATTTACTGCTGAAAATATCGTTCTAATTTGTTCAAATTCGAAAGTTTTGAGAGAAAATGGTTCAGTTCGGTTGAGTAATTGTCTGTTCAGAATAACCGTCATCCGAACTTGCGGTTCGGCTATTGTTTGTTTGTTCGAAGTTACGCTTTGGCTAAGTTCATTCATTTGGTTATGTTCGGTAGTGTCCAGGTTCATCTCCAGTTCGGTCACACGAAGTACGGGTTCGGATAAGGTTCGGGTCTGATTTGGATAGATTTTGTCAGTTTGGTTATATTTAAGTTCGGTTTGGGTTCGGTGGCTTATTTTCAGTTTAGCTAAGCTCAAGTTCGGCTACTGTTCAGATACTATTCTCTGTTCGGGCTCAGTTCGGTTAAAATCAAGTTCAGACAAGGATATTTGAGTTCAGGTTGGTTCGGATAAACAAAATTTGAAATTTTTCTAGATGTCGGATTTCCAAACTTTTTCCGTTAGGCAGAATGTAATGCAGACCTTGATTAATTTTGACAACGAAATTGGAACAAGTCAGAAAGTTCCTAAGTTGTTGAAGTTAGAGGATTATCAGAATTGTAAACAATGGTTTTCTGCTTACATAAGCACGAATGATATCGATATATGGATTCCGATTCGAATACTTTACCTGCATCCAACTGATCAAGGAGATTTCAAGGAAATTCAAAATTTTGAGATTGCTGAAAGAAAAAGCTATGAACTTGAACAAAAGGTGTTCGGTTATCTTACCATGGCTCTACCTACCGAGTTACTTCATCAATTCAGCACTTGTAAGAAATGTAAACAATTATGGGATGCGTTATCCGCAAGATGTGAAGGTAATGATGAATACAAAAAGAGTCGACGAAAGGTGTTAAACAAAGAGTTTGACATGTTTCAACATTATGAAAATGAGAATATCACGGCTCTTGTATCAAGATTTTCACATCTTATAAGTGAATTGAAGATTTTTGGAATTGAGAAAACTGATGAAGAATTGAAAGAAAAGATAATGGAAGCTTTACCAGAAAATTGGGAAAATTATGTGTTGCTACTTACACATGAAAAAGAATTTCCAAACTATCGTTTCATGAGCTAACTGGTAAACTTCATGCTCGGGATATGGAAAGGATGAATTCCAGTAAGTCAACTGCTAAATTACGAAATCCAGAATTGTATCATGGTGAAAATGCTGCTAGCATAACTGCTAAGGCTAAACCAGGTCTTAGTTCAGCACCAACTACTGCTTTCATTGGACATGTGTCTGGAGCATCTGGTAATAATACTTCAAGGGGTTGTAGATTTACACTTCAAGAATCATCAAATCAGAGTGCTTTTTCTATCAAGTCAGTTGATGATTGTGCTAAATTAATTCCTGCTCTAATTTCATCATCTTTTGGAATGATCATTAATGATGTTAGCAAGGCTCAGCTAACTAAAGATGGTCTGAATGAAACTGATGATGATCAATTAAATGAAATAGATACGGCTTGAAAATTTGCTATGCTGACTCAGAGGTCACAACGTTTTTACAAGAAAACTGGAAGACAAGCTTTTGGTGACAAGTTGGGTTTTGACAAATCTAAGATTAAATGTTACAAATGTTCCAATCTTGGACATTTTGCTAGAGAATGTCAGCAATCCCATATTCACAAGAAAAATTTAAAAGCTATAAATGGATCTCAACCTTCTTCAAGTATTTCTAATAAGACAACTTTAACTAATTAGAATGATGGAACTTATGATTGGGGTAAACAGTTTGATACATCAGCATTGATTGCTACACATGATCAAGATGATTACTGTTCAGATTCGAGTTCCGAACCAAGTTCCTATGAATCGGATTTTCATATGGAAAGTTTGCTAAAGATTTAGAGGTTTCTAAGAAAAATTACAAAGAGTTTGAAGTGCAAAATGATTCTTTGATAAAGGAAGTTGAGATGCTTACTGAAGTTCTCCATTTGGTAAAATATGACTTGGAAATATCTAAAAAGGAGTGTAAGTATCATGAAGTAAAGAATGCCAAGTTGATTGAAGAAAAGGATGGGTTGATTCAAGAAGTAGAGAAATGGAAAGATGAAGCAGAAGATGTTGTAAATGATTTTCAAAATTTGTTTGATAAATCAAAGATTAAACTTGATATGCTCACCAAAACTTCTGAAGAACATATTGCCAAAATTGAAGCATATTAGGTTTATATGGAAAAATTGTTGGATGAAAAAAGGGAGTTGGTAAGAGTGAATAAATTGCAAAATGCAAATCTTGATATCCAGAAAAGAAATGAAGATAAATGGAAGAAGGAATTGTTTGCTGAGCTTGATAACCTTCGATTGCAGAAGTTTAAAACTCACAAAGTGGCAAACAGGTTGATAGCTACCGAGAAGGAATTAGCTGAAGCTCAACAGAAAATTTCTGACTTAAAGATTCAAGTAATTGATGCAATTCGGTTGCTGAACAATGTTACAAATTCTCAATATTTCACAAGTTTCTTAGCAAATAATGAAAATTTTGAAAGGATGTTTGACAAAACAGCCACACCTCCCGCTAGTATCAAAGAAGCTGTTAATAAAGTGAAGGAAAAAGTTGAAGAATGTGATTATTCAAAATCTTCATCCACAAATTTAGAAGAAGAGAAGGTTGTGAAGAAGAAAAAGCATAAGAAGAAGGGTAAAAATATTAAGAACCATTTTGAAGTTCCTCAAGTTCCAAAGTTCGTGTCTGGTTTGACGTTGACAGAAAATGAGAAGTCAGCTACTTCCGGTGAGAAGATTCGTTCTCAACCTGAATTTGATGAGATAGTTTTCTATGAAAAGAAGAATGTGCAAGAAGTCAAAGCTAAGTTTTCTCGTTTGGCAAAGAATGGGCATAAGTCATCAAGTAGTGAGGAGAAAGTTTATGGAAAGAATATTGGTTTGGGTTTCAAGGCATAGAATGGTAAAGCTAGTGAGGTTGAAGGTTCAAAACTACAGAATCTGAAGAAAATGAAGTTGAAGCAAGTCAAGAAAGAAGTTTTCAAAGCTGAGAAAGTTCAACCTGAGAGGTTTTACAAACTCAAGGGTTCGAAACATATTTTTTCACATAAAGAATTTCCACTTCATTGTGTCGATGCTCAGAAGATTTCTGAAGTTTTTGTGAAATATGTTGTGTCCACGACCAAGAAAAATCCAAATGCAAAATTTTCTTCTGGTGGTTATACTCCAACAAGCCCAACATCCAAATGGGTTCATGATCATCGTCATCAGGTTTATGTTTCTTTTCATGATCATTTTGGAGTTTATAACTGTGATAATATGCAGGTTCCTAAAAGATGGAATAAGAATGATCGTTTGTGCTACAATTATCGCCGAAAGGGACATATGGCATAGGATTGTCCAGTTCCAAATGTTTTTCTGCAAAAACAAAAGGAAAAGATTCCTATTGCTGGTAAATTTGCCAAAACAAGGTTCTTCTATGAACAAGGCAGAGTATTTGATGAATTTCAAGCCACTTTCTTTCAAAAAAAACAAAGATTTATTCCTAAATAATCAAAAGTTCAAAGTGTTGGTTGTTCTTCACATTCGGTTATGACTGATTCATCAAATACCGAATTACCAAAGCAACAACAACGATGGAAACCTAAGGTGGTTTCGAAGCAAAACCAGGACACTGATCGACCATAAGTGATTTGCTTCAGGTCATTTATAAACTGATAAGTTTGACCAATGTGCAGGTACTTCTAAGAGATCTATCAGTGACTGCAAAGTTACAGATGGAGGAGTATTTTGCTTAACTTAAATATCATGATTCAACATTTTAATCTTGAAGTTTTCTGAAAATTTAATCGAAAAGGTATACGTGTCGATTGATCAATTTTCTTTCGTTACATTACGTTTGTAGTTTAGGGGGAGAAAATTGAAAAAGCCAAACATAGTGTCTTGATTTTATAAAATGAAAATTCCAAAAATAGAGTTTTTCATTTTAAGCGGGAGAAATTCAGAAAATGCATGTTATGGGGAGAAGGTAATACATGCAAAATATATGAAGAAGGTGAATACATGCAAAATATATAAAATTGGCATACGTATCTGACTCATGAATAGAGTAGATGAAAAAGCTATAAGATCATTGTTTGATATGCTTGGTAGGCTCGGCAAATCAGAAAGTATTTAGATGTGATATACAATAAATACTAATGCTTGACCAAGTGGACAACATCTTGACGAGTATTTCATGACAAAAATAAGAATAAGTGTGAAAAAGAAAAATGAGAAGTCACTGTGTATACATGTGTTAGTTTTGCAAAGATTTAAACTTGATTGATTTTATTTATTTTTTCAAACGATTGGACTTTCTTTACGTGCTCACAAGGCCGACCTGATTGTTGTTCGTTTGACGTTCGCTTTATTTTCTTTGGTGTTTCGTATAATTCATCAGACTTTCTCTGCTTGTCTACAAGACCAACCTGATTGTTGTTGAATTTTTCAACTGTTTTATCTTTCTTATTTTGTTAAATCTGAGACCTTATCTGCGTATCGAAGGATCGACCTTAAGGTAGACGATTTAACATTCTTATTCCTTTTTGCATGGAACACAGTTTAGAATATCATGAATAAAATCTTTATGTGATATTCACAAATGTAATCACACGAGAAAAAGAAACAAAAATGTCTGAACATGTCTGATAGTGTGGGGTACACTGGTTAAAGCAAATCTAATCAATATCTAAACATATCCAGATGTTATGAGTATGATTCTGCCTGAGTTTAAAATGGATAAATTATATCAGCAATCAACATGACTTGTGTGCTTCAATTAGTTGAAATTGAAGTGTAGTTTAGTATATTAAGACCAATATGATCCCAGATAGTGATCTTTCTCTTACCAATATTAGAGTTTGATTTTGTATTGCAATTTCATTTCATTTCAGAAATTACAAAAAGATTTTTGGTGTGTTTTAGCATAAATTTGAAAAATAAAAAGGACTTTAGTTTTGTTTTGATATAAACTTTCTAAAAGCCAAAAAAAATTTGTTTCTATTTTGTTTTCGATCTGATCGACACGTGTTGCAAATCAAATTTTCAAAACCAAAATATCTTGGAGTTTTAAAGAGACGTTTTGCGCCAATATTATCTATTATTGAAATAGGTTGCTAAGTGAAGAAAGTATCACAACTTCAAGTCTTCTAAAGCTGCTGATAAAGATGAGAAAAACACTGTGCGTCGTCAAGTATTCAAGATCAAGCTACTATCAATTTGAGGGAGAGTTTGTCCGAAGATTCATTTCAATTGGATGAACATATTCTGCACTTGAGGGGGAGTTTGATTGAAGATACTACTTGTTTGTGATGCTATATATTGCACACGTCGAGGGGGAGTTTGTTGATGCATAGTCTCTACGCCGTGTGAAGCATCTAATCAAGACGGTGTGAAAGACAAGACAAAGTTCAAGCTGCCTAACGAACTGGATCCGAACTGCTAGTTCGGATCAAGGCGAACTGGCAGTTAGCCTGAGGTTCGGCCAGTCGGGTATAAATAGGAAGATTGTCTTAGTTGTTTAAATGGAGTCCGTGAGATCTGAGCTTAAGTGTGTGTTTTGTATGGTGTTTCTTTGTGTCAAGTTCTCTGTGTTTCCAGATTGTAATTGTTCTTCTAAGATCAATAAAACAATCTTTAATTACTTGTTTGTATCCAAAATAGCTAGATCGAGTAGGCGATCCGATGTTCACGAACTTTCAGTTTCACTTATTTCATGCATTTCGTCTTCCACTGATATAGGTTTTTCTTGTTAAATCTTATAACTTGACTTTTCAATGTCAATTAGGGCTAATTTTGTTTAAGTTGTGTGTTTCACAATTTTGATTTACCAAACCATGGAATTCACAAGTTTGGGTGGAATCAAGTCCCAAGTGACTTTCCCTGGGAAAAATTGACAAACTGGAATCTTAAAACCTCTATTTTGTGTAAAATGAACTTAAAGTCTGTGTTTTTTTTTATCCCAGATTGCCATGACTTCTATATTTTGGTATAATCAATCTGTTGATGAGTCTAAGTAGCAGATATTCTCATAAATATCTCCTTGGCTTGACAACAACCTTGGATAAAATTGGTTTAGGTTAAATTTGGGTAATTTATTGTTTCCTTGCAAAAATGTTAGTCAACATAAATAAATGGAGATTTAGATCCGGCTCCTTATTTTCCAGATTTTAATATAACACACAAAATCATTTTTGGTCCTAAGATACTTGACCTTTGTTAATCATGAGATTCCGGTTGCATTTGATCATTTTGGAGGATATGCACTATTTGACTCATTTTATGTCATTGATATTCATATATAAAGCTCTGTCACTATCACAAGTCTAGTGTGACATGACATTCATCTAGTGTCAATTTAGATATAATCTTCTAAATCTATATGTGCAGATGCCTCCCAGACAAGCTGTTGAAGCTTTGCAGTATAGTCGATTGCACAACGGAAGGTGCATATTTAACAAAAGTTGGGAAGCTGCTAAAGAGAAAGAAATTGATCTACTTCAACGGTCTACATGGGTAACAACTATGCAGATAGACCCTACAATCTACAAGGGTATCATTGAATCATTTTGGAACAATGCTGAATCTGTAGAGCTAGATGATGGTTCCAGTGTGATAAGGTCAAGAATTCAAAACACTGATGTTGAGATCAATGAAGAAAAGATAAGAGTTGCCCTTAACCTACAAGATGCTGACTTGCCCAAGATTTTTACCAAGACTGAGTGGCAATCAATAATTAGATGGATGGGATATACTAGTGAACTTTCCTTAAATGTCAGTAACAAGATTTTCAAGACCCTGTTCCCAACCAACTGGAGGTTTATTATTCGCTTCTTCATTGCTTCCTTCTCACATAGAAAGGTTGCTCCAGTTGACTTCGTTGAGGAAACCGCATGTGCTCTACATGGGGTTGTCACAGATGTATGTTTCAATCTGTCCAATCAACTACTTAAATGGATGATTGCCAACCTTCACCCGGGGGCTAAGAAGTTTTTTATGTACCCTCGGTTTGTTCAAGCCATACTGGACCACCATTACCCAGCTCTGACTAAAGAAGGAGAGACTTTCTCTACATGCTTTATGAACACTGCTTCATACAGAAAGTACCAACAAGGTAAGTATCAAGGAGACCCTGTACCATTTTTCCCCGAGATGATTGCTTGAATTTTCAGCTGCTGGTGCTCAAGGAGATATTCACATGGGTGAGGCTGCCGTAGAAGCTCAAGTTGAAACTACTAAAGCTGCTCAAATCCACCCTATATTGGATTTGAATGCACCGGTTGTTCTTGATCCCACTGTTGCTGCTGAAGACCTTGGGAATCTCCAGGGTACTAGTGCTCAATCATCTGAGCATGTAGAACGAACCTCATGACCTATTAGAAGGAGAAGAGGGAGATGACAATGATATGATGATGAATATGACTCCTGGGACTCTGATGACAGTCCTGGACAACCTGAAGGAGTTCATCCTCGGAAGAGACAGAGGTCTGGATAATCTTCCAGGGCCTCTGCTTCCCAGACACAAAAATCAACATCTGATGAAAGCTACAATCCGCTTTAGACGATGAAGTTGATGATCAGACTTCAGTGTCTCTAGATCAGGATGATCTTATGATAGATCTAGATGAACCTGATAGTCCTCGACTGTCTCCTCCACGGACTAGTCTAGATAATTTGACTGTTACTGCTGGTGATCATGACATATTTGTTGAATTCATGTTTATCCGAGAACATCGAAGCAAGTCCTGCCAAGAAAAACTAAACATTAGGAGACAACCTGCTCCACAACTTAATCTTGATGTCATTAAGCCATCTAGCACTCTACCTGATCTAGTTCCAGCCTCAACAACCGTCTCTCCATTTCCTGAAGTTCAACAACAGGTGAATGATATGGATATGAGACCTTTGGAGAATCTTGCTGAAACTGTTGTTGCCATAGTTAAAACAACTGGTGATGTCAGTATAAGCACACATGCTTCTGAATCCGTGCATATTCTGGAGCTTCAAGCTGAAATTGTAAATCTTCAAAGTCAAAATGATCAGCTAAATTGTTCTCTGCAAATGGCTAATTAGAAAATCAGTGAACAGTCATAAGTAATTGATGAACAAGCTGCAGAGATTCAAAGACTTAAAGACTTGCTTGCCAAATCAAATGAAGATAAACAATTGACTAACAAGATAGATGACAACACTGGTGATCAAGTTTCTAAGCAACCAGAATGACCAACTCAATTTGATCAAGTAGGTGATAGGAGTGATCTTCCTGGTCCTGAATCTTCCGCTCCTATTCCTGCTGGTAAAGACTCTACTGGTAATTATGAAGCTTCTAGTCCCATAAATGACAGTGATTTCGAGGTCGATGCTGATACTCTCATTGAAGAAGATTGTAGGTCCGAAAATCTCCCAAATACACGATATCTAATCTAACACGAGTACGGAATCCTCGTGAAAGATTGATTCAAGAAGAATAGTAGAATAATAGACTAGATCTATGAGAAAGATGAAGTCTTGAATGAAGAACGGCTACTATTGAAGCAATGAAAGGCTGATCGTAAACTAGAACTCCTTTGAAGAAATCGTAAACTTATAATCTCAATGCTTAGTTAATCATAAACACAAATGGGTTTATATAGGTACCCAATGGGTTTACTATTGGGCCCCTTGTGGATCATAAACCCAATAGTAAACCCAAACCCAATCATAAACTAGCCTAAATACAATAGCAAACTAGCCTATGATTTTAATGAAACCCTCTAAGCCCAGCCCAACTTATTTAATATTACAAGCCTTATAATCTAGCCTCTACAAAGATGAGATATATTTTACTGGTGACGAGGAATCCTTTGTCAATAGCCTCCTTCATGATGAACCTGTTGATGATATTCTGGATTCAATCAAGAAACTAGCTCCTGTTCCTGAGAACCTTAACTTCTCAGATTCTCTCAAGTTGCTAGAAATCTTGCCATTGAGGGCTCTCTAAGTGTGGAATCTGAAGCTGCAACAAACAATGCCCTTCAACTATCTGTGGCTCCTCCCATTCAGGCTACAATGTCTGCATCCACTGCAATAATCCCTTTAAACGAAGAAGTTTGTCACATGTACGTTGACTCAGCCTTCCTATAGTTGGCGATGGCTAACTTCAGGGAATAATATGCATAAAAGATCTTGTCAAGAAGAAACTCTTGTGGAACACTGATTGAGACACTTGAAGATGATGCTGATGAAGTTGCCTATGAGGAACATCCTTACTTTGTAGATTTTGGTGATGAAGGTGTCATGTTAGAGCTTGAAGAGAGAATGAACGTGCTCATGAACGATGCAAATCCAATAAACTACATTGATCTGGATATGATTGATAGCGAAGATGAAGACTCTGAAGAAGAAAATGTTGATTCCGAGGTGACAGTACCACAAGAACCTATCACGGAGCAACCAGGACCTTCTGATAAAGAAAAGGGAAAAAGAAAACTGGATCCTGAGGAGATAGCTGCTGAACACCAAAGGAAGGAAGCTGAAAAAGAAAAATCTCATCGAGCTATTATTGAAGAAACACTTAAAGAGCAGAACATATTGGTTGAAGAAAAAGCAAATTCCTTCATGAGATGTCAATCTGGACACCCTCCTACTGTCATATACAAAAAGGGCTCAAGCACACTACTAGAACGCTCTGAATCAGCTAAAACAGACGAGCCTACAATTCGCATTGTCACCAATTTGGAATGGAACTGATGTAGATGACTCTGACATGTCTGAGACAGTTCTTATGGTCAGGTCTCTTATGAGAAACAATATCCCCTTGGATTATCTAATAAGATTGACAGATATTGAGCTAACAAAGTTGTATACTGACGAGGAAAAGATGAACTCTCATCCACATAAAGATCAAGCTGTTGAAAAAAGAATCTGATCCCCTGATAGACCCCTTTGCTGATACCAACAAAACCATTGAGTTTACTCCAATCTGTGACCATCTTTCTGATCTAATGCATGATATCTACAAGTCATATGTTCCTCCTTCTGAAGATCCATCTGAGGTGATTCCTGAACTTGAAACTGAAGACTACATTAATTCCTCTACTAACAGGATGACTTTTGAGGATCTCCGTAACTTCTTAAGATTCAAGAATGTGGAGAAAAGGTCATACAATCGGAAGAAACTTAATGGTCTCCGAGAGTTTGTAATTGACTACCGAAAGACTGAAAGTCTGGCTAAGAGGGAGCAAATCAAGATCAGAGAATAAGAACGGGTTGATGCCCCCAGAAGGAGAGATACGATTGGGCGAAAATGGCACCAAATTCAAAGGCTATGCTGCAGTTCACTGCGAAAAATTTGAGAAAAATGCCTATCAACCCCAATTTCAACCATGGGATGAAGATTCTAGGATGGAAGTATGATGAAGCTTTTGATGCATTTCTTGTGAAAAGGTGTATATGCGTGAGCAACGGATCGTCTACTCGATCTAGCTAATCGGACATCGAAACGTAATTAACCGATTGTTTTATTGATCAATGAAGAACAATTACAATCAATAAACACTCAGAAATAGACTCAGAGAATACACACTCAGAAACACACATAACAGATTTCGCACGCTCTCAACCCTGCAATTACAAAGACCAACCACCTATATATACTAGTTGGTCCGAGCTTCAGCCGAACCTCAGATTCGGCCAGTCCGAACTTCAGGTTCGGACCTAGTTCGGCCAGACCTAGTTTAACATGATCTTGTACTTTGTTTGATACTTCACACGACGCACATATCAGGTATCAACAAACTCCCCATCGTCGTGTGCAGTATCTCTTTAATATCATCAACTTTATATCTTCAATCAGGCTCCCCCTCAAGTATAGAATCCGTTCGTTCAATGAAATGAATCTTCAAACAAACTCCTCCTCAACTCGAATACTTGATGACATTTTAGTGTATCTCTAGTCTTTCATCAACATCTTTAGAAGACTTGAAGTTGTGATATCTTGCACATAGTAACCTGCTTAAACATTAAAATAATCTTGGCGCAAAACGTCTCTTCGAGACTCCAAAATATGATTTTGAAAATGATTTGTATCACGTGTTGACCAGATCGAAAATAAAGCAAAAACAAAATCTTTTTGGTTTTTCAAAGTTTATGCTAAAACACACCGAAAATCTTTTTGTTCTTTTCTGAAATGAAATGAAATAGCAATACAGAATCAAACACTATTTTTTTGGTATGAGAAAGATCACTATATGGGATCATATTGAACATAACGCACTGAACTGCACTTCAATTTCAATTAATCGAAGCACATAAGTCATGTTGATTGCTGATATAATTTGTCCATCTTAAACTTAGGCAGAATCATACTCATAACATCTGGATATGTTAAGGTATTGATTAGATTTGCTTTGACCAGTGTATCCCACACTATCAAACATAATCAGACATTTTCAGTTTTTCTTCTCTTATTCCTTTTGTGTGACCGCACTTGTGATTTTTCACAATGCATAATATTCTCATGATATCGTCAACTGTGTTCCATGCAAAAAGATATAAGAATGTTAAATCGTCTACCTTAAGGTTGATCTTTCGATACGCAGATAAGGCCTCGGATTTATCAAAATAAGAAAATAAAACAAGTTGAAATTGTATAACCCAACAACAATCAGGTCGGTACTCCCGTACACGCAGAGAAAGTCTGATGAGTTATACGAAACACCAAAGAAAATAAAGCAGAACGTCAAACGAACAACGATCAGGTCGATCTTTCGATACGCAGAGAAAGTCCGATCGTTTGACAAAATAAAGAAAATCAAACAAGTTTAAATCTTTGCAAAATGAACACATGTATACATAGTGACTTCTCATTTTGAATTTCACACTTATTCACCTTTTTGTGTCATGAAATATGCATCAAGATGTTATCCACATGGTCAAGCATTAGTATTTAGTGTATATCACATCTGAATACTTTCTAATTTGCCGAGCCTACCAAACATATCAAACAATGATCTTATGGCTCTTTCATCTACTCTATCCATGAGTCAGATACGTAAGCCAATGTACCATCATTTCCCAATGATCAATTTCTCACAAATATATATATTTGGCATGTATTCACCTTCTCCCCATTATATATTTGGCATGTATTCACTTTCTCCCATAACATGCATTTTCTCAATTACTCCCCCTTACTTACAATTCTCCCCCTTAAAATGAAAACTCTATTTTTGGATTTTCATTTTACACAAAAACAAGACTCTAGTTTTGGGTTTTTGAGAAAAAATTGAAAGTAAAAAAAATGATCAATCAACACGGATAGTTTGCAGATTTAGAATTTAGAAAATTTGCAGGTTAGAAAAATTTATCAGGAAATTTAAGTTAAGCAGAATACTCCTCTATCAACAACTTTGCAATCTTCGATAGGTCTTCTAGAAGTACCTGCACACTGGTCTAACTAATTAGTCCAAAAATGACCCGAAGCGAAGTGCTTCTGGTCGACCAGTATCCTTGTTTTGCTTAGAAACCACCTTAGGTTTCCATTGTTGTTGTTTTGGTAATTCAGCTTTTAATGAAACAATCACAGGTGACTGTGATGATGAACCTACATTTTGAGCTTTTGGAAACATTGGAACAAAACGATTTTGTTTATGATAAAATGTAGGTTCAACGTCATCAAAAACTCTGCCTCGTTCATCAAAGAACTTTGTTGGGGCAGATTTACCAAACACTGGTTTCTTATGAAACCCTTGGGGTGAATCAGCAGGTAGTGGACAATCTTTTGCCATATGCCCCGGTCGGCGGCAAATATAACAGATTCTTGTCGTTTTGTCCCATCTGTGGTGTACCTGCTAAGAGCACACATGAATATCTCGAACATGATCAGAATGAGAATCATATACCTGATGCCTGTGATCATGTACCCATTTAGATGTAGGGCTTCGAGATTGAGAACTTTCAGAAGAAATGGTAGCTTTCACAAAGACCTCAGCAATCTTTCGAGCATCAACACAATGAAGTGGAGATTCTTTGTCAAAAAATAATTGATCCGAACCCTTGAGTTTGTAAAACCGCTCGGGTTGAATTTTATCAACTTGAAAAACTTCCTTCTTCATTTGTTTCATCTTTAATTTCTTCAAATCATGAGATGAGGATGTTGGAACCTTCTCAGATTTGTCTTTCATCCCTTAAAAACCCAAACCTTCATGCTTTCCAGAAATCTTCTCCTCAGACGAACAATGTCCATTCTTCGCTAATCGAGAAAATTCAGCTCTGACTTCGGTGACATTCTTTTGATCATAAAAGATCGTTTCATCGAAATCAGGTTGAGACTGAATTTTGTCACTAGAGTAGCTGACTTCTCATTATCAGCAGAAGATGAACCAGATACGAATTTTGGTGCAGGAGAAACTGTAGATTTCTTTTCCGTCTTTTTCTTATTCTTCCTGGTCTTCTTCTTAGACACAACTTTCTCATCTTCAACAGTAGATGATGAAATTTTTGAATAATCAAATGCATCAACTTGTTCCTTCACATCTTTGAAAGCTTCTTTAATATGAGCAGGGGGTGATGCAGTCTTATCAAACATCTTCTCAAAATTTTCATCATTAGCTAGAAAGCTTGTGAAGACTTGAGAATTTGAAACATTATTAAGCAATCGATTAGCATCAAGAACTTGAACCTTCAGATCAGAAATATTCTGTTGAGCCTCAGCAAAGTCTTTTTCCTTAGCAATCAATCGCTTCGCAACCGTGTGAGTTTCAAACTTTTGCAAACGCAGATTATCCAAGACTTCAAATAACTCTTTCTTCAATTTATCTTCATTTCGTTGTTGAATCTCCAGATTTGCAGCTTGAAACTTGTTGACACTAACCAATTCCCGTTTCTCATCCAACAACTTTTCCATATCAACTTGATATGCTTCTATTTTAACAACAGATTCTTCAACACTCTTGGTAAGCAGATCAAGCTTGATTTTGGATTTGTCAAACAAATTTTGAAAATCATTCGCAGTATCGTCTGCTTCATTCTTCCATTTCTTTACTTCAATCACCAACTCATCTCTTTCTTCACATAACTTTGCTTTTGCACATTCAATATCTCTTTTTTCTTGTTTAGAAATCTCTAAAACTTCATTCAACATTTTGATTTCAGTAGTCAAACACTCATTCTTCAAAACCAACTCCTTTTCATGTTCTTTTGCAATCATTAAGTCTGATTGAATCAAATTGAATTCCTCATAAAGCTTTTGAAGGTTATTCAACAAAGAAGAATTTTCTTTCACCAAACTCTTCAAGTTTTCAGCAGATTCATAAGAACTTGAATTTGAACTAGTATCGGAACTAGTATCTGAACAAAAATCCTCTTGTTGATCATGAGTAACTATCAAAGCAGATGAATCATACCCAAATTGTTGACCCCAATCATAAACACCATCTTTTTGAACTGTTAAAGTTGTCGCCTTGCCTGCATTACTGGATGATGGTTGAGAAATACCAGGCTTACTTGATAACGGAACACAAGATTTCTGTTGACATTCTTTGGCAAAATGGCCAAGCTTGGAACACTTGTAGCACTTTAATTTTGACTTATCAAATCCTAATTGGCCATTGTAATCAACTGAACCCATGTTATGCTTTTTGAAAAATCGTTTCGATCGTTGACCTAGCATAGCATATTGCCAAGCTAAATCTAATTCAATCAACTGATCATCATCAAGCTCATTAAGATCATCTCTTGTAATTTTGGCATCAACAACATCTTTGATAATCAATCCAAAAGAAGATGTAATCAAGGCAGAAATCATATTTACACAATCAGATGTAGAGTCGACAGAAAAAGCATTCTGATTTGATGAATTTGGAATTGTAAAGCTACAACCCCGTGAAGAATTATTATCAAAATTTCCAGAACTTCATGACAAGAAAGCAACATTTGGTGCAGAATATAAATTCGACTTAGACTTAGCACTCATGCTTGCACTATTCTCACCATGATATAATGCGGGATTCTGCAAAGTAGCAGTTGATTTCTTGGAATTCAACATTTCCATTTCTCGAGCATGAAGTTTTCCAGTAAGCTCGTAGAATGTTAATGCAGAATAATCCTTATCATGAGTAAGAAGCAAAACATAATTCTCCCACTTTTCAAGCAATGCTTCCATAATCTTTTCATTCAAATCAGCATCAGACTTGTCAATTCCAACAACTTTTAATTCACAAATAGATGAGAAAATCGAAAAACCAAAGCAGTAATGTTCTCATTGTCATAATGTTGAAAGTTATCAAATTCCTTATTAAGCACTTTCTTCCGACTTTTCTTGTAGTCATCATTACCCTCACATCTTGCTGATAAAGCATCCCATAATTGTTTTGATTTCTTGCACGTGCTGAATTGATGTAACAACTCAGTGGGTAATGCCATGGTAAGATAACCAAATGCCTTTTGTTCAAGTTCATAAGCTTTCCTTTCAGTGTTATCAAAAGTATGAACTTCCTTGAAATCTCCCGCATCAGTCGGATGTTGATAAAGTGTCTTGATTGGATTCCACAAATCGATATCATTCGTACTTATATAAGCCGAAAATCGTTGTTTCCAATTATAATAATCCTCCAACTTCAACAATTTTGGAACTTTCTGACTTGTTCTGATTTCATTATCAAAGTTCAACATAGTTTGCATAGCACTTTGCATCGCAGAAAACGCGTGAAATTCCGACATTGTTGAAAAATGTGATTCTGTCGGCCGAACTCTCTCCGAACTTGACACTGCTGTCCGAACCTACTCCGAACCTTGTCCAAACCCAAATCCAACTCCGAAAGAGCTACGAACCTTGACCGAACCAATGTCAATTACCGAACACCCTCCGAACTAGCTCCGAACCTAGACTTAACTCCGAACTTTGTCCGAACTAGTGACCGAACACAGATACCCCGAACCTTCACCGAGCTTACGCCGAACTCTCACCGAGCCTACTCCGAACTCGGGCCTCGGAGCAGTTACTCCGAACCTAACGAGATCAGTCCTAACTTCGGCCTAATTTTTCAAAAACGCTCGATTTTTTATGAATTTTGACAAGATTTGCAACAGTCGGACCAGAAAAATGATTAGGAACGATTTAGGAGCAAATTTCACACAAAACGCACGTCAGAAATGATTGAAAATACATAATGAAACTCGAGAAAATTTCAAAAACGCTCAAAAATCCGAGAATAGCAACCACAGATCAGTAGAATGAACCAGAAAGCTCTGATACCACTTGTAAATGCGTGAGCAGCGGATCGTCTACTCGATCTAGCTAATCGAACATCGAAACGTAATTAACCGATTGTTTTATTGATCAATGAAGAACAATTACAATCAGTAAACACTCAGAAATAGACTCAGAGAATACACACTCAGAAACACACACTTAACAGATTTCGCACGCTCTCAACCCTGCAATTACAAAGACCAACCACCTATATATACTAGTTGGTTCGAGCTTCGGCCGAACCTCAGGTTCGGCCAGTCCGAACTTCAGGTTCGGACCTAGTTCGGCCAGACCTAGTTTGACATGATCTTGTACTTTGTTTGATACTTCACACGACGCACATATCAGGTATCAACAAAAGGCAAAACGAATATGTCCAATTCTTTGTAGATTTTAGAGCTTTGCGCAGTTTGTTCTCTTGGGAGCTTAAACAGCTAATGTACCTAGATCTAGTTAACCACACTAACCACAAAAAGAGGAGTGATGCTGCTTCAAAGATCGGTGATGCTTTCAAATTAAAGAAAAACCTGCAATCTATTGAAAAAGTGAGAAAATCTTAGAAGATTGAGGAGAAAAGACGTCTTCGTGCCCCTCATCGTGGGATGTTTAAAAATATTGGAGCGAAGGCTCGGCAAATCAGAAAGTATACGAATGTGATATACATTAAATCTGATGCTTGACCTAGTGGATAACATCTTGATGCATATCTCATGATATTTCAAGAAAAAATTATGTGAAATGAAAAATGAGAATTCACTATGTATACATGTGTTCATTTTGCAAAGATTTAAACTTGTTTGATTTTCTTTATTTTCTTAAATTATCGGACAGTCTCTGCATGTCCACAAGACCGACCTGATTGTCACACCCCAACCGACGGCGGAGTTTACGTCGGGGCATGATGATTGTCCAAATGCTCATAACACTAATTAAAGTTTCAATACTTAATCATTACCAAATTTCAAGTCAAACAATAGGTTCAAATACACGTAACATAACAAATAGGATTGAAGTTGATTTAATAAATCTAGGTCCAAAACATCCTAGATGTGACATCAATCAAATATGGCTCAAACTGCATTTCCTGTAACATGTATAAAAATAGAAAGTGTCAACTAAAAATAGTTGGTGAGTAAACATAGGGTTATAATATATGTAGTAGTTGAAAAGCGATTCAAATGTCAAATGTAGACTCAACCATGTATGAATGAACCAATGTATGTGTGTAATCAAACCTTGATGACTAGTGTCCGTAACTCGAAAGTCACGCTATGATGAAAATAGGTTTCAATCACCCGCATGCCAATTACCGGTCAAATTCAGGTGGGTTGTCAGCCAATAGATCTATCATTGTTACCGTAGGCTTGTATGTTAATGATTACAGTGATGAATGATGAATGATGAATGATAAATAACAATGTCATAATTTGACATATAGCATGTGATCACACATAGACATGTAATGAAATCGCGTGGTTTGTAAAATGAATAAATAATTGATGTTTGAATGTGTAAACTCACAACACGAATCACCATTTCGAATGAATCACCATTCTAATGATAACACGAATTGATTATTTAAACCATAGTTTGTCATAGGATACATGTTACACCCCAAAATAGTAAAAGAGAGAGAATATAAATACTCACTACTCAAATTATCATTTGAAGGAATCACCCCTCTAATAATAACAAGAGTTGATATCGCATAATATTCCACGGTAATAAAAAAGGGGTATGAGTACTCACCTGAAGTGGTGAGCGAGATATGGAAATAGTCCAAGTGATATGAAGATGACTATCCGTGTCCTAGATTATATGAAGACACTTTAAGTCTAGAGACATGAATCGAAAGTCTAAGTTACCAACTTTAGACTAGTTGGGTCTTGTTCAAATGAGTTAACCCGTTGAACATTGGTGATATGTATTGGTTTTTGGTTTAGTGTATCAATTGGAGATTTTGGACAGCTTATGAGCTGTGACTTTAAGTGCGCTTTTAGAATAACAAATGTTAACTATAAATTACCAAAATTTACAGATTGTTAGTTTAATGTATTGCAAACATTTTTTGTTTAATAAACGTTTAATGAAAAAGCTAGGAGAAAGCTCGAAACAGTCTCACAAAATAGAAGGTACAGAAATGCACATCTTTCTTGTAGGGACTGTTGTGAGCTGCTCGGTTTGAATTAAAAGGCAAACTATATATCGTTAGAAAGCTAAATCGACGAAATTAATCGTAGAGTCTGATTTTATTAAATTTGAGTTCGAAATGACCAAGATATGGCCGGATAAAAGTCCTACAACGAATCTGTGTTTTGACAGATTTAAAGTTGAGTTGTTCTCCCTTAAGGTGATTAACCAACAAGCCCTTTTTAATGGGTGTTCTTAGGTATGAATATGAACGAGTATTTAAGAATATAAATAAGATGTTTTTCTCACAGTAATCAAGAAAGGAGAAGGTAGTGAAGATGACGGTTGAGCTTGGATCAACACTTGAAGCCTTGAGGAGTTCTTGAGCTTTTCTGACAGAAAGTTGGGTCGACTTTGAAGGATGATTCTGGACGATTTAGGAAACCAAATGGTACAGATTTTAAGTCTAAAATGAAGTACTTTTAAAGAGGAAGATATAGAAAACAGAATCAAGTCAAACGGATGTCGTTTGGTACCTCAAATGTGTTACGGAAAGTAAGGTCGCACAGTAGCGAGATTCTGGAGTAGCCTTCGTTGAAAGCTGTCTACGGGGCTGAATTCTTATCGGATTTGAGTGAGGTCAGTTGTCATTTTTAGAGGACTCATAGAGGAAAATTTCTGTACAAGAATGGATGGTTTTCGTGGAAGTATGAGGGAGATATGGGTCATAGAAGTTGTTGTAACGAATCTGGTAGAATGGAGGTGAAGGTGTGAGAAAACTAGAGTTTGGCTTGGGTATATATAGTCATCTTGAGGACTAATTTTAGCCTTTGAGAACTAAATTTAGTCTTTGAGGGATAATTTTAGTCTTTGAGGACTAACTTTAGCCTTTGAGGACTAATTTTAGTCTTTGAGGACTAACTTTAGTCTTTGAGGACTAATTTTTATAGTGGTCTTTTTGCTACCGAACATACGATAGATAGCGTAGTAAAATGAGGAGTTTCAATTTGCTAAGATATACTAATTAATGATCATAATTTTGTGAGATTGTAACTAACGGATGTATGAAAGTCTCAACTTCAACCGGAACGAAGTCCGTCCGAACCATTCCATTTGGACTTCAGTGGGAACGACATCCGGCTGACCTCGGTTTCACCCGGACCATGTAGGTCCGCTTCAACTTCGGCCGGATCAACGTTCCGTGAGAATAATATTGATATGAGTCACAACTTCATAAAAAGTATAATGTTTAACTTCTATAAACTCTATTATTGTTCCATCATTAATGCATAGTTTTAGAGTTATCCAATAATATCACAGTTGGTCTCGTATTGGGTTAGCTCGGGTATGACTTTAGCATGGATAGTAGAAACGGGTTGGTTCATAAATATGGTATATAGGTGGATGTCACAGTCTCCCCTACTTTAGGGAATTTCGTCCCGAAATTCAGTTAGTAGAGACTTAGAGAAAAAAAATCCGAGATAGGGGGGTAACATGTATACTTTTGTAAATCAAAGCTAATGGCTTAACTCGAAAATCAACATAAACGTTTCTCATGATAAAATGAAATTGCGGATTTTAACAAGAAAACGCATCAGGTTTAGATGAGATGGATGGGTAGCGACCCACATCCAGTCCACCCACGGGGTGCGAGGTCTAGACAAAATCCAAAACAGTCCATACCAGTGCCACAATATCCCATATTTATGATCTCAACTTCAATCCCATGCGTAACTAGTATTACATGTGATTGATGGTCACCTTTCATATGAGTCTTGGTTATCAAAAGGATATATGTTGAAAAGATGAGATATCGTGAAAATCCATAATGACAAATGACTAAAACGTAGAGTAATGAAATCACAAGCTTTAATAATAAAATGATTAAAGATCGAGATAGTGAAAACATAAGTTTTTGTATATGGAGAATATTAAGTCACATAGGTTCAATCAAGATAAATGAATAGTCTGAAACTGAATGTAATGTAATCGAAGTGTAAATAAATTGATATAACTCAAGGTCGATCGATGCCAAATGGATCGATCAGCTTGGATTGAGTCTAATACCATGTATTAAACATCGTGAGTTGATCGGGTGACATGATTCGAATAGCATGATAAACATGAATCGAATAGCGTGACCCAAATAATATGAACTCAATAGCAAGGTTTTGGTAGTATAAATCGAAAATAGATTGAACAAAATCGATCACTAAGTGTCACAAATTGAAAGCCAATTCTATGAATTGAATAAACTTTGAATTCATAAATCAAACAAAAATCGAATCCATGGATTGGATAACTTTAAAAAAGTAATCGAATTTATGATTTGAATATAGATATACAAAAAGCCAGAATCATAGACCGAACTTTGACTTAACAACAGTGAAATCCATTAATTAAGCACAAAGGTTGAATCGACAAAGTTGAGCCCATGAATTAAATCAAAATTTGAATTCATGAATTGACTTCTAAATTTACAAAAGTCAAGTTCACAAATTAAATAATAAAAGTTTACCCAAAGTTTATTGTTTGAATAAAAGCTTCACGCAAAATAAAAAGAGAATTTGGATTTAGAGTAAATTCAAATATCGTCAGTGACGGCGATAATAAATTTATCTAGGTAGGGTTTGCAAATAGGATTTCCAAGTGTCACGGGAGTGCTTGATCAGCCAGGAGTGAATCTGTGGCCAAGCAAAAACATGGTTTTTGAACAAGGTTAGATATTATAGTGTGCTTAAAATCAATCACGACATACGAGGATAACAAGTTTAGGAATATCATCACCACGAATGTGATAAAAGTCAAAATGAAGGTTAGTCTTGCAAGAGAAAACGAACTTCGAGTGTTAGGATAAGTAGCTAACTAACACGAAAAAAAATATTTCATTCCCAAGGGTATGAGGCGATAACGTGACTTTGCCATCGGAGTAGTACCAGATATGGTGGTGATGCAGAAGTTGTTTTGGCGAACAGGAGTAAGACTTGATACGTCTTCAAGAAACACCTCAGGAGAATCCCGAATGACTGGATGTCTTTGACTCCCCTTTCATAATCACGAACTTCCACGATGTTGGCTAAGAAGGCCAAGTATTCCTTGCGTTAGTATTTGGGGCCTTTGGTACAATACATAAGCCTGAGACCACTGGTTGGTTTATCGCCATAGACTACCAGGACTTGGCTGTCCGGGCGGGGATACAAATGAGCTACACGAAGCACACAACTTCGACATTAACTGACGTAAAAATAAAGTCTTGCAGATGGGTTCCGATAAGAAACGAATACTTAGAGGTGCTATTAACGAATAACGTCGAGGCACGTCGGTCGTTGGTTCAAGTGTCACACCCCGGTCAACGGTTTTGGGTGTGAACGAGAATGGAATCATAGTCGAGGATACATAGAACAACATCTAATATATTTAATGTCTTACATTTGAAAATAAGTCTTAAATTAATAATAAAACATTAACGGTTTATTAGGATAGTCGGGACTATGACTCCAAAAGCAGGTCCGATAGCATAAGTAAGCCCCATTTGCATGTCTTCACGAAGTTGCATCAATTACCTAAGAAATCATGAATTTAAAACGGGTCAACATAAAGTTGGTGAGGTTCACAGGTTTATGATTTATCAGTTAAACAGTTGTAAAACAGTTTTCAGTATACTTAAATATTATGAGGGTTTATCGTTGTGGATGTATGAGCTCACCTGAACCTTGATTTCAAATACTAACGGTTTACCCACCCAGCATCTCTTGCCCAGAGATGTTAAACAGAGCAGAATAACTGACGTGTACCCCCAGACAATCCGGAGTCAGAACTGGAGCTACCAGTTAGGGTAGGGTTGTCAACCCAAATAGATCTACTCACTAGCTATCGTTTCGTACAGAACTAATTGAAATCAATAAATGGTGGGATTACGGTTGTACAAACGTTCATAACGATAATGTACCAAGTTGGGCAATAAGTAAAAGAACAAGTGGTCATACGGCTAACAGATAAACCATAATATCAAGTAAAAAGCATTTAACAGTTTTCATGATTTCTCCCCCAAAGTATAAAACAGTTAAAAGGAAAAGGGGTCGTGAAACTCACTGATTCAGCAGATAAGCAGAAATTTAGCAGGATAGGAACGATAGCACGTAACGTCCTAAATAATTAAATAAACATATGCATAAGGTCTATGATCATTTGAGTAACATAAGTCACCCAAGTGATACCGGTCAAGTCTTGACGTTTTAATCCGTTTGCATTTTTGAAAACCCGTTAACTTGTACTTATTAAATAAATACATTTGGTGATGATTTATATTTATGTTAAATAAATATAACCTAAGAATAATCATTTTTAATAAGTCACCAAGTCTTGAATATTGAGTTTAAAAGAATAATAATGTTTATTATTATTTTCACAAGTTCGTATAATTATTTTTAATTAAATAATTACATATTTGATTTGTAAATCTTGCAAGTTATAATTATATTAAATAATTATGACTAACAATACTTTGGTGAATAAAACATGGTTTATATCTTTTGCAAATAATTATTTGTCAAGAATAATTATTAAACGTTTGCTTTATTTTTAAAACATGAATTGTTTGGAAGATATATTCTAAGTTATAACATTTAATCATTTATTTTTCGAAGTCGTTTAAATATTTCTATGGCATGAAAAATGTATTTCTTCCTAAAACATTTTCAAAACATTATATAACGTTGTCTTTATAAAGATTCAATTTTATTTACTATCTTTAACGGACGAAATTCCATTTTGTGGTTACTTTGATTTCATCAAAGTAGCAATAAAATCCATACAAGTATTTAAAATCACAAGCTTTAATAATAAAATGATTAAAGATCGAGATAGTGAAAACATAAGTTTTTGTATATGGAGAATATTAAGGTCACATAGGTTCAATCAAGATAAATGAATAGTCTGAAACTGAATGTAATGTAATCGAAGTGTAAATAAATTGATATAACTCAAGGTCGATCGATGCCAAATGGATCGATCAGCTTGGATTGAGTCTAATACCATGTATTAAACATCGTGAGTTGATCGGGTGACATGATTCGAATAGCATGATAAACATGAATCGAATAGCGTGACCCAAATAATATGAACTCAATAGCAAGGTTTTGGTAGTATAAATCGAAAATAGATTGAACAAAATCGATCACTAAGTGTCACAAATTGAAAGCCAATTCTATGAATTGAATAAACTTTGAATTCATAAATCAAACAAAAATCGAATCCATGGATTGGATAACTTTAAAAAAGTAATCGAATTTATGATTTGAATATAGATATACAAAAAGCCAGAATCATAGACCGAACTTTGACTTAACAACAGTGAAATCCATTAATTAAGCACAAAGGTTGAATCGACAAAGTTGAGCCCATGAATTAAATCAAAATTTGAATTCATGAATTGACTTCTAAATTTACAAAAGTCAAGTTCACAAATTAAATAATAAAAGTTTACCCAAAGTTTATTGTTTGAATAAAAGCTTCACGCAAAATAGAAAGAGAATTTGGATTTAGAGTAAATTCAAATATCGTCAGTGACGGCGATAATAAATTTATCTAGGTAGGGTTTGCAAATAGGATTTCCAAGTGTCACGGGAGTGCTTGATCAGCCAGGAGTGAATCTGTGGCCAAGCAAAAACATGGTTTTTGAACAAGGTTAGATATTATAGTGTGCTTAAAATCAATCACGACATACGAGGATAACAAGTTTAGGAATATCATCACCACGAATGTGATAAAAGTCAAAATGAAGGTTAGTCTTGCAAGAGAAAACGAACTTCGAGTGTTAGGATAAGTAGCTAACTAACACGAAAAAAAATATTTCATTCCCAAGGGTATGAGGCGATAACGTGACTTTGCCATCGGAGTAGTACCAGATATGGTGGTGATGCAGAAGTTGTTTTGGCGAACAGGAGTAAGACTTGATACGTCTTCAAGAAACACCTCAGGAGAATCCCGAATGACTGGATGTCTTTGACTCCCCTTTCATAATCACGAACTTCCACGATGTTGGCTAAGAAGGCCAAGTATTCCTTGTGTTAGTATTTGGGGCCTTTGGTACAATACATAAGCCTGAGACCACTGGTTGGTTTATCGCCATAGACTACCAGGACTTGGCTGTCCGGGCGGGGATACAAATGAGCTACACGAAGCACACAACTTCGACATTAACTGACGTAAAAATAAAGTCTTGCAGATGGGTTCCGATAAGAAACGAATACTTAGAGGTGCTATTAACGAATAACGTCGAGGCACGTCGGTCGTTGGTTCAAGTGTCACACCCCGGTCAACGGTTTTGGGTGTGAACGAGAATGGAATCATAGTCGAGGATACATAGAACAACATCTAATATATTTAATGTCTTACATTTGAAAATAAGTCTTAAATTAATAATAAAACATTAACGGTTTATTAGGATAGTCGGGACTATGACTCCAAAAGCAGGTCCGATAGCATAAGTAAGCCCCATTTGCATGTCTTCACGAAGTTGCATCAATTACCTAAGAAATCATGAATTTAAAACGGGTCAACATAAAGTTGGTGAGGTTCACAGGTTTATGATTTATCAGTTAAACAGTTGTAAAACAGTTTTCAGTATACTTAAATATTATGAGGGTTTATCGTTGTGGATGTATGAGCTCACCTGAACCTTGATTTCAAATACTAACGGTTTACCCACCCAGCATCTCTTGCCCAGAGATGTTAAACAGAGCAGAATAACTGACGTGTACCCCCAGACAATCCGGAGTCAGAACTGGAGCTACCAGTTAGGGTAGGGTTGTCAACCCAAATAGATCTACTCACTAGCTATCGTTTCGTACAGAACTAATTGAAATCAATAAATGGTGGGATTACGGTTGTACAAACGTTCATAACGATAATGTACCAAGTTGGGCAATAAGTAAAAGAACAAGTGGTCATACGGCTAACAGATAAACCATAATATCAAGTAAAAAGCATTTAACAGTTTTCATGATTTCTCCCCCAAAGTATAAAACAGTTAAAAGGAAAAGGGGTCGTGAAACTCACTGATTCAGCAGATAAGCAGAAATTTAGCAGGATAGGAACGATAGCACGTAACGTCCTAAATAATTAAATAAACATATGCATAAGGTCTATGATCATTTGAGTAACATAAGTCACCCAAGTGATACCGGTCAAGTCTTGACGTTTTAATCCGTTTGCATTTTTGAAAACCCGTTAACTTGTACTTATTAAATAAATACATTTGGTGATGATTTATATTTATGTTAAATAAATATAACCTAAGAATAATCATTTTTAATAAGTCACCAAGTCTTGAATATTGAGTTTAAAAGAATAATAATGTTTATTATTATTTTCACAAGTTCGTATAATTATTTTTAATTAAATAATTACATATTTGATTTGTAAATCTTGCAAGTTATAATTATATTAAATAATTATGACTAACAATACTTTGGTGAATAAAACATGGTTTATATCTTTTGCAAATAATTATTTGTCAAGAATAATTATTAAACGTTTGCTTTATTTTTAAAACATGAATTGTTTGGAAGATATATTCTAAGTTATAACATTTAATCATTTATTTTTCGAAGTCGTTTAAATATTTCTATGGCATGAAAAATGTATTTCTTCCTAAAACATTTTCAAAACATTATATAACGTTGTCTTTATAAAGATTCAATTTTATTTACTATCTTTAACGGACGAAATTCCATTTTGTGGTTACTTTGATTTCATCAAAGTAGCAATAAAATCCATACAAGTATTTAAAATCACAAGCTTTAATAATAAAATGATTAAAGATCGAGATAGTGAAAACATAAGTTTTTGTATATGGAGAATATTAAGTCACATAGGTTCAATCAAGATAAATGAATAGTCTGAAACTGAATGTAATGTAATCGAAGTGTAAATAAATTGATATAACTCAAGGTCGATCGATGCCAAATGGATCGATCAGCTTGGATTGAGTCTAATACCATGTATTAAACATCGTGAGTTGATCGGGTGACATGATTCGAATAGCATGATAAACATGAATCGAATAGCGTGACCCAAATAATATGAACTCAATAGCAAGGTTTTGGTAGTATAAATCGAAAATAGATTGAACAAAATCGATCACTAAGTGTCACAAATTGAAAGCCAATTCTATGAATTGAATAAACTTTGAATTCATAAATCAAACAAAAATCGAATCCATGGATTGGATAACTTTAAAAAAGTAATCGAATTTATGATTTGAATATAGATATACAAAAAGCCAGAATCATAGACCGAACTTTGACTTAACAACAGTGAAATCCATTAATTAAGCACAAAGGTTGAATCGACAAAGTTGAGCCCATGAATTAAATCAAAATTTGAATTCATGAATTGACTTCTAAATTTACAAAAGTCAAGTTCACAAATTAAATAATAAAAGTTTACCCAAAGTTTATTGTTTGAATAAAAGCTTCACGCAAAATAGAAAGAGAATTTGGATTTAGAGTAAATTCAAATATCGTCAGTGACGGCGATAATAAATTTATCTAGGTAGGGTTTGCAAATAGGATTTCCAAGTGTCACGGGAGTGCTTGATCAGCCAGGAGTGAATCTGTGGCCAAGCAAAAACATGGTTTTTGAACAAGGTTAGATATTATAGTGTGCTTAAAATCAATCACGACATACGAGGATAACAAGTTTAGGAATATCATCACCACGAATGTGATAAAAGTCAAAATGAAGGTTAGTCTTGCAAGAGAAAACGAACTTCGAGTGTTAGGATAAGTAGCTAACTAACACGAAAAAAAATATTTCATTCCCAAGGGTATGAGGCGATAACGTGACTTTGCCATCGGAGTAGTACCAGATATGGTGGTGATGCAGAAGTTGTTTTGGCGAACAGGAGTAAGACTTGATACGTCTTCAAGAAACACCTCAGGAGAATCCCGAATGACTGGATGTCTTTGACTCCCCTTTCATAATCACGAACTTCCACGATGTTGGCTAAGAAGGCCAAGTATTCCTTGTGTTAGTATTTGGGGCCTTTGGTACAATACATAAGCCTGAGACCACTGGTTGGTTTATCGCCATAGACTACCAGGACTTGGCTGTCCGGGCGGGGATACAAATGAGCTACACGAAGCACACAACTTCGACATTAACTGACGTAAAAATAAAGTCTTGCAGATGGGTTCCGATAAGAAACGAATACTTAGAGGTGCTATTAACGAATAACGTCGAGGCACGTCGGTCGTTGGTTCAAGTGTCACACCCCGGTCAACGGTTTTGGGTGTGAACGAGAATGGAATCATAGTCGAGGATACATAGAACAACATCTAATATATTTAATGTCTTACATTTGAAAATAAGTCTTAAATTAATAATAAAACATTAACGGTTTATTAGGATAGTCGGGACTATGACTCCAAAAGCAGGTCCGATAGCATAAGTAAGCCCCATTTGCATGTCTTCACGAAGTTGCATCAATTACCTAAGAAATCATGAATTTAAAACGGGTCAACATAAAGTTGGTGAGGTTCACAGGTTTATGATTTATCAGTTAAACAGTTGTAAAACAGTTTTCAGTATACTTAAATATTATGAGGGTTTATCGTTGTGGATGTATGAGCTCACCTGAACCTTGATTTCAAATACTAACGGTTTACCCACCCAGCATCTCTTGCCCAGAGATGTTAAACAGAGCAGAATAACTGACGTGTACCCCCAGACAATCCGGAGTCAGAACTGGAGCTACCAGTTAGGGTAGGGTTGTCAACCCAAATAGATCTACTCACTAGCTATCGTTTCGTACAGAACTAATTGAAATCAATAAATGGTGGGATTACGGTTGTACAAACGTTCATAACGATAATGTACCAAGTTGGGCAATAAGTAAAAGAACAAGTGGTCATACGGCTAACAGATAAACCATAATATCAAGTAAAAAGCATTTAACAGTTTTCATGATTTCTCCCCCAAAGTATAAAACAGTTAAAAGGAAAAGGGGTCGTGAAACTCACTGATTCAGCAGATAAGCAGAAATTTAGCAGGATAGGAACGATAGCACGTAACGTCCTAAATAATTAAATAAACATATGCATAAGGTCTATGATCATTTGAGTAACATAAGTCACCCAAGTGATACCGGTCAAGTCTTGACGTTTTAATCCGTTTGCATTTTTGAAAACCCGTTAACTTGTACTTATTAAATAAATACATTTGGTGATGATTTATATTTATGTTAAATAAATATAACCTAAGAATAATTATTTTTAATAAGTCACCAAGTCTTGAATATTGAGTTTAAAAGAATAATAATGTTTATTATTATTTTCACAAGTTCGTATAATTATTTTTAATTAAATAATTACATATTTGATTTGTAAATCTTGCAAGTTATAATTATATTAAATAATTATGACTAACAATACTTTGGTGAATAAAACATGGTTTATATCTTTTGCAAATAATTATTTGTCAAGAATAATTATTAAACGTTTGCTTTATTTTTAAAACATGAATTGTTTGGAAGATATATTCTAAGTTATAACATTTAATCATTTATTTTTCGAAGTCGTTTAAATATTTCTATGGCATGAAAAATGTATTTCTTCCTAAAACATTTTCAAAACATTATATAACGTTGTCTTTATAAAGATTCAATTTTATTTACTATCTTTAACGGACGAAATTCCATTTTGTGGTTACTTTGATTTCATCAAAGTAGCAATAAAATCCATACAAGTATTTAAAGTCAATGGCTTGCCTTTGATTTATTTTTATAAAAATCCTTTTATAAAAATATTTATTCTCACATGTGACTTTTTATAGAAAAAGTGTCCATTTGTAGTAAAAGTCTTAGAAAGTTTAAAACTTGTAATAAATCCAAGTATTTATGTCAAACCAATCATTTGACATAAATTTATTCTTTCCAAATTTTAGTAAGGAAATCTATAAAAATTCTTTTTGTCTTGAACTTTTTATAACACATTTGATATGTTATATTTCCAAATCAAGTAATATTCTTTTTGTTTTAGTCATAGGTTACATATGTAACATTCTAGTTATTTTTAGTCACAATCTTCATATGTAACACTTATTTAATTTCCTTGATTTAAATAAGTCCATTAACATGTTTATTATATTCTTTCATTTTCTAGTATTTTTACAACATAGTCATAAGTTCATATCTACTAACACTTTGTGTTAGGACCAATGATTAAATAAAAATGCAATCACTAACACATTTGTGTTAGGACAAGAAAATTAAATAACAATCACTAACACATTTGTGTTAGGACAAGAAAATATAAGTAACAATCACTAACACATTTGTGTTAGGACAAGGAAATATAAATAACAACCACTAACACATTTGTGTTAGGACAAATAAATATAACCATGCATAGGTTGTGAGTTAGCATTTATGTTTCATTTTATATTAAGAGGCTTGGAGGTTTGTTTAAATCAACTAACTTATGAAACCATGGTTTCATATATACAAGAATCATGGTGCACACCATATTACTTTCCTAGGATTTCATAAGTGTGTTTCACCACACTTGTTGGCTATCTTTAAGCATTTAAAATACACCATCAAAGTGTTTGATCTTGGAAGAAGGATGTAAAGAAGAGAGTCTTTGTTAGTTGATTAACAAACACAAGCATTCTTGATTATGTGGTTTAGTTGTCAAGACTTGAGGGTTTCATGGGGTGGAAATAGGTATGAGAGTGAGTTAGAAAACTCACAAAAAGAAGAAGAGGAGGAAAATCGGTGAAGGTGGCGGTGGTTCCGGCGGTCCGGCGGGGCGGAGTGGCAGCGGCGATGGGTGGTCCGGCGGTGGTTGACCGGCGGCGGTGTGTGGCTGTGGTGGCGGTTCTTGGCCGGCCCAAAGGGAGAGGGAAAGAGTGAGTGTTGGTTTGTAGTGGTGCATGGGAACAAGGTGAACACTAACCTCCTTTTTATAATCATGTTTAGGTTTATTAACCATTGGGTTTTAATGTGTTGTCAAGTTCTCATGCTTCCTAGCTTTTCTCATGAGTAGGAGATAATTTTTTTTTATAAACCTTGTAAGTGTTTTAGAAAAGTTTAACACTTTTATAAAATATGAAGTGGTTTGGAGTTTATAAAAATCACAACTTTTAAAAAAAAAACCCAAGTATAATTAACCCAATTGAATGGTGGTTTTTTTATTTTTATAAAAGTTGAGGGTTCAAGTTTTATAAAAATATTAGTGGGTTGAAAGGTTGGTTTAATTTTTATAAAAAAACTAGTGGGCTTAAACAAATAAATTAATTTGTTTACAATTGGGCCGAAGCCCAATCGAGATGAGGAGGGAGAATGGGCCGAAGCCCATTCGGTTTTGGAGGTGGGTTGGGCCGCGAGCAAAGGAGAGGGGAAACCGGTTTGGACCGGTTACGGCCCACTGTGATTCGGGTCGCGGGTCGGGTTTCCGGTTCAGGGAAAATACTCAGTGTGACGAGGCGAGTCATCGGTTAAATTTTCGGGTTAATCCGGGTTGAATTGGGCTTATTGGGCTTACCGGGCCCAATAGACTAAAATGGTTTGGAAAACTGGCTAAGTCTTGACAACGGACCATGTTTAATTCATTTTCATTCAACCAAAGTTTATAACATTTTGAAATGGTTTGATAAAATATAAAATGTTAAATTTTATATTAAATTTTCTTATTATTAAAATTCCATTAATAATAATATGAAACGTTCATATTTCACAGTTATTTAACGCGAAATTTAAATCAGTTAATTGTTTATCTAAACATAGTTAATCATGCATTTTAAGACAGTAATTCACGTAATTATCATGTAATGAAAGTCAACAAAAGTCTACGGAGAGAGGGTTTGACCTGATTTTTGGACCGTGTGTCACATCAGGGATCAATAAAATAACCTTGAACATGAATGGAAACTTTTGAATTTGTAAGCATGCAGAGTTATTTACTTGTGAAGTCATAAAATCATAAACTCATACACATGCAATCCCGTAAGCATGTGGACTCGTAAACTCGTAAAATCCTAAACAAGTAAATTTCTAAACATGTATACGTTGAAAGTGAACTTCTAAACTCGACACGTGAAATTAGGGAATGTTCAAAATGGATAAATTGAGATTTTTAAAAATGGAGATTCATGTGCATGTAAATTCGTAAACTCGTTAACGTGTAAATTTGTTAACTTGTAAGCATGAAATCCCGTAATCATGCAAACTTGTAGACTCATGAACTCATCAACAAGAACTCACTAACATGTAAATGAATTAAAATGATATGAACCATAAATAGATTTTTTGAATGACATACGTAAAACGTTATTGAGTTAAAACTTGTCCACAAAAAGAAGTGTAGCACACCAAATAATGAAATCACGAGGACCAAAAATGAAATGCCAAAAAAAAAACCGAATGCTTGAAAACCGAGTGGTTGACTTAAAGTTTACGCTTGGAGTATCACTTGAGGTCAAGATACGTATACGCGCAACCTGATTGACTGGAATTGTCGAAACATCATTTGCAATGGCCAACCTCAGACACACATTGTGAATCACCACATTAGGTGTGTCCATTGGGTATTGGTGACAACTAACTTCCTTTTTATAATCATGTTTAGGTTTATTAACCATTGGGTTTTAATGTGTTGTCAAGTTCTCATGCTTCCTAGTTTTTCTCATGAGTAGGAGATAATTTTTTTTTATAAACCTTGTAAGTGTTTTAGAAAAGTTTAACACTTTTATAAAATATGAAGTGGTTTGGAGTTTATAAAAATCACAACTTTTTAAAAAAAACCCAAGTATAATTAACCCAATTGAATGGTGGTTTTTTTATTTTTATAAAAGTTGAGGGTTCAAGTTTTATAAAAATATTAGTGGGTTGAAAGGTTGGTTTAATTTTTATAAAAAAACTAGTGGGCTTAAACAAATAAATTAATTTGTTTACAATTGGGCCGAAGCCCAATCGAGATGAGGAGGGAGAATGGGTCGAAGCCCATTCGGTTTTGGAGGTGGGTTGGGCCGCGAGCGAAGGAGAGGGGAAACCGGTTTGGACCGGTTACGGCCCACTGTGATTCGGGTCGCGGGTCGGGTTTCCGGTTCAGGGAAAATACTCAGTGTGACGAGGCGAGTCATCGGTTAAATTTTCGGGTTAATCCGGGTTGAATTGGGCTTATTGGGCTTACCGGGCCCAATAGACTAAAATGGTTTGGAAAACTGGCTAAGTCTTGACAACGGACCATGTTTAATTCATTTTCATTCAACCAAAGTTTATAACATTTTGAAATGGTTTGATAAAATATAAAATGTTAAATTTTATATTAAATTTTCTTATTATTAAAATTCCATTAATAATAATATGAAACGTTCATATTTCACAGTTATTTAACGCGAAATTTAAATCAGTTAATTGTTTATCTAAACATAGTTAATCATGCATTTTAAGACAGTAATTCACGTAATTATCATGTAATGAAAGTCAACAAAAGTCTACGGAGAGAGGGTTTGACCTGATTTTTGGACCGTGTGTCACATCAGGGATCAATAAAATAACCTTGAACATGAATGGAAACTTTTGAATTTGTAAGCATGCAGAGTTATTTACTTGTGAAGTCATAAAATCATAAACTCATACACATGCAATCCCGTAAGCATGTGGACTCGTAAACTCGTAAAATCCTAAACAAGTAAATTTCTAAACATGTATACGTTGAAAGTGAACTTCTAAACTCGACACGTGAAATTAGGGAATGTTCAAAATGGATAAATTGAGATTTTTAAAAATGGAGATTCATGTGCATGTAAATTCGTAAACTCGTTAACGTGTAAATTTGTTAACTTGTAAGCATGAAATCCCGTAATCATGCAAACTTGTAGACTCATGAACTCATCAACAAGAACTCACTAACATGTAAATGAATTAAAATGATATGAACCATAAATAGATTTTTTGAATGACATACGTAAAACGTTATTGAGTTAAAACTTGTCCACAAAAAGAAGTGTAGCACACCAAATAATGAAATCACGAGGACCAAAAATGAAATGCCAAAAAAAAAACCGAATGCTTGAAAACCGAGTGGTTGACTTAAAGTTTACGCTTGGAGTATCACTTGAGGTCAAGATACGTATACGCGCAACCTGATTGACTGGAATTGTCGAAACATCATTTGCAATGGCCAACCTCAGACACACATTGTGAATCACCACATTAGGTGTGTCCATTGGGTATTGGTGACAACTAACTTCCTTTTTATAATCATGTTTAGGTTTATTAACCATTGGGTTTTAATGTGTTGTCAAGTTCTCATGCTTCCTAGCTTTTCTCATGAGTAGGAGATAATTTTTTTTTATAAACCTTGTAAGTGTTTTAGAAAAGTTTAACACTTTTATAAAATATGAAGTGGTTTGGAGTTTATAAAAATCACAACTTTTTAAAAAAAACCCAAGTATAATTAACCCAATTGAATGGTGGTTTTTTTATTTTTATAAAAGTTGAGGGTTCAAGTTTTATAAAAATATTAGTGGGTTGAAAGGTTGGTTTAATTTTTATAAAAAAACTAGTGGGCTTAAACAAATAAATTAATTTGTTTACAATTGGGCCGAAGCCCAATCGAGATGAGGAGGGAGAATGGGCCGAAGCCCATTCGGTTTTGGAGGTGGGTTGGGCCGCGAGCAAAGGAGAGGGGAAACCGGTTTGGACCGGTTACGGCCCACTGTGATTCGGGTCGCGGGTCGGGTTTCCGGTTCAGGGAAAATACTCAGTGTGACGAGGCGAGTCATCGGTTAAATTTTCGGGTTAATCCGGGTTGAATTGGGCTTATTGGGCTTACCGGGCCCAATAGACTAAAATGGTTTGGAAAACTGGCTAAGTCTTGACAACGGACCATGTTTAATTCATTTTCATTCAACCAAAGTTTATAACATTTTGAAATGGTTTGATAAAATATAAAATGTTAAATTTTATATTAAATTTTCTTATTATTAAAATTCCATTAATAATAATATGAAACGTTCATATTTCACAGTTATTTAACGCGAAATTTAAATCAGTTAATTGTTTATCTAAACATAGTTAATCATGCATTTTAAGACAGTAATTCACGTAATTATCATGTAATGAAAGTCAACAAAAGTCTACGGAGAGAGGGTTTGACCTGATTTTTGGACCGTGTGTCACATCAGGGATCAATAAAATAACCTTGAACATGAATGGAAACTTTTGAATTTGTAAGCATGCAGAGTTATTTACTTGTGAAGTCATAAAATCATAAACTCATACACATGCAATCCCGTAAGCATGTGGACTCGTAAACTCGTAAAATCCTAAACAAGTAAATTTCTAAACATGTATACGTTGAAAGTGAACTTCTAAACTCGACACGTGAAATTAGGGAATGTTCAAAATGGATAAATTGAGATTTTTAAAAATGGAGATTCATGTGCATGTAAATTCGTAAACTCGTTAACGTGTAAATTTGTTAACTTGTAAGCATGAAATCCCGTAATCATGCAAACTTGTAGACTCATGAACTCATCAACAAGAACTCACTAACATGTAAATGAATTAAAATGATATGAACCATAAATAGATTTTTTGAATGACATACGTAAAACGTTATTGAGTTAAAACTTGTCCACAAAAAGAAGTGTAGCACACCAAATAATGAAATCACGAGGACCAAAAATGAAATGCCAAAAAAAAAACCGAATGCTTGAAAACCGAGTGGTTGACTTAAAGTTTACGCTTGGAGTATCACTTGAGGTCAAGATACGTATACGCGCAACCTGATTGACTGGAATTGTCGAAACATCATTTGCAATGGCCAACCTCAGACACACATTGTGAATCACCACATTAGGTGTGTCCATTGGGTATTGGTGAACACTAACCTCCTTTTTATAATCATGTTTAGGTTTATTAACCATTGGGTTTTAATGTGTTGTCAAGTTCTCATGCTTCCTAGCTTTTCTCATGAGTAGGAGATAATTTTTTTTTATAAACCTTGTAAGTGTTTTAGAAAAGTTTAACACTTTTATAAAATATGAAGTGGTTTGGAGTTTATAAAAATCACAACTTTTTAAAAAAAACCCAAGTATAATTAACCCAATTGAATGGTGGTTTTTTTATTTTTATAAAAGTTGAGGGTTCAAGTTTTATAAAAATATTAGTGGGTTGAAAGGTTGGTTTAATTTTTATAAAAAAACTAGTGGGCTTAAACAAATAAATTAATTTGTTTACAATTGGGCCGAAGCCCAATCGAGATGAGGAGGGAGAATGGGCCGAAGCCCATTCGGTTTTGGAGGTGGGTTGGGCCGCGAGCAAAGGAGAGGGGAAACCGGTTTGGACCGGTTACGGCCCACTGTGATTCGGGTCGCGGGTCGGGTTTCCGGTTCAGGGAAAATACTCAGTGTGACGAGGCGAGTCATCGGTTAAATTTTCGGGTTAATCCGGGTTGAATTGGGCTTATTGGGCTTACCGGGCCCAATAGACTAAAATGGTTTGGAAAACTGGCTAAGTCTTGACAACGGACCATGTTTAATTCATTTTCATTCAACCAAAGTTTATAACATTTTGAAATGGTTTGATAAAATATAAAATGTTAAATTTTATATTAAATTTTCTTATTATTAAAATTCCATTAATAATAATATGAAACGTTCATATTTCACAGTTATTTAACGCGAAATTTAAATCAGTTAATTGTTTATCTAAACATAGTTAATCATGCATTTTAAGACAGTAATTCACGTAATTATCATGTAATGAAAGTCAACAAAAGTCTACGGAGAGAGGGTTTGACCTGATTTTTGGACCGTGTGTCACATCAGGGATCAATAAAATAACCTTGAACATGAATGGAAACTTTTGAATTTGTAAGCATGCAGAGTTATTTACTTGTGAAGTCATAAAATCATAAACTCATACACATGCAATCCCGTAAGCATGTGGACTCGTAAACTCGTAAAATCCTAAACAAGTAAATTTCTAAACATGTATACGTTGAAAGTGAACTTCTAAACTCGACACGTGAAATTAGGGAATGTTCAAAATGGATAAATTGAGATTTTTAAAAATGGAGATTCATGTGCATGTAAATTCGTAAACTCGTTAACGTGTAAATTTGTTAACTTGTAAGCATGAAATCCCGTAATCATGCAAACTTGTAGACTCATGAACTCATCAACAAGAACTCACTAACATGTAAATGAATTAAAATGATATGAACCATAAATAGATTTTTTGAATGACATACGTAAAACGTTATTGAGTTAAAACTTGTCCACAAAAAGAAGTGTAGCACACCAAATAATGAAATCACGAGGACCAAAAATGAAATGCCAAAAAAAAAACCGAATGCTTGAAAACCGAGTGGTTGACTTAAAGTTTACGCTTGGAGTATCACTTGAGGTCAAGATACGTATACGCGCAACCTGATTGACTGGAATTGTCGAAACATCATTTGCAATGGCCAACCTCAGACACACATTGTGAATCACCACATTAGGTGTGTCCATTGGGTATTGGTGAACACTAACCTCCTTTTTATAATCATGTTTAGGTTTATTAACCATTGGGTTTTAATGTGTTGTCAAGTTCTCATGCTTCCTAGCTTTTCTCATGAGTAGGAGATAATTTTTTTTTATAAACCTTGTAAGTGTTTTAGAAAAGTTTAACACTTTTATAAAATATGAAGTGGTTTGGAGTTTATAAAAATCACAACTTTTTAAAAAAAACCCAAGTATAATTAACCCAATTGAATGGTGGTTTTTTTATTTTTATAAAAGTTGAGGGTTCAAGTTTTATAAAAATATTAGTGGGTTGAAAGGTTGGTTTAATTTTTATAAAAAAACTAGTGGGCTTAAACAAATAAATTAATTTGTTTACAATTGGGCCGAAGCCCAATCGAGATGAGGAGGGAGAATGGGCCGAAGCCCATTCGGTTTTGGAGGTGGGTTGGGCCGCGAGCAAAGGAGAGGGGAAACCGGTTTGGACCGGTTACGGCCCACTGTGATTCGGGTCGCGGGTCGGGTTTCCGGTTCAGGGAAAATACTCAGTGTGACGAGGCGAGTCATCGGTTAAATTTTCGGGTTAATCCGGGTTGAATTGGGCTTATTGGGCTTACCGGGCCCAATAGACTAAAATGGTTTGGAAAACTGGCTAAGTCTTGACAACGGACCATGTTTAATTCATTTTCATTCAACCAAAGTTTATAACATTTTGAAATGGTTTGATAAAATATAAAATGTTAAATTTTATATTAAATTTTCTTATTATTAAAATTCCATTAATAATAATATGAAACGTTCATATTTCACAGTTATTTAACGCGAAATTTAAATCAGTTAATTGTTTATCTAAACATAGTTAATCATGCATTTTAAGACAGTAATTCACGTAATTATCATGTAATGAAAGTCAACAAAAGTCTACGGAGAGAGGGTTTGACCTGATTTTTGGACCGTGTGTCACATCAGGGATCAATAAAATAACCTTGAACATGAATGGAAACTTTTGAATTTGTAAGCATGCAGAGTTATTTACTTGTGAAGTCATAAAATCATAAACTCATACACATGCAATCCCGTAAGCATGTGGACTCGTAAACTCGTAAAATCCTAAACAAGTAAATTTCTAAACATGTATACGTTGAAAGTGAACTTCTAAACTCGACACGTGAAATTAGGGAATGTTCAAAATGGATAAATTGAGATTTTTAAAAATGGAGATTCATGTGCATGTAAATTCGTAAACTCGTTAACGTGTAAATTTGTTAACTTGTAAGCATGAAATCCCGTAATCATGCAAACTTGTAGACTCATGAACTCATCAACAAGAACTCACTAACATGTAAATGAATTAAAATGATATGAACCATAAATAGATTTTTTGAATGACATACGTAAAACGTTATTGAGTTAAAACTTGTCCACAAAAAGAAGTGTAGCACACCAAATAATGAAATCACGAGGACCAAAAATGAAATGCCAAAAAAAAAACCGAATGCTTGAAAACCGAGTGGTTGACTTAAAGTTTACGCTTGGAGTATCACTTGAGGTCAAGATACGTATACGCGCAACCTGATTGACTGGAATTGTCGAAACATCATTTGCAATGGCCAACCTCAGACACACATTGTGAATCACCACATTAGGTGTGTCCATTGGGTATTGGTGAACACTAACCTCCTTTTTATAATCATGTTTAGGTTTATTAACCATTGGGTTTTAATGTGTTGTCAAGTTCTCATGCTTCCTAGCTTTTCTCATGAGTAGGAGATAATTTTTTTTTATAAACCTTGTAAGTGTTTTAGAAAAGTTTAACACTTTTATAAAATATGAAGTGGTTTGGAGTTTATAAAAATCACAACTTTTTAAAAAAAACCCAAGTATAATTAACCCAATTGAATGGTGGTTTTTTTATTTTTATAAAAGTTGAGGGTTCAAGTTTTATAAAAATATTAGTGGGTTGAAAGGTTGGTTTAATTTTTATAAAAAAACTAGTGGGCTTAAACAAATAAATTAATTTGTTTACAATTGGGCCGAAGCCCAATCGAGATGAGGAGGGAGAATGGGCCGAAGCCCATTCGGTTTTGGAGGTGGGTTGGGCCGCGAGCAAAGGAGAGGGGAAACCGGTTTGGACCGGTTACGGCCCACTGTGATTCGGGTCGCGGGTCGGGTTTCCGGTTCAGGGAAAATACTCAGTGTGACGAGGCGAGTCATCGGTTAAATTTTCGGGTTAATCCGGGTTGAATTGGGCTTATTGGGCTTACCGGGCCCAATAGACTAAAATGGTTTGGAAAACTGGCTAAGTCTTGACAACGGACCATGTTTAATTCATTTTCATTCAACCAAAGTTTATAACATTTTGAAATGGTTTGATAAAATATAAAATGTTAAATTTTATATTAAATTTTCTTATTATTAAAATTCCATTAATAATAATATGAAACGTTCATATTTCACAGTTATTTAACGCGAAATTTAAATCAGTTAATTGTTTATCTAAACATAGTTAATCATGCATTTTAAGACAGTAATTCACGTAATTATCATGTAATGAAAGTCAACAAAAGTCTACGGAGAGAGGGTTTGACCTGATTTTTGGACCGTGTGTCACATCAGGGATCAATAAAATAACCTTGAACATGAATGGAAACTTTTGAATTTGTAAGCATGCAGAGTTATTTACTTGTGAAGTCATAAAATCATAAACTCATACACATGCAATCCCGTAAGCATGTGGACTCGTAAACTCGTAAAATCCTAAACAAGTAAATTTCTAA
>JBCNJP010000027.1:109308699-109570385 GCA_039602395.1 Deinandra increscens subsp. villosa
AATGATCTTAACGGACTTGATTTCGCTCTTAGCGTACTTGTTTATTTCCTAGCGTACTTGTTTGCTTAGAGTATGTATTAATGTTCCTAGCGTACTTCTTTTGTTGATAACAAACTTGTTAGCGTATTTGTTAGCGGACTTGTTGATGCTTAGCGTACTAGCTAGCGGACTTGTTTATGCTTAGCGCACTTACTAGCGTACTTGTTAGTGCTTAGCGAACTTGTTAGCGAACTAGTCAATACTTAGCGTACTTGTTAGCGGACTAGATAATACCTAGCGTACTTGTTAGCGAACTTAGTGATATCTAGCGAACTTGATATAATGCTTAGCGGACTTCTTTTACTGTTAGGATATTTTGCTGAATTCTATGGTAATGATTGTGTCGTGTCCAACATTCTCTTTGTCCCCATCACACTGGTAGTATAAATACTACTTGGAAAAACCCTATTGAGCACGCATCAAGGTTTGCTTACTGGAGAGAGCCTCTTGTGTGTGTGTTCTTGGTGTTAGTGTGTGTTTTTTGAGTTTTAGAGATCACCCATGGGTGATCGTTGAGGCGAATCCAACCCAAATCAACCATCACACATGATTTCCGCACTTGTGTGATGAATCGTATGAGAACAAGATGCTCAAATATGGTCCTGACAGATTCTTTAAGGAATCTCCCCCTTGGATGCTTACCGGCTATACATGCATCACACAGTTGACTAGTGTGACTAATCTTGGGAACTCCCAGAACTAATTCATTCTTAGTCATGGATTCCATTGCCTGGAAATTCATATAGCCAAGTCTGCCATGCCACATCCAGTTTTCATCCTTTAAATTTGACAGAAAGCATAAAGGCTCACCAGTTTTCAGGCTAATTTTATAGAGTCTATTTGATGCTCTTTTTGTTGGGTTACGACAGTGGCATTCGGGTCTCGGTAATAGCAATTTTTTTAATAATTATTTACGACAAATAGTTATTAAATCAATTACCGAGTAATAAGTAAATTAAATTCAAGATAATTAAATTAACCATTAATTTAATACACAGCGCAAAAACGATTTAATTTACAAACGCGACGTAAACCAAATACAACAGGATTCGACGATCACTAAAACGCGCAAACACCGAAACGTGTTAAAACAAGATCGCGATACATTCATAAAATAAATAAATAAATCTAAACTAATAACAAGTTTAGATATACCTGAGCGGTGATTCAAACAGACGTTCGAGACACCGAAAGTCAACGGGTGACGCTAGGGTTTCGCAGGTTATGATTCGTCGGCCGAATCGAACTTTCCTCACGATTACGGCTTTACTACGCGGTGAATCGAGAACCAAGAAAATCCCGTACGTCGGATCTGGCGTGAACTAGGGTTTGCGAACGACGGGCGAACGCGCCTTGTGGTGGCGGTTCGCGGCGGAGGTTGTCGGCGGGTGGAACCGGCGACGACAAGGAGAGCGGCGACCGGCTTGGGCGGCGGCTGCGGCGCGACAGGGCGGCGGCTGTGGTCGGGATGGCTGTAGTGGGTCGGTGAGGAGCTGTGGTGGGGATACGGCTACGGCGGCAGCGGAGGAGCAAGCAGCGGTGGCCCCTAGGGGAGCGGCGGTCGGTGGCGGAGAACGACAGGCAGTGGCGGATGACACGGATGTCACGGCGGCTGCAACTCGGGGTGGTTGAGGATTCCTTGTTCTCGCGAGCGATCATATTAACCACCAGAAAAGGCGGCGGCGACGGCGACCTAGGGCTAGGTCGAAATCGCAGGGAGAGAGGGGGAGGAGGGGGGGGCGAATTTTCTAATCAAGGATTAGGGTTTCGCGCCTCCCTTAATGAAAATGCGTGAGCATCAGATTGTCTACTTGATCTAGCTAATCGGACATCTAAACGTAATTAACCGATTGTTTTATTGATCACGGCGAACAATTACAATCAGTCTAAACACTCATAAATGACACAGAGATTACACACTGGAAAACACACATTTAATAGATCTCACAAGCTTAGAACTGCTCAATACAAAGAACACACTTCTATATATAGCCCGCTGGCCGAACTCCCTCCGAACCCGAGATTCAGCCAGTCCGAACTTCAGGTTCGGACCAGGCTCGGCTAGACCTAATTTGGCATGAACTTGTTCCTTGCTTGATACTTCACACGACGCACATATCAGGTATCAACAAACTCCCCCTCGTCGTGTGTAGTATCTCTACTCTTCTACATCATCAAATCTGTATCTTCAACCAAGCTCCCCCTAAAATGTAGAATCTGTTCGTCCGATGAAATTGATCTTGAATACTTGACAATGTCTGATGTATCTCTGGTCTTTATCAACAGCGTCAGAAGACTTGAAGTTGTGATCACTTGCACCTCAGCATCCTGTATCAATATTTAAATAATCGAATAAAGCAGAAACAAAATCTTTTTGGATTTTGTATCACATGTTTATCAACAGCGTCAGGAGACTCCAATATATGATTTTGAAATTTGAATTTTGTATCACATGTTGATCAGATCGAATAAAGCAGAAACAAAATCTTTTTGGCTTTTCGAAAGTTTATGCTAAAACACACGGAAAATCACAATACAGAATCAAACACTATTTTTGGTATGAGAAAGATCACTATACGGGATCATAGTGGTCTTAACGTACTGAACTACACTTCAATTTCAATTAATTGAAACACATAAGTCATGCTGATTACCTGTATAATTTGTCCATATTAAACTCAAGCAGAATCGTACTCATAACATCTGGATATGTTAAGGTATTGATTAGATTTGCTTTGACCAGTGTACCCCACACTATTAGACATACTCAGACATTTTCTGTTTGACTTTCTTTTTCCTTTTGTGTGATACACTTGTGATTTTTCACAATGCATAGTATTTTTCATGATATTGTCAACTGTATTCCATGCAAAAAGAAATAAGAATGTTAAACCGTCTACCTTAAGGTCGATCTTTCGATACGCAGATAAGGCCTCGGATTTAACAAAATAAGAAAAATAAAATAAGTTGAAGTTGTATAACTCAATAACAATCAGGTCGGTACTCCCGTACACATAGAGAAAGTCCGGTGAGTTATACGAAACACCAAAGAAAATAAAGCAGAACGTCAAACGAACAACGATCAGGTCGATCTTTCGATACGCAGAGAAAGTCCGATCGTTTGACAAATAAAGAAAATCAAACAAAGTTAAATATTTGCAAAATGAACACATGTATACACAGTGACTTCTCAGTTTGAATTTCACACTTATTTTTCTTTTTGTGTCATGAAATATGCATCAAGATGTTATCCACATGGTCAAGCATTAGTACTTCGTGTATATCACATCTGAATACTTTCTGATTTGCCAAGCCTACCAAGCATATCAAAAAATGATCTTATGGCCCTTTATCTACTCTATCCATGAGTAAGATACGTAAGCCAATGTACCATCATTTCCCAATGATCAATTTCTCACAATTTTATATATTTTGCATGTATTCCCCTTCCTTCCTTATATATTTTGCATGTATTCACCTTCTTCCCATAACGTGCTTTTTCTCAACCCCCCCTCCCCCCTTACTGAAAATTCTCCCCCTTAAAATGAAAACTCTATGTTTGGATTTTCATTTTACACAAAAACAAGACTCTATTTTTGACTTTTTGAGAAAAAAATGGAAGCAAAGCAAAATGATCAATCAATACGGATATTTTGCAGTTGTAGACTTTCAGAAAATATGCAGATTTTAGAAAATTTGATCATGAAATTTAAATTAAGCAGAATACTCCTCCATCAACAACTTTGCAATCGTCAATAGGTCTTCTAGAAGTACCTGCACACTGGTTAAACTGATTAGTTCATAAACGACCCGAAGCATATTGCTTCTGGTCGACCAGTGTCCTGGTTTTGCTTAGAAACCACCTTAGGTTTCCATTGTTGTGATTTTGGTAATTCAGTAAGTGATGAGCTTGCCACAGGTGACTGTGATTAGGGCTGTTCAAAAAGCTCGCGGCTCGTGGTTCGCTCAAAGCTTGCTCGAAAAGAGTTCGAAAAAAGCTCGCTCGAAATTGGCTCGTTCGTAAATGAGTTGAGCCGAGCCGGCTCGGTTTGTAAACGAGCCGAGCCCGAGCCAAGGTCAGCTCGACTCGTGGCTCGCTCATTGGCTCGCTCGTTAGCTCGCTCGTTGGCTCGTTCGTATGGCTCGTACAAATTTATATATAATTAAAAAAGGAAAATTGGATTAAAATAATCTCAAGTTTTACCTATTGGCCGATAATAATCTCACATTTAAAAATCTTCTTCACTAGTCCCAACTTTCATCCATTTTTTTTCTAATAGACCCGCCGTTAAATTTTTTAACACTGTTAAATAAATGCTGACATGACATGCTGACGTATTATTCTTTATTCCACCTCATATGCCATGTCATCTTTTCCCTTAATATTTATTTAAAAAATTAAAGTCGATCCTCTTCCTCCTGCTCAAAATCCTTAAACATAAGAACCCTAAAAACCTCCTGCTCAAAATAGAGCTTCACCCCCTTAAATTATAAAGAACGATCCCTCCAAATCCAAATCTCTAAATCGTTTTATGCCTCACATACTTCTTATTGTAAGAGATCCCATCTCCCACAAATCCCTAATTCCCCCAACCGCATATCGTATCTCTAATCCGTCACCACCAATTATCCACCTTTCTCTTGCTTTATTATTCATACCCAGTACGAATCCGGTAAGCTAGTTTACACAAACCCTTTATTATGGTTTATATGTTTTTCAATTGAAATAGTTGATGGGTTGATTTATTTCTTACTGTTATATTATATGCGATTGATTGGTTGAATGTGATTAGATTTTTGAGGCAATTTTATTGATATCATCTTTGAACATATGATTTGGATATGAGTTGGAAAAAAGAATTAAACAATTTAAAAATAACACGTCAGCATGCCATGTCAGCATTTATTTAACGGTGTTAAATAAGTTAACGGTGGGTCCATTAGAAAAAAATTGGATGAAAGTTGGGACTGGTGAAGATGAGTTTTAAATATGGGATTATTACCGGCCAATAGGTAAAACTTCGGATTATTTTAATCCAATTTTCCATTACAAAATATTAAAAATTGTAACACAACTATGGATGCATATTATCTCATTTGTATGGCTCAGCTCACCTCCCACTTAAATCTAACCAATGTTAAACCTCTGATTTATTTTCAATTTACAGATCCATATTCATGACTTTTGCCTCCCGCCTCCCTAATTCTTATTTTCTTTCCCATTTTCCCATAACTTCATTGCCTCCCTTTAAGTATTTGTCTAATCGTGTCTTTGATAACATCGTCAAGTATCTGTCATACTTGCTCTACTTCTTCCGATCTTTGATTGTTTCCGCTCATTTATCTTTAATTTTGTAAACTTACTACTAAATATTATTAGAATTTAGTTGTGTTAAACTTTGCATTATAAGTTTTGTAGTTATAAATTTTTCATTGCATTAAAAATATTAGTTTTTTTTCTTATTTTAATTTGTGCTAAAAGTAAAAAAATATATATAAAAGTAAACGAGCCGCCTCGACGAGCTACAAGCTGGCTCGAGCTTTTGACGAGCCGAGCCCGAGCTCAACTTTCCGGCTCGTTAATATAAACGAGCCGAGCCGGCTCGGCTCGGTTTTTGAACGAGCCGAGCCTGAGCCCATCCTAGCTCGGCTCAGCTCGGCTCGTTTACAGCCCTAACTGTGATGAGGAACCTACATTTTGAATTTGTCGAAACATTGGAACAAAATGTTTTTGGTTTTGAAAGAATGTAGGTTCAACTTCATCAAAAACTCTGCCACCTTCATCAAAGAATTTCTATTGGGCAATTTTACCAAAAACTGATTTCTTATGAAACCGTTGTGGGGAATCAGCAGGTAGTGGACAATATTTTGCCATATGCCCTGTTTGGCGGCAAATATAACAAATTCGCTTTGTCTTGTCCCGCTTGTGATGTACCTGCGATGAAATACACATAAGAATATCTTGAACATGATCAGAATGAGAATCATATACCTGATGTCTGTGATCATGAACCTATTTGGATGTTGGGCTTTGAGATAAAGAACCATCAGTAGAAACTTGAGCTTTCACAAAAACTTCAGAAATCTTTCAAGCATCAACACACTGAAGAGGAAATTCTTTATCAGAGAAAAGCTAAGCAGAACCTTTGAGCTTGTAGAATCTCTCAGGTTGAACTTTTTCAGCCTTAAACACATCCTTCTTCACTTTCTTCAGCTTCAATTTCTTCAAATCTTGAGATGATGATTCTGGAGCCTTCTCATCTGTTACATATTTTGCTTTAAAGCCCAGACCCACATGCTTTCCAACAACTTTCTTCTCAGAATTAGAATGTCCATTCTTTGCTAATCGAGAAAATTCAGCCTTCACTTCAGTCACATTCTTCTGATCATAGAAGATCTTCTCATTAAAGTCAAGTTGTGACTTAAACTTCTCACTTGAAGTAGCTGACTTCTCATTATCAGCAGAAGATGAACCAGATACAAACTTCAGAGCAGGAGGAATCTCAGATTTCTTTTCCTTCTTCTTGTTGTTCTTCTTGTTTTTCTTTTCCGGTACAACCTTTTCTACCTCAGAAGTAGATGATGAAACCTTTGAATAATCAAAATCTTCAACTTGTGCCTTCACTTCTTTGAATGCTTCTTTAATTTGAGCCGGGGTGATGTAGTTTTATCAAACATCTTCTCAAAATTAGCATCATTAGCTAAGAAGCTTGTGAAAAATTGAGAATTTGATACATTGTTCAGCAAACGATTTGCATCGATGACTTGAATTTTGAGATCAGAAATTTTCTGTTGTGCTTCAGCCAACTCTTTCTCTGTAGCTATCAAACGCTTAACAACTTTATGAGTTTCAAACTTTTGCATTCGAAGATTTTCCAATCCTTCAAACAACTCTTTCTTTAGTTTAGCTTCATTTCGCCTTTGAATCTCCAAATTTGCTGTTTGAACTTTATTCACACTAACCAACTCCCGCTTCTCATCCAATAATTTTGCCATGTCAACTTAATATGCTTGAATTTGAGTAGCGGATTCTTCAGCATTCTTGGTAAGCAAATCAAGCTTAATTTTGGATTTTTCAAACAAATTTTGGAAATCAGAAGTAGCATCTTCAGCATCAAACTTCCATTTCTTTATTTGGTTGAACAAATCCTCCTTCTGTTCTTCTAATATGCCAATTCTATCAGCAAGCATCTGTTCATTTTCTTTGACGGAATAAAGATTTGCGTTAAGCATACTCACTTCTTTTAACAAAGATTCATTTTTCAACATCAACTCCTTTTCATTGGTTTTAGACACCTCTAATTCTTCCTTTACTGCCTTGAATTCCTCATAAAGATTTTGAATTTCATGCAATAATGAAGTATTTTCTTTCATCAGACTCTCCATATTCTCAGCAAATGCATAAGAACTTTGTGTTCAACTAGTATCTGAATTATAGTCATCTTGTTGAACATGAGTAACAATCAAAGCTGTTGGATCACAACCAAATTGTTTACCCCAATCATAAACATCATCGTGTTAAACTGTAAGCGCTGTTGTCTTGCCTGTGTTACTAGATGATGATTGAGAAAAACCAGGCTTGGATGATTGAGTAAAACCAGATTTATTAGCATGTGGGCATTCTTTGGCAAAATGTCCAAGTTGTGAACATATATAACATTTTAACTTTGACTTGTCAAAACCTAATTTGTCACCAGAAATATTTTTTCCATGTTTCTTGAAAAATCTCTTCGATCGTTGGCATAACATAGCATATTGCCAGGATATATCCAATTCAGTTAGTTGATCATCATCAAGTGCAACAAGATCATCGCTGGTTAACTTTGCATCAGCAAAATTCTTGATAATCAACCCAAAAGATGATAAAATCAATGCAGAAATCATTTTGGCACAATCATCTGTTAATTCAACAGAAAACGCATTCTGACTTGATGAATTTGGAATTGTAAAGCTACAACCCCGTGAAGAATTGTTATCAGAATTTCCTGAACTTCCTGACAAGAAAGCAACACTTGGTGTAGAACTCAAATTTGGCTTAGCTTTTGCATTCATGCTTGCACTATTCTCACCATGATACAATTCAGGATTCTGCAAAGTAGCAGTTGACTTCTTTGAGTTTAACATTTCCATTTCCCGAGCATGAAGTTTTCCAGTAAGCTCGTGAAATGTCATTGTAGAATAATCCTTATCATGAGTGAGTAGCAATTCATAGTTTTCCCATTTTTCAGGCAAAGCTTCCAAAATCTTTTCTTTCAAATCAGCATCGGTTTTCTCAATCCCAACCACCTTTAATTCACTAATCAAGTGTGACAACCTTGAAATGAGAGCAGTAATGCTTTCATTGTCATAATTCTAAAAATTATCAAACGCTTTGTTTAGAACTTTCTTCCAACTCTTCTTGTAATCATCATTACCTTCACACCTCGCTGATAAAGCATCCCACAATTGCTTAGATTTCTTGCAAATGCTAAATTGATGAAGCAACTCAGTGGGTAATGCCATTGTAAGATAACCGTATGCTTTTTGTTCAAGCTCGTATGATTTTCTTTCAGCAAGATCAAAGGTATGAACTTCTTTGAAATCTCCCGCATCTGTTGGATGTTGATAAAGCTTCTTAAGCGAGATCCACAAATCGATATCATTTGTACTTATGTAAGCAGAAAATCATTTCTTCCAATTTTGATAATCTTCTAGCTTCAACAATTTGGGAACTTTCTGACTTGTTCCGATTTCATTGTCAAAGTTTAGCATAGTTTGCATCGCATTCTGCATCGCCGCACATGCTTGAAATTCCGATATCGTTGAAAAATTTGAATTCTATCGGCCGAACTTGCTCCGAACCTATCACTGACCTCCGAACCTCGTCCGAACTGGTCCGAACCTAAATCAGCCGTCTGAACTCTATCCGAACCACTAAGCACTGAACTCTGTCCGAACAACACTTCGAACCTACTCTGATCCTACACCGAACTAGTACAAGCTCCGAACTTTGACCGAACTTACTCCAAACCTGAGCTTCGGAGCAGTTACTCCAAACCTGACCAGAACCCTCCGAACCTTGACATAATTTTTCAAAAACGTTCGATTTTGGACGAATTTTGATGAGATTTACAGCAGTAGGACAGAAAAACTGATTAGGAACGAATTAGAAACAGATTTGACACGAAATGCACGACAGAAATGATTGAAATCATGTAAACCAACTCGAGAAAATTTCAAAAACATTCAAAAATCCAAAAATAGCAACCACATATCAGTAGAGTGAACCAGAAAGCTCTGATACCACTTGAAAATGCATGAGCATCGGATCGTCTACTTGATCTAGCTAATCGGACATCTAAACGTAATTAACCGATTGTTTTATTGATCACAATGAACAATTACAATCAGTCTAATCACTCAGAAATGACACAATGATTACACACTGGAAAACACACATTTAACAGATCTCACAAGCTCAGAACTGCTCAATACAAAGAACACACTTCTATATATAGCCCGCTGGACCGAACTCCCTACGAACCTGAGATTCAGCTAGTCCGAACTTCAAGTTCGGACCAGGCTCGGCCAGACCTAATTTGGCATGAACTTGTTCCTTGCTTGATACTTCACACGACGCACATATCAGGTATCAACACTTAATCAGTTATTTATAACTGATTAAGTTTCCGTTAAGTCCCTCAAGTTTAAACTAATCCTTTTCGAACCATTTAATTGTGCGGCAAACGTTTAACTCTTAAATATTTATCGCTTGCCGAGATTTAACGAATGTTAGTCAAGCACAAATTCGTTAATTGTCGTTTAAGACGTAAATAATATTTAACGTCTTTTTATCGCTTAATTAATCTTAACGTTTAATAATAATTAACTAATTAATTATTTATCTATTAAATCATTTAATAAACAAATAATTAATTCTTCTGCGAATTTGCCGGTTATAAAAGTAAGCGGACTTTAAAACCCGTTGCTTCCGGTGTAACTCTTACGGGTCTTGACCGGGTCGGGTACTTGATTTAGTTGGGTCTGGACACCGAAATCTAACAGTCTCCCACTTTGACTGAGCACGACTATAAATCAAGAAACATTCAGAGGTGCTCTAGCTACACGTGGCTGTCCCAACCAGTCATGACACTTCAAGTCAAATAACCAAGGCACATCAATAAACTCGTGATATAGTTTAGACTTATGGTATTTGTAAAATCATCAGATCCTTTCTGTATGAGATATCAATTGCACTAGAGACATGGATTTATTCATTCTCTTTCATGTTTGATCATTGTGTTTCTCGTTTTACTATTCGAAGTGGTCCAATCAAACACACAGTAAGCTTGGGTAAGGCCTTACACTTAACACTTGGAACTAACGAGAGGGCCCATGATGTCAAGTTGTTGCATCATTACTGCAAGAGTACAGAATCCCATATTGATTACAGACAGCGTTAAGCTACAATCAAGAAATGTTCTTAGCAGACGGAAGGTCGCTCATGTATCTCAGATCAGAGGATACCGTTGAGTATACCATCAATCAGAATTGTCTTATGATTAAATCCATGAAGACAATCTGATGCGAGTTACGTCCCGACGTCATTCTCTAAGGAGGCCTCGTGAGTCTGGATCGTCAATAGTTTGAGTCCAGAGTCAGAATAGTCTTGCTTCAGGTGATGCTCCCACAATGCCTGATCGACTACGGACTTTTAGAATATTAATGGAATATTCATGGATAGTAAAACGTATAAAATTCGAACACGTTACGCAGAATTAAGGCTTTCGTCTAACATCTTAGAGGAGGACGAATGATTTGGTGCAAACGTTAGTGTTCGACATCCAACACCAAAATTCACGCACTATGCAATAGTGTTATTTCACTGATCTAGCCTAATCATTGAACTTACGAATTCGCTATCATGTCCTCGAGTTTCGTTTTAGGATTGCCAATGTTTGTTATTTCTTAAGATAATATTCAGTGTTTATTTGGAACAATGAGTCTTCTTAAGTGAATCGAACTTGTGATAATGTAGTGCCCTTGGTGAGCACATGTACGACTGTGTTATCACTTGAGCACGTTAACCGACTATCTATAAAGTCAAATTAAGCCTTTGAATGTTTTATGGCATTCCTAGTTCAGATTCAATTAAGGTGGCTATTAATGTTCAACGAGTATAATCAGCACTCTATTAATGAACATATATTTCTTTTCATCAGCATCTGGCAGTGATGATGTGATTTTCCATCTAAGGTCATGGCGTAATCCTTTACGATGACATTCCATGCAATATTTAGTATTGGATTTATTTCGTATCATATTTAGTACGATTCGAATCGTTTCAAGAGATTGATCATGTTAGTGGTTGCTCAGCCATAATATGATCAATACTTAAATTTTAATCTTGAAACTTTAGTTAATTGAGGTGTCACTTAAAATTTATTCTAGTAAATTTAAATGATCTTTAGATCGGCATTTTGATCGTTATTCCGGTAAGGATCAGTGGCGATGCTCCCACTTTCTTTAGGCAGAATGACATTCCTATTATCATTCTTCTTTCAAACCTTTTGGATACTAACTCACACGAAGAAAACGTGGCAGTTAAATTTCGTTTTCAGGAACGAAATTGTTCGATTTCGTAGCTTGTGGTATGGAAATCGAATGCTTAATATCCAGATGTTATGACTCATTCATAAGTTCAAAGACGATTGACAAAGTCATTTCATAGTTTGATAGCATGGAGATGCTTTCGTCTATGATTGTTTGAAAGTATCTTGTGATGGTTGAGGCGATGATTTATTCCATCGGAATCTCAGGTCCGATGTTAGAGGATGTTTCCTTATTCAGGTAAGGATAACATACGAAACTCCAACCAGAATGTCGATATGTTTCGCTAAGCAACAATCCATTGTTGGTGAAACATTGTCCATCTGGCTTGTCTTGTTTAGGTACGAGAGTCGCTTTACATAGTCCAGTGATTTATCATAATCACATTTCTTTAGATATTTAAAGATCTAAATTTGGACATGTAATTACTAAATTCCATCTTCGCAAGATACCGGTCTTGGGATTGGAAGTTAGTTATGCAAGTGATGTGTGAAGGGGTCTTATGGTTACAAAATGTCAAGGGCTTTTGTTGTGGCAAGTCATTAGTCTTGTGCTTGTCAGTTTCAGGATGAAACTGTGAATCCTTGTACTAAACACTTAGTGTAAGTCATTTTCAAACACACGTGAGTATAACGAGTGTAGTCTAAGCCTTCCAAGATGTGTGTAGGTATGCACATGTATATATAATGGTAATGTGCACCAGGATTGGTGTGACCATACTACAATGTTATAATCAGCAAGTGATTACTCCTGTATTAATTTAGCTGGTGATTCGAACTTATATGAACAAACGTCTACATGAGGCAGAGGATTGATATGTTCACATTGTTGTAGATCGAAACGGCGATCTTCAATCAGTTCGACTTGATTTAATATTCTTGACTTCGGTGGTTCAATGTCATAAGACTTTATGAACTATCGTTACGTCGTGCGTTGTCTCGTAATAAGTACGATAGATGCTTAAGGCATTATAGCTTCGATGGGATATGATAACCAAAAGGTTATCATGTTGCCTTTAAGTTAGCCTTAATGAAATCAAGTGCACTAGGTTATGAGGTATGTTGTTTTGTGATTTTGAACTTAATCTAACAAAAGGTTGAATCAAATTCAAAGTAGATTAAAAACGGTCATGCATGTTTCGAAAATCTACCATAGTCAAAACATGTCATAGTCAAAATCCAAGGAAAGCCATTGTTCATCCTAGAAAATAGCCAGGGAAACCAAAAACAAAACAAGTTGTTTCAACCATCACCAAGAATTGTTTTAAACTGAAAACATTAGACACGAGCTTCATTCGGATGCGAATCTTGCAGGGTAGCTCAGTGTCGTCTTGGTTTGCTTCCTTTAGCTTCATGCACCTACAAAATGTAAAGTATGTCAAACATATATTTTGCAGGAACAAGTGAAGCATCATACAACATAAACTTATGTGTATACCTATGGAATCACCCGACTGGGCTTTTCCATTCGTCACCTTGGAAAGATACTCAGGGCAGTTTCTTTTCTAGTGCCCCATCTTGTTGCATTCAAAACACTGGCGCTGATCTGGCGGCAGTGCCTTAGACGCTTTAGACTTGCCCTTCTGAGAGCTTCCAGACGCTCTGGTAATAGCTAGGGGTGTTCAAAAATATCCGAGTCCGAATCCGTATCCAAATTATCCGAAATTCCGTATCCGAATTATCCGAAAATTTTGGATATCCGAAACTCGGATATCCGAAAATTCGGACTTGGACTTGGACAATAATTTACAAAATTTTCGGAAGTTTCGGATACCCGGTATCCGAAAATTTAAATAAATTAAAATAAATTTTGTATTAAAGAAATAAGAAATTATTGAAGACTTGGACTATGTTTATTTGTTTTGTCGTTTTTTAGGTCGAACTTATGTTTATTTGTATTTGAAGACTTGGGTTATGTTTATTTGTTTTGTCGTTTTGTCATTTTTTTGGTTAAATTGCGGCTTTTTTAAAAAAACTGGATTTTCGGATATCCGTTATAACTATCCGAGTCCAGTCCGAAATTTCGGATATCCGAAATTTCGGATATCGAAATTTCGGACTTGGACTTGGACAGCAAAACTGATACCTGAAATTTGGATATCCGAAATTCCGGGTATCCGGTTTTGAACACCCCTAGTAATAGCTGCCTTGCCCTTCTTCTTGTTCCCACGCCTTCCTTTCTTGACCTCAGGCTTCTTGACGCCTCCTGATCGGATTGCGAGTACATCGGGTGCCTTGCTGTTAACAAAGTTAACTTCAGCAGTCTTGAGCATGCCATGAAGCTCAGTCACTGTCTTTGCCATGCTATGCATGTTAAAGTTCACCCTGAAAGGGGTAAAGGCCCTGGACAGTGAGTGTAGAATTAGGTATGTTGCCATTTCGGCAGGGATGACGTAATTCAGCTTCGCTAGGCGGTCGATGTAACCCTTCATCTTTAGGACATGAGGGCTGACGGGAGCGCCTTCGGCCATGCGACAGCTAATAAGTGTCACAACGGTGTCATAGCGCTCCTGCCGGGCCTGAGTTTCAAACATGCCCCTCAGATCACCGATCATCTGAAAAGCCGTCCTGTCAACCATGTTCTTCTGAATATCAGAAGTCATAGTGGCTAGCATAAGACATGCGACATTTTTGGCATTTTGTCGCAATGTGTTATGGGCGTTACGCGCCGCGGCAGTGTCAGCTTCAGGTTCCTCAGGAACCTCAGCTTCTAACACATTTTCTATGTTAGCCATTTTCAGGACGATTCTCAGATTCCTTTCCCAATCAAGGAAGTTGGCGCCATCAAGTTTCTCCTTCTCAAGAAGAGACTTGAGATGGAAAATCTCTTGGTTTGCGCACTTAGCCATCTGAAACAATAGGCAAAATTTAGTGTTTGGATGTTTGAATCGTATTCAAGGATGGCAAGCTAATCTTGTATAGGAATTGGGAATTCAGTTAGTTAGATAATTTCTCCAGATAGCGTAAAGTGCTTTCAAAATTTCTAAGTAGCCAAATGCACAACGATTGTCACTTGTGAGTAACCATCACAACTCCCGTTATGGGGCTTCCGCGAGCGGATCAATGAAATACGTTTAGCCCCATCTATGCCCATTCTGTCTACATGCCGACCAGAGGTATGGTGTTGAAATACTCTAATACCAAAGGTGCGTGTAAAGAAAATGGTAGTTGTCCTAAGTGGTCAGTGTGTGCGTACGGTGTTGAAATACTCCAATACGCTCACCTTGAAAGATACCCTAAACACCATGTGCGGTGTTGAAATACCCCAACACGGATGCATCGGTCAATATGTTCCAAGTTACACTTGACTTAGGATGGCATAGACTACCGGTTTTAGGCTTACCAAATAGGATTATTGGTCATATTTTAATGACTAATGTGACGACAAATTTTATGAATCCTATCTCACTCGGGACGATCATTTAAATAACCTAAGTATTAATGATCTACGTGTCGCTAGACGATAACCAATTATTAACAATGTTCGATTAATTTATCAAAAAATCTGAATTTAATGTCGAATTAAATTGGTTATTAAATTTTATAAAGTCATAATAAAGTTAGGACTTTTATTTAATCGATTGAAAAATTAGTTTTATACTGGTAAAACTAAGTTTGGATTTTAGTTGGCGCGTTAATCAAATTAAGACAAGCAACCAATAACAAGCAAACACACATGCACATATTCGGCCATGCAGGGGTTTCGATATTGTCAGAGCCTATGACAATATCGAGGAAGGTCAAGGGACGTAAAAGTAAATCAACCACAAGAACAGAAAACACCCTGATCGATTTAGTCACTCCCACTGGCTTCAACAAGCTCATGCGCGTCATCATAAAACGTCGGTCTCATTTTCGGTTCCAGCCACTTTCGAAAATCCCTAGAAGGGGTAATATCAAAATGGGTTGTCGTGTCAAGCTCGTCTCGTTCGACCAGGCGATAGTGAGCAATTAAAAATTAAAATAAAACTATTCTATTTTAAATAAATACAACTTTGAACCCAGTCAAAAGTGGGCCAATCTAAAACAAAACAACATGGGCCAAATGGGACAAACCATAAAGAATCCATGACAAAATAAAATAGGGTTGGGCCGACTATGTACGAAAGATAATTGAATCAATTTTATTGAATCCGATTATGTTTAGTGGATTCAAATCGACTAAACATATTTAATTAGCGATTCACCCAATTTCGCGACTTTCGGGTTCACAACCCCAGTTCGCGAAAGTACACCAGTTTAAAATCGACCGGTTAGGGTTTGCGTGTGGTGATCAAGGCTCTGATACCACTGTTGGGTTACGACAGTGGCATTCGGGTCTCGGTTATAGCAATTTTTTTGAATAATTATTTACAACAAATATTTTTTTAAATCAATTACCGAGTAATAAGTAAATTAAATTCAAGATAATTAAATTAACGATTAATTTAATACGTAGCGGAAAAAAATTTAATTTACAAACGTGAAAAACCAATTTAATTAACGTAAACCAAATACAACAGGATTCGACGATCACCAAAACGCGCAAACAACGAAACACGTTAAAACAAGAACGCGATACAATCATAAAATAAATAAATAAATCTAAACTAATAACAAGTTTAGATATACCTGAGCGGTGATTCAAACAGACGTTCGAGACACCGAAAGTCAACGGGTGACGCTAGGGTTTTGCAGGTTATGATTCGTTGGACGAATCGAACTTTCCTCGCGATTACGGATTTATGACGTAGTGAATCGAGAACCGAGAAAATCCTGTACGTCAGTCTGGCGCGAACTAGGGTTTGCGGACGACGGGCCAACGCGCCTTGTGGTGGCGGTTTGCGGCGAAGCGTGTCAGCTGTGGTCGCGGTGGCTGCAGCGGGTCGGTGAGGAGCTGCGGTGGCGATGCGGCTACGGCGGCAGCGGAGGAGCAAGCGACGACGGCTAGGGGAGCGGCGGTCGATGTCGGCGAACGATAGGCAGTGGCGAATGACACAGATGTCACGGCGGCTGCGACTCGGGGTGGTTGAGGATTTCTTGCTCTCGCGAGCGATCAGATTAACCACCGGAAAAGGCGGCGGCGACGGCGACCTAGGGCTAGGTCGAAATCGCAGGGGAAGGGGGGGGCGAATTTTCTATTAAGGATTAGGGTTTCGCGCCTCCCTTAATCAGTTATTTATAACTGATTAAGTTTCCGTTAAGTCCCTCGAGTTTAAACTAATCCTTTTCGAACCATTTAATTGTGCGTTAAACGTTTAACTCTTAAATATTTGTCGCTTGCCGAGATTTAACGAATGTTAGTCAAACACTAATTCGTTAATTGTCGTTTACGACGTAAATAATACTTAATGTCTTTTTTCGCTTAATCAATCTTAACGATTAATTCTTCTACGAATTTGTCGGTTCTAAAAGTAAGCGGACTTAAATACCCGTTGCCTTCGGTGTAACTCTTATGGGTCTTGACCGGGTCGGGTACTTGATTTAGTCGGGTCTGGACACCTAAATCTGATACTTTTTACCTTCATCAAGAATGTTCCATTCCTCTCACACAACCATAAATGATCATCTTTCATTCTGAATTCACATCCACTCTTTGTTGCTTGGCCCAAACTGAGTATACTGCTTCTCAACTGAGGAATGTAGTACACATTAGGCATCAGTCTTTGATCACCTGATTTACTCTCAAAAATGATTGAGCCCCTGCCTTCAATTCTGACCATGGACCCATCCTCAAAACTTACATTCCCAGTAATCTTCTTATCAAGCACTAATAAATAGGCTTTATTACCAGTCATATGGTTAGATGCCCCCATTATCTAGATACCAAGTCTCTTTACCATCAATCTCAGATTTAAATTTGGATGGCAACACCTTGATTTCATTCAGGTTTATTTCCTCATTTGAATCTTCACACCATGAGGCTAATAAAAGTGCATGCTCATCATCTTGACACTCCATGAACTTGACGTCCTCCTCTTTCACTTTTACTTTAGGACACTCACTAGCATAATGCCCAAATTCTTCACACTTGAAGCATTTAATTTTAGACTTATCTTTCTTTGTCTTCCCTTGAAATTTCTTTGATCCCTTTGGTGTAGTTTCACCTGTCTTTCCCTTTTGAAATGACCTGCTATCACCACATTTAGACTTCCATTAATAGCTATCCTTCCCTTTCTTTTCTTTGGACTTAGATTCCTTGTATCTAGACCGCTATTCATTGTAGGTAAGAAGCAGTTGTTCTTCCTTCACTACTCCATTCTTGGTTTTCATGCCTGTCGTTTCCTCAAAGGCCTTTAACCTCCCTACCACTTCTTGTAGTAACACTGAATCCAACTCCACAAACTGCTCAATAGAAGCTACCAACTGTATGAATCTCTCAGGTACATAATCAAGTAATTTCCTTACCAATGTTACCTCTTCAATGGTCTCCCCTAATTCTGTAAACTTTGAGGAGATTGAACTGAGTTTGGCAGCAAACTCATCAATTAATTCTGACTCTTTCATCTTAAACGCCTGTAATTCATTTTTCAATGTTTGCAATCTTGCTTTCTTCACTCTCTCAACCCCTACAAACTTGATTTTGATTGTATTCCACACATCTTTAGCCGTTTCTTGATTTGCCACTTGCAAAATCATCTCCTCAGGGAGGGCTTGATACAAGTAGGCTATGGCAGCGCTATTCTTCTTTGCATCAACTGCCTTTACTCCTTTAGCAGGCTGAATTACCTCCCATAGCCCATGGACATTAAAGATAGCCTTTATCTTGACTTCCCATATGGTGTAATTCGTCTGATTTAACAAAGGGCATTGCAATTGAATAGTAAAATAAGTTTCCTTCGGCCTATTACCTCCTCCTCCATCCGCCATTTTCAGCCTTGACATAGATGAAGGATGAAATCGTCCAGGTGATGAAGTAGGAGATCTTCTCGGCGAAGACTGTTGATACATCGTCCTGATCGTCATGTGAAGTATCGAATACAAGTCGAAGATATGCAAGATTAAGTCTGGCCGAACCTGGAGTTCAGATAGGGCTGAATAGGTCCGAACCTCAGGTTCGGACCAGCGGGTCTTAATTAGTTTATATATGTGTCTTGTATTGTATTCAGTAACGATCCAAGCTTCCAAGTCATATCTCCTATATGTACTCTGTGGTCATCTTAGTGGTTAATACAAGTCATTTGTATTTACTCTTTGTGTTCCAACTCGTAATACATTGATTTCATAACGATTAAATAGACGATCCACACACTCAAGCAATTTCAAGTGGTATCAGAGAATTTGGTTTGTTCTACTAGTCGGAAATCTCTGTTTTTCGATGTTTTGACTCTAAATTCACGTTTTTGCGAATATGTCATTCATTTTTTAGTTCGTTTGATCTTCTCGAGTGTGCTTCACGTCAAAAGTTCATTCCTAATTCATTTCTATCGAGTTTGTTTGAATTCCTGTCGAAAATTTCAGTCAAAAACACTAAAAATCGAGAATATGGTGTCGAGTGAACTTTGTTTCATCTGAGGTTCGGACAAGTTCGGCGTAACCGCTCCGAACTTGAGGTTCGTACGGAGTTCAGTCGCAGTTCTTGTTCGGTGAGCATTCGGAGGAGAGTTCGGTTAACGTTAAGGCATAGTTCGGTGAGAGATCGGTCTTGTTTCTGTTTGATTGTCCGAAGGTCAGGTTCGGAGGGCGTTTGGCGAGTTTCAGTTCAGAAAAAGTTCGGACGAAGTTCGGAGTGAACAGTAACCAGTTTTCAAAATGTCCGATTTTCAAGCATTCGCGGCTATTCAAAATTCTGTTCAGACTACGATGCAAACTATGATGAATTATGATAATGAAATCGGAACAAGTCAGAAAGTTACTAAATTACTCAAATTGGAAGATTATCATAGTTGGATTACACGGTTTGAAGCATATATTTCTGCAAATGATATTGATATGTGGTTGTCATATTTTGAGCAATATGTTTATCGTAAAGGTGAAGATGGGGAACCAATTCTTCAAAGAAAGCTTTCAGGAGAACAAAAGAAAGCATATCAAGCTGAGAAGAAAGCATATGGTACTTTAACGATGGCATTGCCTACAAATTTATTACATCAATTCTCAAATAACTACACAGAAAAGAGTTTGTGGGATGCTTTAGAAAAGCGATGTGAGGGCAATGACCAATATAAGAAAAGTCGGCAAAATGTGTTGAAGAAGGAATTTGATAGTTTCAAGCATTATCAAAATGAATCAATTCTAAATTTGATTGCAAGATTTGCTCATTTAATGAGTAAAATAAAGTTAGAAAATCTTACAAAAGATGAAGCTGATAATAAAGAAAAGATTTTGGAAGCGTTACCAGAGAAATGGGAAAATTATGTGATGACGGTCAATCATGATAAAGATTTTTCAAAATTGTCATTTAATGATTTGATTTAAAAAATTCAAGCAAGGGATATGGAGTTAAAGGTGAATAAGTCACTGTCTGAGCAAGTTTAAAATCTTGTAGTGTATTATGGTAACAATGATTCAACTCTAAATGCTGGGAAATCTAATATTCTTAGTTCTGCACCCCCTACAGCATTTCTGGCAGGTAAATCTGAAACTCCGAGTTATTCTTCTGCTGGTTGTACTGTTTCGATTCCTAGTTCTTCGACTCAAAGTACATTGTCTGCTTAAACTATCGATGATTATAATGCATTGATGTCTGCATTAGTTTCTTCATATTTTGGTGTAATCACTGGTGCTGTGAGTAATGCTGAATTGGCAAATGAAGATTACGATCAAATTGATTATGATCATTTGGAGGAAATGTATTTGAATTGGCAGTATGCTATGTTGGTTCGAAGAACGAAGAAATTTTTCAATCGAACTGGTAATAAGAGATTGAATCAGGAGGGTAAGATTGGTTTGGACAAGTCGAAAGTGAAATGTTATAAGTGTTCTGTCTATGGTCACTTTGCACGAGAATGTCCAAGTTCAGCAGATAACAAATTAAAAACTGGTCAACATGCTCATTTAGTTTTTCATCCATCAAATGAAGCTGATAAAGTTGAGAAGAAAACTGTTACTTTTGCTAATAATTTGACAGAAACATTTTGGCATCCAGATGAGTTTGCCTGGAATGCAGACTCATTAGCTAAAAAGAATCATGCTCCATTTAGCATTGCACTGACTGCTCGTCATGATGATGATGACAGTTTGTTGACTGATTCTGATTCTTATTCAAGTGAATCCTTGGTACAAAAAGGTTTACCAAAAGTTGCTGATAGTTTAAAGGTTGAAGAATCTAAATGTCTTACATGTGTAAAATTACACAAGGAGATTGAATGGTTTTAGCAGAGTTCTAAAACATTAACTAAAGAAATTGTTGTGCTCAAGAAGGAGTTGGAAGATTTTCAAAAGAAGTATTATGAGTTGGTTCATGTTCATGAAGATGCTTTGAAGGAAAAGGCTCAATTGACTGAGGAATGTGAGAAGGCCAAAGCTGAAGCTTTAGATGCAGCTCAAGATTTTGAGAATTTATTTGAGAAAAGTTATCCAGTTCAGCAAAAGTATGAGGAAGCTACTGCTCTTATTGCTAAAACTGTTGTTACTGTTGAAAAGCTTCAAAACAAAATTTCTATGCTTCAAGATGAGAATACTCTTTATCGTGACAAGAATGAGGTATTGACTAAGGATGTTGATATCTATAAGCAAAAGAGAGAAAATGTTTTTGAAGAATTATTTGCTGAATGTGAGATCCGAAAGCTACAAACTTATGAATATGATGATCTTAATGCAAAATTCATCAAGTCACAGAAAGAGGTGTTTGAAGCTCAACAAAAGATTAATGATTTGAAATTGGAAGTTTTGGAGTTGAAAAGGCAAGTGAAGAACTGTAATTTGTCACCGACATTGCTAAACTTCTTATACAAGCAGGATCAGAGTACGGAAAGTTCTAAGAAGGAGGATGTTCACTTGATTCCTCAACCAGTGGATTTAATTGAAGTTACTTCTGCTCCGCTTGATTCTAAAGTTGAAGTGCATGATTATTCAAAATTTGCTACTCCACCCATGAAGAACAAGTCTAAGTCTAAGAAGAAAGAGAAGGCTTTGGGTGAAGTTCCAAAATTTGTATCAAAGTCTGTTGTGTTGGAAATTGAAAATGTATTTGATAAGGTTGCTTCGAGTTCTTCCTCTGCAACCGAAGAAGAAAAAGTTTTGATTGAAAAGAACAAGCTGAAGGATATCAAAGCCAAATTCACTAGCGAAGCTAAGGCATGAGAAACTTCGGGTTCTTCTTCAAATTCTTCAAAGGTTTCAGGTTTCAAACACAAAGGTTTGGGCTACAAAGTGAAGGAAGAACCAGTTCAAGCTAAGAAATCAGTGAAGGCTGAGAAGGTTCCTAAAGCAAAAGTTGTAAAGAAATCTTCATTTCAGAAGGAATTTTCCTATTATTCTGGAAGATCGTCATCTTCAAGGAGTCCATCTCCTAGGTATGATTCTTCTGCTGGTTTCTTTGATAACTTTGATTCTGAACATTCATCTGGTTTTCAAAAATCAAATCAATTTTCAAATGTTTTTCAAGAAAGACTTTGTTATGTATGTCATCAACCGGGACATCTTGCTGTTGATTGTCCGACGACTGCATATATCCACAAAACTGCCAAGTATGTGGATAACAAAGGTCAAATACTTGATGAACCATGGTCTTCAAAGATTAAATCAACCTGTAAATCGTCTTGGTCAAATTTTTGATGAACCATGGTCTTCAAGTACGTGGATAACAAACTGCCATTTTTTGATAGATTTTTGTAAAAATCAAGTTAAAAATAGATCTAACAAGAGTTTGGTAAAATATTGACACCAATTGCCCCACGGTGGGCGCCAAATTGTTTTTGCTAAAAATTATAAAGCTAGATTTAGTAACCAAATTTGTTTGTAAGGTAAGGTGCTCTGGATGTTCAGATTATGAAATTAAATTTACTTGTCAAAATTCAAGATTTGAATAGGCTAAATGGAAACACAAATAGTAACTTCCCTGGATGCAACTAATAACACCGAGATTTGTAAGGGGAAAAAGCCCTTAACCCTTGGATGTCTACAAAGGCCGCCGACATAAAAAACCCCTTGGCAACGATAACACACGTTGCCCGTTTATTCCCACGTAAAATAATTCGAGTACAAGTGTTTACGGCTTGCTTGCTAAGTGATAGTGCGAGTACAAGTGATCGAGAGTGTGTAAAATGAAACCTATGCCGCGTTTAAATACATAGATGTGCCTAACTAATATTCCGATATTCCAGGGATCTCCTTCCAACGACTTATGGCCATTATTTGACCGAGTTTGGTGGCGGGTCTCTGTTTCCACACGTGCCTCTGACTTTGACTGGGTCTACATGATCGTTATCTACCTTCTTGTTATACCCTGAATTTTCGGCTTGAAATCCAAGGTACAGGTATAGACTTAGGGCAGGATCGACCCAGGAATTGTATGACCTAGAATTTGACAAGTAACATTCAAATGACCCTGAGTGTATCTGGAGTAAGGTAATGTCCCAGGATGTCACCATAATCCAGGGAAGTTCATATTCATTTTTTATATGTTATTATGACCCAGGATGAGCATAATCCAGGGTCACCCTTATTATACGAATGACCCAGCATGTGGAAATGACCCTACATGCTAGGACATTGTTACTAATGCATTGTATGTCTATATCTGATCAATGACAGGTTAACGAAGTCCACCAACGGTCGAATGAGATGAGTTGGAGAATTATTTCACACGTGGTCAAAAGGCTTTAGCTGAAAACTCGGTCAACCTATTGAAAGATACGTTGAAGAGAAGATCCCTGGAATATCGGACAAGTTGTTGAAGAGCTAGGAGTATAAATAGGACACTTAGTCATTTCATTCAGCTCATTCAAGCTTTACACATTGTATTCTCGTATTCAATTCTCTGTTTACCCACTGTACTCAAACGATTTCGTGATTAATAAATTGGTAGCGTGTGTTATCGCTACCCGGGGTTTTTATGACGGCGGTGCCTTAGAGACATCTAAGGGCTAAGGGATTTTCCCTAGTAAAATTCTCGGTGTTCTCAGTTGTGTCATCAAGTTTCTTAAGCTATTTCATAAATAAACGAAAATTTTTACCCAGGATTCCGGCTTTCGTCCCTGGAATACAACTATTATCCCATGATTTTTTAAAACAGTTTTCCTATCGTAATCCTAGGCACCAAACCTCACAATCTTATTTGGTTCAAATCTTGCTAATTTTGCTTAAGTAATTTTTAGCCAAAACACTTCTCATTCCTGGCTTAATCACATAGAATCAAATAGAAAGATTAGTAACGCTGCCCTAGCATGCAGGGTATCCGTGCATGCTGGGATTAAGTAGATAGATAAATTCAGAGTACATTACATCCTGGAATAGTAATTAAATAAAACATAAGTAGAAATCCTAGGTTATGTTACCGAAAGCACATTCCCTGTATACTTGACATCCAGGGGTCTTAAGCTGTCGGAGGTTATTAGCAAAATTCAGGGTATAACAGGAATTATTATTCCTATTAAATACAAGCAATAACAATCAGTGTTTGGTTAAGCACCTTACCCGGATGCTTCATCAAAATTGAACCAATCACTTTTCCCAGTTCCCTGAGCTCAAAGTTTGAGTTCAAGTACTCCCCGAGTACTTAATTCCCTCAAACCATGGCTCTGATACCAAATTGTAACACCTGTATACAATTTGATGCCAAACATAATCATGTATTTCATAAAATTTGGTCCCAGAAATTTTTTGTCCCAAATATATCATTTGACAATCCAAAAGACCACTTTCGTGGTTTACATTTGCAAAATATACAATTTCTAAGTATGACATCTAAAAGTTGTTCATCAGCCTTTACATAAATGCATAAACCAAAAATATGGAACGGTTTATTCTTCCCTCTTGTGATCGGTTCATTCTGCACTTGATGAGCACCCCTTCAAGCCTTCGCCTTAACTGCAACATACTTACTTTCAATAGTGAGTTTCTATTTCATATCAATGGGTAAACAACATTAAATAATAAAGAAAACAAGTAAAACTATAACTGGTCATCCACGCGTATTGCTTACCGCGTCCTTACTTCCAAACGATACGCTTGGTTTACCACGCGTATCTCGCTTGGAGCCGCTTTTCCAGGGATTTGGCTAAATCCGGCCAGATTTATACTTAGCCAATTTTTTTGCTACTTTCCCCTGTTTTCTACCAGCTTCACTTGAGCTATTTGGGGCCTTAGATTATGCATCATAGACCCTCAAACACTTAGAAATCATGTCATTATATACATCAACAATTGGTAATCGATAATTAACAACTCTTACCTGTGCGCGGGTTTACCCAACCCGTTTGACCCGTTAAGGGGTCCATTACCACCAAGGCTTCATTTTACCCAATCTTGGGCTATATCACCTTCATACAATGAGATTTATGGCACACATATCATTGAAAATATTTACATTTGTTAGTGCTATCACTTAGTCGATGTGCCCACTATGGCCTACACGACTACAACATCATTTTGTTAAGGTCTAAGGACCCGGTTCATGTATTCCTGCAATTTAGCATGCCCATTCATTGATGGGTTGCATAGTCACCCTTTTTCATATGTTTACAACTTATTAACCCGATTGACCCGCTAAGATGGGTCCATGCCTTTGGCACCTCCCAATTCATTGATTGACCATTATTCTAGCATTGAGGATCTATGGTTCTATAAACCATTTATGATCCTCCATTACTCGTTACATGGCGATGGTTCCATTGCCCCATTTCCGCCCATTGCAACTTATTAAGTTATTTTGTGATTCCTTCGAATCTTGCTTATGGTCATTTCTGTGATTGGAAAGCCTTTAGGAAATGAGGCTTCATGGTTCCTAACCATTCATCACCCCTTGTTTTAGAGTGGCTCATGGCTTTGTTTCATTATTATGAGATTACACAATCTACATTTCCATAAATTAATACTTGTAACATAAACAATGTTACCCGACAATAAAGCAATTTCACATTTGTGGCTCCTTAGAGCCATTTAACCTACTTGACCCATTACTTGGGCTTCAGCTAGTCATATAACCACTAGGCAACATTTTTGAATTCGAGTGTGACCGTTTATGTATTTCAACCCAATATTTAAACACACATTTTACCCTGACAATTCAAGGTTTCCATTTAACTTTCTGGTAATCTACTTACTCTTATGTGGGTACCTTAATTGGTACATAATCCATTCATATCATGGTAGGAACATATATCATAGCACATTAGCTACCTTATAGGGTGTAAGTAATACTTACCTCGATTCGTCCTAAAGTCCTTTACCACTTCATCCGGTTGACCCATTTGATTCCAAGCTCAAAACCTAGCTTTTTCAATGGTCAACATATAAGTCATTAGTATTCCCTTGCATGACTTATCTAGCCATTTAGGTACTAACAATTTCCATTATGCATATTCATCATATTTTATTTTCTAATGGAAACTATCACTTTGACTTATAAAGTCCAACCAACAATTTACATACGAACACATAATTGCACTAATCACATATCATATAGGTCATATAATATGCAAATTCAACTTTCATACATGTATAGAGCAAGTATAATCACAACTTCATTCTTAATTGATTTTAACAAGCATGCTGCTGAAATTAGTCATTTTGACCATCCTACTATTTTGACCATCAAGCATCCTAATCATATATCAATCATCTATCATAACAATTAACATCAAATTTAAGCTTCAAATCATCCAATTTAACATGCCAAATTCGAGATTAGGCATGCAAGTATGTGCCCTTTACTTACCCGTTAACCTCCAATAGTTTAGCTATGGTTAGAGCTTCAAGAATCTTGCATTTGATTCAAAAATCGCAGCGTAACTCCAACTAATTAAAGATTGTGATTTTAAAGGCATGGAGGGGAGACTTGCGACCTTGATGTTTCATACGCATGATCCTCTTCTTTTTTCTTTTTTTTTTAATTTAGTTTCACTAGATTACATCATAGGTCCTTCTAGGTCAATATTTAGGTTATTTAATAACCTAAACTTTCATATTTACATCATGAGTTTAACAGGATTCATACTTAACGTGATTTAACATGATTTTAGTCAAATTAGAATCGAGATGTTACACTACAGTGGATATTGGCCAAGTGAACCTCGAGATCGTGTGGCTTTCCAAGGGAACCTCAGGAATAGATTTATGATCCCTGGAACACTTGACATCATCTCTTTCAGCTTCTGGAGCTCCCTAGCGATACTTGGGTGAATACCTACGTCATAAGAGGCACCCTAGTTAGAAGCCAAAGGAATTGAAATAGACACATTACATGGGTCAGGATTCTGGGCTGGAATCCTAAGACCATATCCATAGCTCATTGGGATACTTGGCTCTGTAGTCGTTGTTGTCTGCATGGGAATAAAGTCTCCATCATGTACTTCCGAGAAGCTGGCCCTGAAGGTCACTTAGGAAACAGGAAGGTTAGAGTGCTGATATCCCTAGGAATTCTAACTCGGGTTTCCTGCATGAAATGGATATCCTTGGGATGGTATAGCTGAGAATCCCAGCGATGATGAAGTCCAAGGGTCTTTAGGGCACGGCTGCGAGGACTCTGGTGGAGCGGCTCCTGAGAACCCAACAGCAAACTTCGCGTATCCAGCAGCGTGGGAAGTCATCGTAGGGGCTGTAGTAAAGCTTGTGTTTGCTAGCACTGTGGACTTATTATGGTAGCGAAGTGGATTTGAGGATCCTGAGGCATTAAAATCAAGATGCCTGGGGAATAAGAAACTATGCTCCTCCACAGGTTTCTTGGATTTCCTGAGCTCCTCAATTTCCTTCATCACCGTCTGATTAGTCTTTTCTTGTTGATCCATCTGATTCTTTACCTGTTTGATTAAAGTAAACAAATTACTGTTAGTAATGACAGGATCAACAGATTAAACCTGGGATCCCGTGAATATGGGATAATCCGTTTTTTTCGGCTGCTCATCCACTTTCTTCTGACGATCATTAGTCTTATTTTGACTTCCTAGAGCAGGAGGAAGAGGGGGAACAGAGGATGAAACAGAGGCTGATACGGATTTCGGTTGGGTCGATATTTTTGGATTGGAGGTCAAATAAGAAAGATATGGAGATTCTTGCAGAATGAAGCACCACTTGCCCCCACGGTGGGCGCCAAACTGTTTTGGTCAAAAATCACTAACATGATTAAGTGATCCAAACTTTGTATGTGAGGTAATGTGCTTAATTGCTTTGTGAAGATGATGCGTGAAATAGTAAAGTTGACACGACGATATAATGAGGGAAAATCCGAAATCCTTCAAGTTTCCTCTAGGGATCCTGGAAAAAAACCTCGGGAGCTGGCCTGAAGAGCCTACTGCCTAGCACTTTTATTAACAAGAAACTGAAAATTACAAGTTTATGAGAGGTTAGGTCGGTCGAACTAAGTATTACAGCAATCGTATACTATCAGAGCTAAAGTGTGGTTGAGTTGTGTGTGTCTATCTCGATCATAATCTCTGTTATATAACTGTTACATTAATAACCAACTATCCGGGATTCCCGGGATCTCGTTCTCCATTCCTCTTGACCGTTGAAGGTTGTTCCATCCATTTAGTCCATGTTCTCAGCGAGTCTTTAGGAGTTCGTTAGGTCATCTAACGGTCCTGCAAGTAAACAACCACGAGGACAAAATAGGGGTCAGTATATATAAAGTATTCAGGATACCTGAACTAGTAGGATTCCCAGTCGTTATGAGGATTCCCAAACCGTTTGAGCTTCTCAACGAGCATCCTGGAAATCTATCCCCAACAATTGCCCCTGAATCTTGACAGGTGTAGATAAGATTTACAGCTGTGAAGATTCGAAAACCCTGGAAATCACGGTGTTAAAATGGTAAAAGTGGTTATGATGGGACGTTTTTCACGGCTTCCCATTTTGAATTGATAGCTATCATGACTTCTTTAAATACTCGGCTTATCAAACCTTTCTTCTTCACCCTTATTCCATGAAACCCTTCGAGCTTCTTTATCGTCCCCAGGTTAGTTTCCAATTCCTCTCATTATTTTTTGATTCTTTCACAACAGCGAAATAATCCACTCGGTCTACTTCTTCTTCCACCTCTCCCGATGTCGAAGACTTTATCGACCAGGGGATTCTGCTGAATTCCGAGGAGGGAACCTGCAACTTCACTGATCGGGAGATTATATCTCTCAGGGACTCTGGTCTTTTCCCCTAAACCGTAGTCATTCGTCAGTTCGATCCCCGTCTTAGGGCTGATTTCGTGTCAAAAACTTGGGTGATGTATCTTTACTAATCGTTCCTCCTTGGCATGTCATACCCTTTTCCTAATATCGTAAACCAATTTTTTAAAGTCACCAGCCTCTCCTACTCCCAAACTATGCCTATGGTTTAGCGCATTCTCTTCTCCATTGATCATCTGAATCACTTAAGGAACCTGGACATGGGGATTCCTGAGGTTTGTTCTACCTACAATTTGAGAACCCATGGATGCAGCCGATTTGTTCTCCAAGCTCGTTCTTCTAACACCCAATTGATCCCTCTAGCCCCTCACAACAACCATGATTGAAAAAGAAATTCTTCTTTGTAAAATGTGAATCAATTCCCGGGGGTGAAATGTTGCCAATGAAGTGGGTTATTTAGGGTAGGATACAACTTTGTAAGATTTAGTCGAGAATCCTGAATGTTGATGATATTAAACTTTTAGGTTTCTTTTGTTTTTGGAGATCCTAAGTTCGGGAAGCTGGTTTCTGTTGGAGAGGAATCCGTGGAGAAGTTGACGCAATTTCTCGAGATCCCGGCCACTGAGAGGGCCGTCGCCATCGAAGCAGTAATCAGCGAGCAAAGTTTCTTAGCCGACCACACTCCCGAGATGTCTGGTAAGCCTTTTCGGATTCCAAACTTTACATTTTGTTTGAGAATCCCAAACGTTAATAACCTGTTTTCTTTGTTGCAGTTCCCAAATCCAGCTCATCGTTCTCCCTCAAGGATCTTGACTCTATGCTAACGATAAAGAAGGAAAAGTCGGAGCCCCACGTCGTCTCCAAGCCACCTGCCAGCCGGCCCAAATCCTCTGCTTCCAAGAAAAGGAAGGGTACTGAAGCCATGGTGTACCTGGTCAGCTTTGACAGCCAAGCTCCCGTTGAGGTGAGCAACAAACTAGTCTCGATGCAAACAATGATGAACTTGGTAAGAAGCTCAACAATTATATATTAGTTTCATACATGTTGCGGCTGCTGCTTAGGATTCTCATTTTTCTATGCAGGGTATCGAGAAGCTCAGCACCCACGCCATGGAGATGGAGCAGAATCTCACTGAGGCCGAGGAGAAGATCAAGGCTCATGCTGAAATCGCCAAGGGCAAAACCCTCTACTTTGAGTAGAATTTGACTGAGCAGCGCCTGGACTTTGAGGCTGAGAAGGTCTCAGATGCCGAGATTGGCAAACTCTCGCCTACCCGGAGCGTTCTGGAAAACAGAATCAAGATGGTGGGTGAAGCTGAAGTAGTCAGTTTCAAGGTTCCTGGCTGGGATGCTAAGGCTTGGAGGTCCATTCTGGAATCCCTGGGAGAAGGTGATGTCGAAGTGGTAGAGACTGGGAAGGATGGGAATGAAGGTTGCTCCTCGAAGGTGGTTCCAGAGGCGATGACGGGGGTGTTTGTGTTGACTCTTGGCGAGGGTGAGAAGCTTGGGGAAGACAGGAAGGTGACGGGAAATGAAGATAAAGCAACGGTCTGAGCCTGTTTTTTTATGTTTTTAGTTTGAATGGTGGTGGTTGAAAAACAATTAACTTTTATGGCTTCCTGTTCCAAACAAACAACAAACAATGGTAGGGATCCGGGTGGAGGGATCTTGTGGTTTACAAGACGAAACCCGGATTCCTAAATGAACAATAAACTCTGAGCTTCCCAAGCGGAGGGATCCTAAAGTTTTCAGGACGAAACTTGGGGAGCTCAATCTTAGCCTTTTTGTTTATAATATGATGGTATGTGTTATACCCCGAATTTTTGGCCGATAATCCAGGGCACAGTTATAGACTTGGGGCAGGAGTGGCCCAGGAATCATATGACTCAGAATTTAACAGGTAAAGTTCAAATGATCCAGAATGTATCAAGAGTAAGGTAATGTCCCACGATGTCGCTATAGTCCAGGGAAGTCCGTGTTTACTTTATTTCTAGTTATATGTTATTATGACCCAGGATGAGTTTAATCCAGGGTCATCCCTATTGTACGAATGACCCAGCATGTGGAAATAACCCTGCATGCTAGGACATTGTTACTAACGTATTTTGTGCCTTTATCTAAGTGAAGACAGGTTGACGAAGTCTCCCAACGGTCGAATAAAAGAAGCTAGAGACTCATTTAGCACGTGGTCAAAGGTTGTTAGCTGAAGATTCGGTCAACCAACTGAAAGAGACGTTGGAGAGAAGATCCCTGGAATATCGGACAAGTTGTTGAAGCTTTCGGAGTATAAATAGGACACTTAGTCGTTTATTTTCAGCTCATTCGAGCTTTACTCATTGTATTCTCGTACTAAACTCTCTGATTACTCTCTGTACTCAAACATTTACGTGATTAATAAATTGGTAGCGTGTGTTATCGCTACCCGGGGTTTTTATGCCGACGGCACCTTAGAGACATCTAAGGGCTAAGGGCTTTTCCCTAGTGAAATTCTCGGTGTTCCTACTTGCATTTCAGGTTACATTTGTGTTGCTAAGTTTTTTAACGAATTTCTACTGTTATCCCAGGATTTCTTCAAACTGTTTTCATATATAAATTCTAGGCACCGAACCTCACATTCATATTTGGTTCAGATTTTACTAATCTTGCTTAAGTAATTTTTAGCCAAAACAATTTGGCGCCCACCGTGGGGAAATTGGAGTCAATCTTTTGTCAAACTCTTTTTAGATTCATCCTAAACTTGATTTTTACCAAAATCTACCAAAAGATGTCAACACAAATGAACACCTCGAATGCTTCGGTTCCTGCTCTCATCACTTCAACAAGTGGAGCTATTCCACCGAGAGTCAATACCTCAACTGCAACCACACGCAACGATGGTTCAACAATCAACTCCGAACGGATTAAAACGGATAACATCCATGAAGACCCTGTTCTGATATCCAATGATGATATCCTCTCCTCACTCACTAGAATGGAACGCTACATGGAACGCCAACAAAAGCTGAATCAGGAATTCCTGGCCCAACTAACGAGTGTGAGATCGGAGATACCTAGGGTTGCACCAGCTCAACCTTCTCCACTTGATCCCGGGATTCTGAATTTCAACACCCCTGGGAGTAATTCCAGGGTACATGAAGATGTCACCCCATCGAACGGAAGATCAACGTTCTTCCCTACTCAAATGGCCCATGCTGATCTACCCAGGGCGTCTACCATCAGAGAACCAGTCGTTAATCCTGGGACAAATATACCCCAGGATGTCGGTAACACTCCCCAAACTTTCACCCATTATGCTAATACTAACAATTCAGTGCAGGATTCAGGGATCAGCCCATCAGTGGAGCGAGAGATTCAGAAACTCAAGCAGATGATTTCAAGTGTCCCAGGAGTTGTGCAGCCTATCCCTGAAGTTGGGCCAGCAAGCCATAGGCTGTCCAGGTTTGCTTCACCAATCTGTGACGTGGAGATACCTAAGAGGTTTCAAACACCCAGCATGAAACCTTATGACGGCACGACAGACCCTGAAGAACATGTGGCGCAGTACCGAGAAAGAATGGAGGTTATCTACATGCCCCCTGAAATCAAGGAAGCATGCCTATGTAAAGGATTTTGGTCCACCCTAACAGGGGCAGCCCTGAAATGGCTCCTGAATGTTCCTCCTTACTCTATCACTTCGTTTTCGCATTTGATTAACTTATTTAACAATCAATTCTCTTATAGCCGTAGCTTTGAAAAACTAACAAGTGATTTGTATAGGGTAACCCAAAATGCAGGAGAATCCCTAAGGAATTACGTTAGCAGATTCAGCAGAGAAGCCTTGGAAATCCCAAACATGGACATGGAAACTGCAGTCCAGGCCTTCAAGATGGGGCTCAACAAAGACTCGCCCTTCTATCAAGACCTGGTCATGAACCCATGTCATAAGATGGATGAAGTTCGTCATAGGGCTATCCGCTTCATCAGGCTAGAGGAGGATAGGCAAATCCTGGGAAAGGGTGAATCCACCCCAGGATTCAACAGCTCTAACAGAAAATCAGAGCCCTCACATACTAGGTCACAGCGATATAAACCATACTCAAGGCCCGATGAACGTCGAGTGAATAGTGTGGACCAGGATGAAGAGGAAGAAGAATATCCTTCCCTTAATGATTATTGCTTTACTACTGATATCTCTGGTGTTATGTTTGCTATGCAGGACCTTGGAGACAAAGCAAGGTGGCCCAAGAAGAACGATAAACCTTCCACCTGGAAGGATAAATCCAAGCGGTATGCTTACCATGAGGACTTTGGTCACCAGACCAAGGATTGCATGGCCCTGAAAAGAGAAATCAGCTATCTACTTAGCAAAGGCTACTTGAAGGAACTCCTGGGAAAGAAGAAGGATAAATCCAGGGAACAGAACTCAAAATCCAGGGATAATGGTGCAAGATCCCAGGATTTTGGACACCCTGATAGCCGTCTTGAAAGAGCATCCTCTCCGCCCCCGGACGCTAAGGTAATACACTTTATTTCTGGTGGTTCTGACATTTGTGTACCTCCTATTCTGCAGCAAAAAGACATGCCAAGGAATCCAAGTCAGAGAGAGAGGGGAGACCCAGGAAGAGCTCTGTTCAGCCTGATGTCAAGGAAATTACATTCGGGGAAGATGATAAACGCGATATCATAGACCCTCATCATGATGGGTTGGTGATAACGCTTCACATTGCCAACAACATTGTGAAAAGAATCTTGATTGATGGAGGCAGCTTAGTAAATATAATCCAGTTGGAAGCTTTCCAAAAATGGGAATTCCACACTCGGAGATCATCTCAAAATCCACGGTACTCGTGGCTTTAAGTGACGAAACAAAGAATACCCTGGGTGAAATCAAGCTTCCAGTCTACGTAGAAGGACTCAACTCAGTTCAGCATTTTTGTGTGATGGACGCACCATCAGGGTACAATGTAATCCTGGGTAGACCCTGGATTCATGATAACAGGGCTGTACCCTCGACGTACCATCAATGTGTGAAGCTGCCAACACCCTGGGGTGTGATCACAGTACATAGCGACCAACAAGAGGCCAAGGAGTGTTATACTACATCAATGGAAATATCCTCCAAACAAAGACAAGCATAGCAATTAAAGAAAAAGGCCCGGGAAGCCCTGGAAGCAAGGGAGCAAGACGTCAAAGCTGTCGAATTGGACCCCTCAAATCCAGGGAAGAGAGTCTATATTGGAACAAATATTCCAGGGCCAATAGAGGAACAGTTAATACATCTACTCAGAACCAGAATGTCAACCTTCGCTTGGTCCCATGACGACATGACAGGTATTTCTAAATCTGTTATTACACATAAACTTGGAATTGATAACTCTTTCAGGCCCATACACCAAAAGAGAAGAAAATTTGCATTGGAAAAGAACGTCATAATCCAGGAAGAGGTTGATAGACTCCTAAAAGCAAGGATGATCAGAGAAGTAAAGTTTCCCAGGTGGTTAGCCAATGTGGTGGTAGTTGGAATGAAAAATGGCAAATGGAGGCTATGTGTGGATTACACAGACCTGAACCATGCATGCCCAAAGGATCCATTCCCGCTACCTCACATAGATTCCATGGTCGATGCTACGGCATGCCATGAAATGTTGACTTTCATGGACGCTACCTCAGTATTTCAGCAGATTCAGATGGAACCCCAGGATCAGGAAGACACGGCATTCATAACACCAACAGGTATATATTGCTATATAGTTATGCCCTTTGGACTAAAAAATGCAGGGGAAACGTACCAGAGATTGGTTAACATGATGTTCAAAGAAAAACTGGGGGACACGATGGAGGTGTATATCGACGACATGGTGGTGAAATCCAGGGTCATCAATGACCATTTCAAGGATGTTAAGGATTCCTTCGACATCCTGGATAAATATAACATGAAGCTAAATCCAGAAAAGTGCCATTTTGGAGTCGGAACAGGCAAATTCCTGGGATACATGGTAACCAAGAGAGGCATAGAGGCAAGTCCAGAGCAAATCAGGGCAATTGCAAACCTACAATCACATTCCAGCACCAAGGACGTTCAAAGACTTACAGGTAGAATTGCTGCCCTGAATAGATTTATATCGAAATCCTCGGAAAGATGCAGGGAATTCTATGACATCCTAAAGAAGAACAAGATATTCGAGTGGAAGGAAGAACACGAGAAGGCGTTCCAGGATTTGAAAACATACTTGTCCACGGCACCCTTGCTCATGAAGCCTAATCCAGGGGAGCCCCTGTCCCTGTACCTAGCAGTTTCCAGGAATACGGTAAGTGCAGTCCTGACCAAGGATGCAGAAGGTCAGCAACATCTTGTTTATTACGTAAGTAAAAGCTTACTTGATGCTGAATCCAGGTACTCACACCTTGAAAAACTTATATTAGCCCTAAGTATGGCATCTACTAAACTGAGACACTATTTCGAAACTCATACAATTCATGTTAGAACTAACTACCCTATAAAGTCTGTTTTGAGAAAACCAGAAATGTCAGGTCGAATGGCTAAGTGGTCGGTGAAGCTGAGTGCGTATGATCTGATCTACGAGGCCAGAACAACTATAAAATCCCAGGCTCTAGCTGATTTTGTGGCTGATTTCAGTACTGACATACAACAAGAAGCGGACCATGAATTCCAGCAGCTTCAACAAGAAGAAATTTCAGGGTGCTGGACCTTGTTCACTGATGGAGCATCAAATATCAGGGGGACAGGCCTAGGAATTGTACTGAAATCGCCACAGGGGGACATGATACCCCAGGCTGTCAGATGTGGATTTCAAGCGATTAATAATGAAGCGGAGTATGAGGCCCTAATTGCTGGGTTACACTTAGCATTACACTTGGGAATTCAGCACATCCAGGTATACGTTGATTCTCTTCTTTTAGCTAACCATTTTAATGGGTCTTATGCAGCTAAAGGAGAGAAATTAATCAAATACTTGGAGGTGGTAAAAAGAATGTCCCAAGATTTTCAAAATTTTAATATCCAACAAGTACCAAGGGAGGAGAATACTGAAGCAGATGCATTGGCAAACTTAGGTTCAGTATTCAAAGCTCTTGAAGACACCCATATTCCTATAATTCATGTACTAACACCAGCTATAGACCAGGGTACAGATACCCAGGATTCTGACACAGCAGAAAAAATCCTGGTATCCAGTACCCAGGATTCTTCAACCCAAGAGGAATCCTGGACCAGACCAATTATTCAGTATTTGTAGGATTGTACTATTCCAGGGAACGAGAAGGATGCTCGTGCATTCAGAGTAAGAGTAGCCAGGTACGTAGTTATCAATAATATATTATATAAAAAATCTTTTGCAGGTACGTATTTGAGGTGCTTGGAGAAGGATGAAGCCCAGGAAGTATTCAAAGACATCCATGAGGGTGATTGTGGAAATCATACAGGGGGCAGGTCCTTGATGTCTAAAATTCTGAGAACATGGTATTATTGGCCTACTATGAGGAAAGATGCCCAGGATTTCTCTCAAAAATGTGATGCATGTCAAAGACACACCAATGTGCCTCACCAGCCTGCAGAACCTTTATATCCTATTCCAGCATCCTGGCCCTTCATGAAGTGGGGGATGGACATTGTTGGTAAATTACCCAAGGCCCCTGGAGGAAAGGTATTCATGTTAGCAATGACTGATTATTTCTCAAAATGGATTGAAGCCGAGGCGTACGTTCAAGTCTGGGAAAAAGAAGTTATATCCTTCATTAAAAGGAACATATTAACAAGGTTTGGAGTGCCATCTGAGATCATTTGTGATAATGGCTCCCAATTTATTGGGAGTAGGACCACAGGATTCTGCGAATCCTGGGGCATAAAGATGATAACATCGAATCCAATGCATCCTTAAGCTAATGGCCAGGCTGAATCAAGCAACAAAATCATCATAAATAACTTGAAGAAGAGATTGAAGGAGAAGAAGGGAAGATGGGCAGAAGAGTTACCCTTGGCACTATGGGCAGACAGGACTACCTCCAAGAACGCCACAGGCCAAACCCCATTTTCCTTGGTCTTTGGTACTTAAGCAGTTATCCCAACCGAAATGGTGGTCCCGACATTCAGGGTCAGCTCTCAGACCCAGAATTCGAATGATCAGTCCCTGATTGAAGACTTGGATACCTTGGATGAACTAAGAGATCAAGCAGCTTGGAGAATGGCAGCCTACCAACAAAGAATTTCCAATACTTACAACAAACATGTGAGGATCAGGAGGTTTAAAGTGGGAGATCTAGTCCTTAGAAAGGCATTTCAGAACACAACAAATCCAGGGGATGGTAAGTTGGCTCCTAAATGGGAAGGTCCCTACTTGATTGACTCTGAGGCTGGTAAGGGGGCATATTGGCTAGCTAATATGGAAGGAGAACTATTACCACGACCTTGGAATGCGATACACTTGAAGGCGTATTTCATGTAAGGCTACCTGTCCCAGGATTCGGCCAAACAGGTATGTATTTGATTTTGAATTAATGCTGCAAATCCAGGTCAGTTCCTCTCACTTAATTTATTTCATTTATCCCTTTATATGTTTTACCTTCATTATTCATTTATTAACATCAGTTACATGTTGCATTAATTATTATTCACCACCCTAAATACGCTAAGATCTATGTTTCATCAATTGGGTTACTCAGAATCCAGGGTATCCCAGGATTTAGGGCACCCAAAATGCAGGATGCTCAGAAATTCAAGGTACATGGAACAAAGCGTACTCCAACCCAGCGACAATCAGCGTATGACTCCTAAGTTTGAGACTGGCTATCTCACTTCCGTTTTGGGTAAGGCCTAAACCCAATCCTAAGGTTTGAGGACTAAGCTTCCTCCATCCGAATATAGGCTATCACGCCTCGCCCGGGACGCACGTGGCAATTTTTGCCTCGCCCGAGACGCACGTGACCTAAGTATGAAACCCTGGGATTGTGGGATCATCCGTGTTAATAGCATTGGTGGCAACCTCCCAATCCAGGGACATATACGGATCTCTTAAGGTTTAAAACAGTTAACGCGTTTTCAAGAATTATATAAGAATTTTGTAAATTTCGAAGAAAAATTATGATGAACTTACTAAAGTCAAGGAAGATTTGTTGAAGGAGAAAGAGGTGTTAGTTGTAGAATGTACCAAAGCAAAGGCTCATGAAAAATATGCCAACGAAACTTTTGATGCGTTGTTTGATAAAAGTACTATTTTGAAAGAAAACTTTAATGATATGAAAAACACTGCTGAGAAAGTTATCAGTCTCCGGGAAGAACTTACAAAGGTGCGTGATGAAGTTGCGTTGGTAAAAGACCAAAATGGGGTTTTGAAGGTTGATGTGTCAGATTCTTAGAAGAAGCTTGAGAAGGTTACTGAAGAAGTTCCAGTAGAATGCGATCTGAGAAGAAGACATAAGTTTGAATATGGAGTTTTATCTGAGGAGCTCATGGGATCCAAAACAAAGTTAAAGGATGCTAATACCAAGATTATCAGAAGACTTTTCTGAATTATTTGTGTAACTCCAGAAAAGTGAAGAAAGCGCTAAAAATGAAAATCTTTATCAAGTTCTAGCTCCAGTGTTTATAAATACTTCTTCATCTAGTGCTTTTCCAATTTCTGACATTCAAGATTATTCTAAGAGTAAATTACATAGAAGGTCCTTTATGTTTTATTCAGATTTCGAATTAAGTCCTTTAACTAAAGTAGCTACACTAGACATCCATTGTATTTTATATTTGTTTAATAGAAGGTCATTTATTACTAACGGGGTTAAAAAACATCGTTAAATCAGGGGCAGTTTTGTCATTTTATAACATCTTTTAATAAAAACTTTAAAATCGAAATTATCCCATTTAAAACAATTAGATCGGAAAGTCATAAAATGACGTCGTTTGTGATTCACATCCTTTTTCTCGATTCACATCCTTTCTCACAGATCACACATATGTGATTCACATCGTTCTTCTCCTGCAAGGAAACGTCATCTTCAAGATATAATAAGCAATTCACCAATGAAGTATCTGATGATATATTATAGGTGTCGGATGTGATACACATCCGGCACCACCAAGATTAAGTCCCTTTCTGTCTTAAAGCTGTTTCAGAACGGGAACGGAAAGGCTCAGTTGGAGGATGGTACTTAAAGGCTGGCACCAGGGACATACCCTAGTTCAGTTAGTACGACTAAGAGGAAATCCCTAGTTCGCCAGTACGGCACCGGGTATGACCCCAGAAATAACTTAAGAGATCACCTAGTGACCCAGGATTATTAACCTAATCCAGGGTCATAACGGTCAAAGTCTAAGTAAGTTAACTTCATGTCTAGTTAATTCTGATTGATATGTTCCTATTATAGGAATCCTAAATCCTGGGGGCAACCCAAGAATATTGAGGTAAGCCCTAGAATCATTCCATACATTGGCAGATATCATCTGAATATTTCGAACACATGCATGTAACTAAAGCAGTTATATTCAACAACCACCCTGGGTCCGGGAAAGACTCCGGCCACCCCAGGGCGGGGCATGTCAAAGCCCCGGATTTCAAATTCGGGGGTGGGGCATATTGTTTTAAACCGGGGAATATCAACCGGTTACATCACAAACAAAAAATTAAAATTGTTTTAAACAGACCACTAAAATAAACATAAAAACAAGAAGAAGACGCCCAGCAACCTTCAAGCATCATCCTGGGTCATCTCCTTCGTTTCCTTCTCCCCCGCTACCTTCCCTGCTGCCTTAGGGTCCTGGGCCGGCTACTCTCCTCCCTTGGGTTGGTCAATGTCCATGGCATGACCAGCGGAGCCCTTAGATGGGGTGCTTTTGCTGGATCCAGGGCCAACTTCAGGGTCACACCCTGCGGGGATGGTAGCGCCTAGGTTGCGCAGCATGTTTGCCCAGTCGGACACATCCCAATTGGGGTTCTGAAAGCCCAGGTCCCTGGCCTCCTTCGCCATCTTCAACCTGCACTGGAGGAGCGAGATGCGGGCTATCAACCTACCCTCATCACCCTTTGCAACCAGCGCAGCCTCATGCTCAGCCCGCACCTCAACAGCCCTCTTCTCCAGCTCCTGCACCAGCCCCAGGTTCTTATCAGCAACGATCTTGGTCAAGCTCAATTCCTTCTTCAGGGTGGCGACCTCCTTCCTGGCTAAGGATTCAGCATCCTGGGCATGCCTCTCAGCGGCCTGAACCAACTCAAAGAATCGCCCAGCAATCTGCAAGCAAAGGTAAGTTAAATAACAATTTAAACTCTGAATGGGCTAACTATGCAGGAAAATTCAGGGGTACCTAGGATTTACTTACTTGGCGAGAGGTAGCCTCAGCGTGTGAAAGTAGCCCTGCGGCATCCATGTTCTCCAGGGGCTACAGTGATATGGCGGAGCCGGTAGCCCTGGTTTTGCGCTTGGTGCCCGAGGTCTTGGAGGGAGGAGCTTTGGGAACTGATGGAGGCTCGGATTTTACCGTGGCCAGGACTTGGAAGTCATCATCACTCAGCAGATAGGTGTCCAGATACACCTCTTCCAGGTTCACAGCAGCAGCAGCTAAGAAACAAAAAGCATAAAAAGTTAGCAGAATCCAGGGAAAATCCTAGGTCTAAAAGGCAGGGTCCCAGGATACTTACAACTCGACATGCTATGGGAGCAGGAGGAAGCAACTTGATCAGGGTCAACCTTGAACTCGCGATCCTCTTCAGTGATGGTAAAGAAGGTCTCGAACCTCTCGAACGTCCTTGGATTCACAGGGCCAATGGAACTCAAGCTGGGCACTGCAAAACAGAAAAATTCAAGGTCAGTTTTCATTAAACATGTATATTGAAAATTGAAATCCTAACCCCTAATGCAGGCGAGAACCTACCATCTACTTTCCACCTAATCGGAAGGTTCATCCCTCCCGGAATAGTTGACCTCTTGACAAAGAAAAATTTCCCTTTCCATTCCTGATGAAATGAAGCCCGAGGAACCATTTAAACATCCTTGTTCAGAGCCTTGAACAAGAATCGGTTGTTACCATGGGATTTGAGCTCATAACCCTGGGCTAATTCAAAAAACCCAACCAGGGAATCAAACTCCCTGTTCAGGCGGTCAAGGGTACCCAAAATTCTCCACACAATGGGAAGAGTCTGGGCGTAGGCAAGGCCGATAGCTTCGAAGAATTCAGCCACTAACCCAGTGAAAGGATCTGAGAGCCCATGGCATCCTTCTTCATGGTGGTTTCCACAGAATAACACTGCGTATCTTGGAGAAGCTCATGGCATCCTTCTTCATCGTGGGGCAATGATAACCAAATCTGAGAATCTTGGAGAAGAGTGTTCTGCCCCCAGTGTGGTTTCCACAGAATAGCACTGAGTACACACACTTAAGATTTGTCCAGAAGTTCTAATCTCTATACAAGATAACCTATTTATAGTTGAACATTTCTATGCAAATCCACGATTATCTGAACTGCCAGTTCAAACAAGTTCGTATGCATCCGAACTGGCAGTTCGTCTTCAGTTTGGATCAGCACAATCTTGTAGCTCTTTGTCTTGTAATTGATACTTCACATGACGACCAAGAACCATGCATCAACAAACTCCCACTCGACATATGCAGTATCAGCTTCCACATAATCTTGTATCTTCAATCAAACACTCCCTCAATCCTGACGATGAGTTTGATCTTGAATACGTGACATTGCGGCGCATGTAAACTCTTTTATCAACAGCTTCAGAAGACTTGAAGTTGTGATGTTCTTTTTCCACTTAGAAACCTGCCAACATAAATAGTCATGGCGCAAAACGTCTCTTCGAGACTCCAAGATATTTTGATTTTAAAAAATTGATTTCGTATTCCGTGTTGATCAACCAAAAAGAAATAAGAAACAAAATCTTTTTTATTTTTCTAAACTTTATATCAAAACAGACCTAAAATCTTTTTGGTATTTCTGATACGAAAAAGTAAATGCAAAACAGAATCAGACACTATTTTTGTCTTTTGTGAGAAAGATCTTGACTTCGGATCATCTTGAACATAACATGCTGAAACTACACTTCAATTTCGATTATTGTAGCACATAAGCCATGTCGATTGCAGATATAATTTGTCCATCTTTAAACTTAGGCATAATCATACTCATAACATCTGGATATGTTAAGGTATTGATTAGATTTGCTTTGACCAGTGTAACACACAGTGATTGTATTCATGATATTGTCAACTGTGCTCCATGAAAAAAGAAATAAGAACGTTAAATCGTCTACCTTAAGGTCGATCTTTCGATACGTAGATAAGGCCTCGGATTTTACAAAATAAGTAAATAAAACAAGTTGAAATTTTATAACTCAACAACAATCAGGTCTGTCTTGTGGACACGCAGAGAAAGTCCGATGAGTTATACGAAACACGAAAGAAAATAAAGCAGAACCTTAAATGAACAACTATCAGGTCAGTCTTGTGGACACGTAGAGATACTCCGATCATTTAAGAAAATAAAGAAAATTAAACAAGTTTAAATCTTTGCAAAATGAACACATATATACACAGAGGCTTCTCGTTTTTCTTTTTACATATTTTTTTCTTGATATATCATGAGATAGGCATCAAGATGTTGTCCACTAGGTCAACATTAGATTTAATGTATATCACATTCGTATACTTTCTGATTTGCCGAGCCTACCTAGCACATCGAACAATGGTCTTATGGCTTTTTCACTTACTTTATCCATGAGTTAGACATCGTCAGCCAATGTACCATCATTTCCCAATCATGTCGGATGAAATTTCTCATTTTTCAATGTTTTTATCTTTTCAAATTTTCTCCCCCTAAAAATGACAACTCTATTTTTAGATTTTTATTTTTACTATTTGAAAAACAACACACTATTTTTGTATTTTTGAAAGAAACAAACTCCCCCTCAAAATGAGACAGAGTGAAAAACAATGAAATAAATGATCAACCAACACGGATACTTGCGGTTTAGCATTGTGAAAACCCAATTAGGATTTGAAAATGCAATTTAAATTATCACAGATATTCCACTATTAGCAATCTTTCAATTACCGATATGTCTTTCTGAAATACCTGCTGACACCAAATAAAACATTAGTCGCTTTGGGATCGACCCGATTCAACAGCGTTGGGTCGCTCGGTGTCTTCCACATAGTCATTGTTGGCTTTGGAAACAACCTTTGGTTTCCGTATCTTTTTAGATTTTGATTTTAAATCAGAACCAGAATCAGTATCAACCGGCGTACTCGATTTAGACCAAGACGGCTTACGAGTTGATTTGACCTTTGGGGACCAAGGTTCATCAAAAATTTGTCCTTTGTTATCCACATATTTAGCAGCGTTATGGATATATGCAGTCGTTGGACAATCAGCAGCAAGATGTCCAGGTTGACGACATACATATCAAATTCTTTCACGAAGTTTAAAAATATTTGTAAAATTCTTTGAATGTTTCAAACATGAAGAATGATCAGAACTAAGATTATCAAAGAAATCATCGTAGGAATCATACCTCGGAGATTGACTCCACGAAGATGTAGGGATATGATCACGTATTAATAAGCGTATATGCGGAAAGTATTTAAGCCTACGGGGTTTACACATCTCGACACTAATGTATTTGTATTAATTAATTAGTTAATTAATATTTATCACGAACATTTAACGACAAGTCGTTAAGAACTAACGGTTAATTGTTAACAGGGGTGTTAGTTGTAATTAGAGAGAGTCAATTGAGAGAAGGATTGAGATAAGGCCTTAGGGCCGAATTCGTGGGTGGTCCCCATCCCAATCCCTAACTTGTTTTCCAAGTTTCCTAAACACTATAAATAGACCTTATAGGTTTAAGGTTTAGAGGCTGCATTTATCTGATAAAAGTGCAAACCCTAAACTCTCTCTCTTTCCTCTCTAATATTCGGCAACAAGAAAAGAACCCAAGGGGTTCGATTTCTTGTGTGGTTCGACCAAGCCTACACCAAGAGGAGTTCGTGATTGAGTACTAGCATACGTACATCGGTGTGTCGTGTGTGCGATCGTAGAGGGATTTACTGCAAATCCTAGAAGATCTTCTCTTGCCGAGCTTAAAAGTTACACGTTGTCTATCCGGTTAGTTAGATTAATTCATAGGAAAATATCCGATGCGTACTCGTGTTTAAATCGATAAATTGTTATATAACCCAACAGTGGTATCATGAGCCACCTATGATTTTAATTAATTACCGGGAATTAAAACTTGGAAGGGGGGTAACCAAATTAAGATTCTAACTTTTCGATCTACTTAAAATCGTGTTTTACAATTGGAAAAAGGTTTCGCAAATTGGTAAAAACGAAAACCCTAATCCTGATCGAAAACCGGTTCTCGACCCGTGGCTTGGTTCCCAAATCGAAAACTGCCTTTCGACCCGTTTTTTCGATCGGAAACCCTTGTTTTCCGATCGTAAACCACATTTTTCGATCCAAAAACCTTGTTCTCGATCGTGAAACTATTTCCGATCGAGTTCAAATCGTAAACTGTTTACGACCCGATTGAAAAGTACCCGATCGAAAACCCTACTTCCGATCGAAAACCCCATTCCGATCGAAAACCCCATTCCGATCGGAAACCCGATCGAAATCTATATTATGGATCGAAAACCTCTAGCCGAATCGGAAACCCTAATTTTAGGTCTAAAATTCGATTTTTGTGATCTAAAATTAAGAACCCAAGTTTTTGTTATTTGATAATTGTTAAAACAACATGTTGTACCTTTAATTTTAAATGTTAAAAAGGAACTAAAAACCATGAAGTTTCATGCAAATCGTTTATGGTTATTAATTATATCGAAGAGGATTAAAATTAAAATTATGTTAGATAATTAGAAACCCTAAAATTATGTGATTATTTGTGATAATTGTGATATAATAAAAGTTTTTATTGCAAATTTGTTTTATGAAAATCGAAATTTGCTTAAAATATCTATTGAAATATGATTGTGTTTATAAAATAAAATTTGTGTCCTAAAACTCAAAAGAAACACCGGCTCACCCATTTGAACACACTCTAAGAGAGGTATAAGTCGGGTCGCCATGCTTCCCTAAAGTGGGTAGGTTTTTAATTGTAAAAGTGCAAACCTCACCCCTACGCTTCTTTGTGTGTTGCAAATGGAGCTACCGAGCTCTTTTGATTTGGAAGACAAACTAAGAATTTTATAAACACATTATATGGTGAAGATGTGCATGAATCTTCACACATAACATTTTTGATCACACATCAAAATTGTTTTGACCCAAACAAAACTTAAGTCTTTGCCATCCACCTTGAAAAGGACACTTGTGGAAGTCATCTTACTCATTGGTACACAGTGGTAAAATGGCATTTACATGGCAAATTCCCACTCATTGGTGCACAATGGTGGACAATTTGTGCGTTCTTAGTTGGACGACTTAAAGCGAGCTAGGCGGTGAGACCCTTGGCCCGTGGTAAAAGATGGGATGAAACATGACTACAAATTACTTAGTGCAAGATTCACAAGTGTTATTTGTAGGTCCCATAAAATCTAGGAATTGTACTTAGAGTACAATTATTGATCGTCACTTACCTTTTGAGTGCATCATTTCTAGCAGATCAACTGATGAAATGATAGCATGTCAATTGGATCCTAGCCTTAATAAGCTTAATTGTTTGAGAGTGTTTAAACATTGGGTAATTAAATTTATTAAGGAAAAGATTATCGAAAATACTGATTTTTGAACTTAATCTGTTTTGTAGATGGCAACAAACCCTCCTCAAAACAATGTTGGTCATGCTTTTTGTCAAATGTTTGAAAGAGAAAAGCTGAATGGATCTAACTTCAATGACTGGTATCGTCAACTGAGGATCGTCCATAGAGTTGAAAGTAGGAACGATGTCCTTGAAAATCATTGGCCGACCGAGCCAGCTGCTAATGCTTCTGATCAAGAGAAAGCGTTCTACAATGCATAGTATAGCAGATACGATGAGGTTGCTTGCATGATGATCTCGAGTATGACTCCCGATCTTCAGAAGCAATACGAATTTCATACACCTTGTGATATGATCAAAGAGCTAAAGAAGATGTATGAAAAACAAGCTGGAGTTGAATTATTCGACCTAGTTGTGGAATTCCACGACTTGAAGCTTGAAACTGGTAAATCGGTCAGTAGTCATGTGCTCAAGATGAAGAGTTACTTTGACAAATTGGAATCGCTCAATTATGGGTATAATCAGGCTGTGGCAGTTGAAATGATCCTCAAATCTCTTACGAAGGATCATGAGGGTTTTGTGCGCAACTACAACATGCATAGTATGACTAAAACTATACCTGAGCTTCATGCTATGCTTGTCGAGTATGAGAAAACGATTCCTAAGAAGGCCACTGAAACACCCCAAGTTCTTATGATCAAAGGGGGAAAGATCCAAAAGGCTAAACGACCGCAAAAGGCGAAGGGCAAGAATGATGGTAAGGGAAAAGGCAAGGTAGTTGCGCTTGTTCCTAAAACCAAGCAAACCCCTCCGACTGCAAAAGAGCATCCGGCTAAAGACCATATCTGCCACCATTGTGGTGAAGTTGGACACTGGAAGAGGAACTGTCCTACCTATCTAGCTGAGTTGATGAAGAAGAGAAAGAATACTAGTGGGACTAGTACTTCAGGTATCTTCACAATTGAATTATTTTCCTTTTGTAAGTGTGATTCATGGGTCTATGACACTGGCTGTGGAACTCACATCTGTAATTCGTTACAGGGTCTTAGAAAGAGGAGGAAACTGAAGCCTGGAGCTTTGCAGTTGTTCGTGGGAAATGGTTTGCCAGCAGCTGTGGAAGCTATAGGAGGATATCATTTAATTCTGCCTTCTGGGTTAATTATTGTATTAGATAATTGTCATTATGCACCTTCTATTACTAGATGTGTAATTTCATTTTCTTTGTTAAAAAACCAAGGATTTATTAATGCATTTAATTATATCGGTATTTCAGTTTCTAAAAATAATGTTCATTATTTTGATGTTGTTCCTTGTGATGGAATTTATGAAATTGATATTCGTGGTTGTGTTTCAAATAATTCAATGTACAATATTAGCAAACGAGCCAAAACTAGTTTGGACTCTACCTATCTTTGGCACTGTCGTCTTGCCCATGTTGGCAAAAACCGCATTGAAAGACTTCAACGTGAAGGGATCTTACAAACACATGATGAATCATTTGATAAATGTGTTTCCTGTATCTCAGGAAAGATGACAAGAAAACCCTATCCGAACAAGCCGCAAAGGGCTAAAGAACTACTTGGACTCATTCATACTGATGTTTGTAGCCCATTTAGACATGTGTCAAGAAAAAGGGCTAGCTACTTCGTGACTTTCACGGATGATTTCAGTCGTTATGGTTATGTTTACTTGCTTAAACATAAACATGAAGTGTTTAAAACATTCAAAGAGTTCAAGAACGAAGTAGAAAATCAACTCGGAAAGACCATCAAGATCCTTCGATCGGATCATGGTGGAGAATACTTAAGCCAAGAGTTTAAGGATTATCTTAAAGCGTGTGGAATTGTCCAACAGCTTACTCCTCCTTACACTCCTCAACATAATGGAGTGTCTGAGAGGAGGAATCGAACCCTACAAGAAATGGTGAGGTCGATGATGAACCTTACAACTCTCCCAATATCATTTTGGGATTTTGCTCTAGAAACCGCTGTACGCGTTCTAAATATTGTTCCAACCAAGAAGGTTGAAAAGACACCGCATCAATTGTGGCATGGAGAAGTCCCTGTGTTGTCTTACTTAAGAGTCTAGGGATGTGAGGCACTTGTGAAGCGTGATACGCCTGACAAACTACAACCCAGGACTACTAAGTGCATCTTCGTAGGATACCCAAAGGAAACAATGGGTTACTACTTTTACAATCCTTCCGAAAATACTGTTCGTGTTGCTCGATATGCTGAATTCTTTGAAAAGAATTTTATAGCTTAAGAGAACAGTGGGAGAATTGTAGAACTACTAGAAGATGTGTCACCTTCTGAAACAACTAGCAATCATCAACCTGGGGGGGGGGAAATGTTCAAAGTGATGAACCTCAAGTCGATGATGTTGCGATTCCACTTCGTAGATCCGAAAGGGTCATACGTAACCCGGATAGATGGATTGGTCTAGTCGAATCCGAGGAAAACGTATCAGGAGATCTCAATGAGCCTCCGAACTTCAAAGCTGCATTATCAGATCCGGAATCTGACAAATGGCTTGAAGCTGCGAACGTGGAAATGAAATCCATGAGAGATAATCAAGTTTGGAACTTGGTTGATCTTCCTCCTAACGCGAAGACCGTTGGGAGTAAATGGATCTTCAAGAAGAAGACCGACATGGATGGAAATGTACACACCTATAAAGCTCGTCTCGTGGCGAAAGGTTATACTCAACGTTTTGGTGTTGACTATGATGAGACCTTTTCACCAGTAGCTGGCATTAGAGATGTTAGGATTCTCTTAGCCATAGCAACGTACTATGACTTTGAGATATGGCAAATGGATGTTAAGACTGCCTTCTTAAATGGTTACTTGGATGAAGAAGTCTATATGGATCAACCTGAAGGGTTTATTGATCCAAAACATCCCAACCAAGTATGCAAGCTTCAAAGGTCCATTTATGGACTAAAGCAAGCATCGAGGAGTTGGAATAAACGGTTTGATAAAGAAATAAAAAAGTTTGGTTTCGTTCAGAATCCCGATGAGCCATTATATCGCAAAGCTAGTGGGAGTAATGTTACTTTCCTTGTCTTATATGTAGATGACATATTGATTATAGGAAAACACATTCCAATGTTACAAGATGTAAAATCCCATCTTGGAAAGTGTTTTGCCATGAAAGACTTGGGAGAAGCAGCATTCATTCTTGGAATCAAGATCTATAGAGATAGAACTAAGCGGTTGATTGGACTAAGTCAAAGTGCTTATATTGATAAGATCTTGAAGCGATTCAAGATGGAGAATTCCAAGCGTGGTACTGTACCTATGCAGGAAGGACTTGGTCTATCGGTCAAACAAGGTGCTTCTACACCTGATGAGGTAAAGCGTATGCAAAGAGTTCCTTATGCTTCGGCTGTAGGCTCTATAATTTATGCGGTGAGATGCACTAGACCTGATATAGCGTTTGCGCAGAATATCGTTAGCCGATTTCAACAGAATCCAGGTGAAAGTCACTGGACTGCTGTTAAGACCATTCTCAAGTACCTACGAGCTACTAGAGATTTGTTTTTAGTATATGGGGGAAATCCAGATCAAGAGCTCAAAGTGACCGGATACTGTGATGCTGGATTTCAGACTGATAGAGATGACACGAAGTCTTAGTCTGGGTACGTCTTCATTTGGAATGGAGGCGCTGTGGATTGGAAAAGCAAGAAACGAACCACAGTTGCTATGTATGCAACAGAATCTGAGTACATTGCTGCTTCGGAAGCTGCAATGGAGGCAGTCTGGATAAGGAAGTTTATTTGTGGGCTTGACGTGATCCCTACAAGTAACTTGCCTATTGATATGTACTGTGATAATACTGGTGCATTAATCATTGCCAAAGAACCTGGAGTTCAGAAGGGCGCAAGACACTATGCAAGGAGATATCACTATGTTCGTGAGCCGATCGAACTAGGTGAAATCAGATTACTCAAAGTTCACACATATATTAACTTAGCTGATCCTTTCACGAAAGCTTTGTCGAGGCCGAAGCTTGAAAGGCATGCCGAGGGCATGGGACTTAAATTAGCTAGTTAAATCATGTATATCTGATGTTCGGTATTTGGATAAGGGATGCTAAACAATTTCTATTTAAATAATGAAATAAAGTGCTTGATATGTTTGATTTCATTTAATAGTAAATTGTGTCCTATATTTGCATGTTTAATCCTTGATTACTTGTCAAGTATTCTAAATTGTCCATTGTCAATTAACTATATGGGAATATAGTTAAACTAAGAAAAATCTGAGTGATTGGTAATATTCTTGGAATATATAATGGATGGTCCCACCAAACTCACATGATATTCATAAGATGCATATCGGACTACCCCACTAACGAATTGTCACTTTATGGATCGTCGTCATTAAGTGAAATTCGTAAATGGTTGCTTTATTTATCCTTAGACTTGAGATACAAGCAGGTCATGCATGTATGGATTGCACCTACTTGATATAGTTCTAACTATCCTGAATAAGGTGGTACAAAAGGGCTATTTTCAGTAAGTGTAGTGAAGTATGTGACTAGACACGTGTAGTCAAGAGGATTTGTTCCTTCAGCTTAAAAGTTGAAGCAGATACCACTGGGCCCCTCATTGGGACTAATTAAGATGTCTGCATGGCCATGCCCAAATGAAATCGAGATGTGTCTCGATTTGAATTTGGTAATCTTTAATTAGTTATGGAATGAGAAATAGAATCGTTAAAGTATGAAATGACTTGATCCATATTCATATTTAACAACGGTATCGGTAACAAAGAGATAGTAAATGACTGTACTGTGACAACCCTAAAACTTTTTGCTTTCTTTCCCCAGCGACGACAGCCGAGACTGCGAATGCTACGACACAAGAATAATTTTCGGGACGAAAATTCCAATTTCAAGGGGATGATGTGACATCCGGGAATTTCAAGGTTAACTTCCGTTAGACAAATCCGTTAGTTACGTTATAAGTGTTAACTTAGTAACTAATGCTTAACTAGGCCGAATGTGTCCACGTCCTTTGGTTGATCACCGAACCCGCCCAGATGTGCTATGTGTTCATTTATTGTTGTCATTATGTGCAATGTGATTTAAATGCATGATTTAATATTATGAATAGCATGACAAATTGTAAATCCTTGATTACGTGAAAATTTGCCTAAGTTGTGCAGCCAGCGAAACTACCGGGCGAAACTGTAGTGTCGCCCGGTAGCCAGCTAAGCTAATCAGTTAAAACGTGACCAGAGCTAGTTTCGCCTGGCCAGCGAAACTGCCAGCGAAACTAGCCTCTGATATAAATAAACTTAATGAACCCTAGTTTCTCCATTTGCCTCATTTCATCACAAACACACACACACTCCTCTCTGGAACCTGGTCAGCCGAGAAAGTCACCCAAGGACCAAGATCTCAGCCTCTAGACCATCATCTCATCTCATCTATCGATTCTAGAATCAACCGTGAGTCCCAAAAACCTTTATTTGTGCCTTTTCTATATGTTTCTTCATAAAGCATGCCTAGATCTCTGTGATATGGTTAGATCTTCTGATATGTTGCTTAGGATTGCTAGAACTACCATAAACTTGACAACTTTGCGTATGAAATCCAGCCATGATAGAGATTTATGCTATTTTAGCCATTTTAGGGTTTTATATGTATTTTGGGTGATTTGATGACAAAATGCATGTTTAAGGTGTTAAAGCTTGCTGATTTATGTTGGTAAATGCCTATGTATGCTAAATAATGGATTGCATGTAAGATCAGAAGCTGTTAGGTTGATTTTTAGGCAAATCCGTATGTTTTTCGCGACCAGCGAAACTGTGTGTTCTCTGGGCGAAATTATCCAGCGAATTTACTTGTTCATTCAGCGACACTGTCGAGCGAAACTATAGTGTCGCTAGCGAAACTGACCCGACCAGCTCGAACGAAACTACCGAGCGAAATTCCCTGAACGAAAGTTCAAACCAGTTTCGGGCGAAACTAGGCTAGCGAAACTGTGCCAACAGTTTCGAGCGAAACTAGCCTAGCGAAACTGTGTCACCGGGTACAGCCTAGCGAAAGTGCTGCCCGTGCACCTAGCGAAACTGCTAGCGAAACTGCTAGCGAAACTGTGACCAAAACCTAAACTTGTGCAATTTGCTTAAGTGTTATGCCATGACTTACATGATTATGCCATGATGATACATGTTTGATTTCTGTAATATGTGAACCCTTGTTTATGATCAACCATCGGTGTCGTGTGTCGTTATGTCGAGTCGTAGTTCAAAAGTGCTATGTTATGGGCCATAGTGACGTTAAGTTAAAGTTTAGACACAACCTAACACCTAAGACCTTAATGTGATTATTAGGTATTCGTTAAGCAACATTTGGATTAATTAGCAAGTGTAAGCCGAGCAACCTAAGGTGAGTTTCACAAACCTTTTACTTGTGAGCCCGTTTGGGTCACAACGAACATACTAAACAGAAAACAACGCTGACAATTTGAGGTATTGCCAAACGAGATACTTGTTATGGAAGTTGGAGTGTTTTATGGGGACCACTTGCAACTGTCCATCCTTGGGGTTCCGATTGAAACCCGGAAACAACTTTTGTGACACTTAAACTCTTCTTGGGATTTCGGATGAAATCCAGAATAAACGTTTTAAATATGACTAGTGTAGGTTAAAGTCTAAACCAAATGATATCACATGATTTCTAAGGAATGCTTTAAAACTTGAAATCCTCAACTTAGTACTGATGATCTGGAAAGCGAGGGGATGTTGGGTAGATCTACTGAGGGTTTGACAAACCCTGCTCCGCGGTACACTATTGTGTAGCCAACCGGCCGGGGGCCGAACGGAGTGCAATATCAGCCTGTGTTTAGTTGTGTGGGACACAACTGGAGGTACCAACCATCGGCTATTGCCGAACTCTGTTACGTCAGCTTTCAGCCCTAGTACGACTTCCTTAGTGCATGGAAACCGGATTAGCTACCCGCGATATCGGTTGACTGCTTTAACTTTTACTTAACTAGTGCTTATTCAGTAATCAAACTCTTGGCAATGTTTTGCAAAACCATACTACTTATATATGTTGATACATACGATTATTGAGACCGGGCCAATGCATGTCATGCCCACCGTGAACTCACCAACCGTTAGGTTGACACTTGTGTGGTTTTCACTTTTGCAGATCGTTGAAGAGTATCCGCTAAAGGTTGGCATGGCACGTGAAGACTTAAATTTTATTAAACTTAACTTGGGAATTTATATACAATGATTTGTTATGTAAAGCACGTGGTTAGTGCTAAGACAAATATTTTTCCGCTGCGTATCTTTTGAAACTGTTTTTATTTATGAACATTGGACTTTGCTCTGATTCGTTTAGTATTTGTAACTAATGGTTGTGGTCCTGGTCTAGTCGCGCCCCTTAACGGTATAAACTCCGTTAGTGGTTAATTGGGGGTGTGACAGATTGGTATCAGAGCCATAAGTTGCAGAGAACTGGAATCATTTTTGAAAACGATTTGGAAACTGCAACTTGAAACCTTAGTTACAAACAAACAAACAAATTCCCAAAACAAATTTTTTACGTGCCAACCTGGGATACTCGCTCTGCTGTATAAGTAAATACTTCATATATGTATACCTATATACAGATATATGTAAACCGTATCTAAGTAGTCTAACGGAAAAACCTTAGGATGTTTCCACACACGAATACGAAATGCGAACGATAATACGCGCACTACTTCTGGGGAAAGCGACAACGAAACAATGCTACGCGCTACGTCCTGATTTCTACTACGACGACTACGCCGACGGTGACTTTTATGGGAAAGTCGACTTTCGACGATAGCACTTACGACTTACTCCGACGACGCCTCGATTTTGCACGAAAATTTTTCTGGACTAATAGAGGGATAACAGGAAACTGATAATATACGTATTATGGGATATGTATAAAGTATAACTATGATTGAACACTGGCTACTTTAACTGTCCAGAAAATGTCGGGAGGAAATGGAAGGAACAACATTACCCTAACACCTGCAGAACTACAAGCAATGATAAACGCACACGTACAAGCCGCAGTGGCAGCCGTCCATGCTACAATCGCCGCGCAGCAAGCCATCCATTTGGCTCGTCAGCTTACTAAACAGGAGAATGAGGGAGGTACACTTCCTGCGAGAGCCTCTGAGAAGATTGCCTTAAGTAACAAGAGAAAGGCTGATGAAGAAACTCCTAGAAACTCAATGAACAATCGGAGTGTTGGAAACAAAAGGTCTGGGAACAGCGGTGGTAACAACCGCCAAGGTGGGAATGGAAACTACAAGGGCAAACTGCCCAGGTGCAACAAGTGTGGGAAGCATCACACCGGTATCTCCAGAATGAGTTTGAACTGCGAGAGATGTGGCAAGAAAGGCCATGAAGCAAAAGACTGTTGGACGATGTTACCTAAGCCACAAAACCTCCCAAGGCGAAACAACAGCAACAACCGTAACAACAACAATGAAGCTCCCATAGGAAATGGTAATGGGAACTGCTATGAATGTGGTGTTCCAGGCCACATGAAGACGGACCGCCCACAGTTGAGAGAACAGGGGGACAATAACAGGAACGGTAATTGGAGAAATGGCAACGGAAATGGAAACGACAGAGGAAGAGCTTTCGTCATGGGTCAAGAAGAAGCTCGCAACGACGCCGACGTGATTAATGGTAAATTTATATTGAATGGTTTCTTTGCTACTGTATTGTTTGATTCTGGTGCTGAAAGAAGTTTTATTTCCACTAAATTTGCTAAGTTGATTAATGCTAAACCAATTGCCTTAGATGCTAAGTATGTGGTAGAGCTTGCAAATGGTAAACTTCATGATACCTCTCAGATAGTTAAGGACTGTAAGTTAGAACTAGCTTACCATACGTTAGGAATCGACCTTATGCCTTTCCCGATTGGTAGTTTTGACGTTATAGTAGGAATGGATTGGTTATCTGAGAATCGAGCCGAAATTTTATGTCAAGAAAAAGTGGTTCGTATCCCACTCAAAGACGGTAAAGTGTTAACGGTCCAAGGTGAAAAAGGTGGAACGGTCACTGGTATTATCTCGTTTCTCAAAGCTCAAAAGTGCCTTCGTAAAGGTCACTTCGCGATTCTTGCAAACGTCACCGATTCGACACTTCCCGAGCGTAGAATCAACGACTACCCGATAGTCCGCGACTTCCAAGATGTATTTCCTGAAGATCTGCCTGGTTTGCCTTCATTTCGACAAGTAGAGTTTGGAATCGATTTAGTTCCTGGAGCGTCTCCGATTGCACACGCACCGTGTCGTTTGGCAGTAAGTGAACTCAACGAACTCTCCTCACAACTTCAAGAGCTACTCGACAAAGGGTTCATTCGTCCAAGTTCGTCTCCGTGGGGAGCACCGGTATTGTTTGTTAAGAAGAAGGATGGAACGTTCCGCATGTGCATTGACTACCGAGAGCTTAACAAAGTTACCATCAAGAATCGGTATCCACTTCCTCGAATCGACGATCTCTTCGATCAGCTACAAGGTTCGAGTTACTACTCAAAGATTGATCTACGGTCTGGATATCACCAACTTCGCGTTCGAGATGAGGATGTCCCCAAGACTGCTTTTAGGACTCGGTATGGTCACTACGAATTCCTGGTTATGCCGTTTGGGCTAACCAATGCACCGGCCGTATTTATGGATCTGAATGAATCGAGTGTGCAAGCCGTACCTCGATAAGTTTGTGATAGTTTTCATCGATGATATTTTGATCTACTCCAAGACGAAGGAAGAACACGAGGAGCATCTGCGTCTTATTTTGGAATTGCTTCGCAAGGAACAGCTTTATGCTAAGTTTTCGAAGTGCGATTTTTGGATCCGCGAAGTCCAGTTTCTTGGACACATTGTTAATAAGGAAGGAATTCATGTCGATCCAGCCAAAGTGGAAGCTATAAAGAATTGGTCTACCCCAATAGCGCCAACAGAAATCCGACAATTTTTAGGACTTGCCGGATATTACCGAAGGTTTATAAAGGGTTTCTCGCAATTGGCTCAACCCTTAACAGCTTTAACGCACAAAGGAGTGCAATACAGATGGGGTGAGAAAGAAGAGCGCGCGTTCCAAACGCTTAAAGATATGTTATGTTCGGCTCCAATTCTTGCGCTACCCGATGGAGTTGACGACTTTGTGGTTTACTGTGATGCATCAATCCAAGGAATCGGTTGCGTGTTGATGCAACGAGATAAAGTGATTGCCTATGGGTCCAGGCAACTGAAGGACACTGAAAAGAATTATACAACGCATGATTTGGAATTGGGAGCCGTTATTCATGCACTCAAGATTTGGAGACACTACCTCTACGGAACAAAGTACACAATATTCACCGATCATAAAAGTTTACAGCACATCTTTGATCAGAAAGACCTCAACATGCGGCAAAGAAGGTGGGTTGAATTACTGAACGATTATGATTTGGCCATTAAATATCATCCGGGAAAAGCAAATGTGGTGGCAGACGCCCTAAGCAGAAAAGAATACGAAAAGCCTCGACGGGTACGAGCGCTTCAACTTACAATACATTCAGGATTACCGGATCGGATCCGTGACTGCCAACGAGAAGCTCTGAAAGCAGAAAACTTCGCAGCTGAAGCACTGCGTGGTGTAGATGGCCATTCTGAAGTTAAGTCCGATGGACTCACGTACTATAATGACAGAATCTGGGTTCCATTGTTTGGAAATCTCCGTGAGCTCGTGATGGACGAGGCTCACAAGTCAAGATATTCGGTGCACCCTGGATCAGATAAAATGTATCAGGACTTGAAAAATCTTTATTGGTGACCGAATATGAAAGCCGACATTGCTCGATATGTGGCTAAGTGTTTAACATGCTCAAGAGTCAAGATTGAATACCAAAAGCCTTCTGGTTTACTACAACAACCAAAGATCCCAGAATGGAAATGGGAGGACATCTCCATGGATTTTGTAACGGGGCTACCTCATCGATCAAATCAACCGGATGCGATTTGGGTTGTCATCGATCGATTAACCAAATCGGCACATTTCATTCCGATGAAGGAAAGTGATAATATGGATAAATTGACAAAGCTGTACATCGACAAAATTGTGAAGCTTCACGGTGTGCCTAAGACTATCATTTCCGATCGAGATCCTCGATTTACTTCCCGGTTATGGCAATCAATGCAGGAAGCATTGGGAACCCGACTAGACATGAGTACAGCCTATCACCCACAAACGGATGGTCAATTGGAGCGAACCATTCAAACCTTAGAAGATATGCTCCGAGCTTGCGTTCTTGACTTTGGGAAAGATTGGGAGACTCACCTTCCACTGGTGGAGTTCTCTTACAACAATAGCTATCATTCAAGCACCGGTGCAGCACCATTTGAAGCACTATACGGCAGAAAATGCAGATCGCCCGTGTGTTGGGCTGAAACGGGTGAGAAAGGACTCACTGGGCCGGAAATCATTCATGATACGACTGAACGGATTATACAAAATCAGAAAACGGATAGCCGCAGCACGTGACAGACAAAAGAGCTATGCCGATAAACGCCGTAAACCTTTGAAGTTCGAGGTAGGCGACAAGGTGCTATTGAAGGTATCTCCCTAGAAGGGAGTGATACGCTTCGGAAAGCGTGGAAAGTTGAATCCTCGCTACATCGGTCCTTTTGAAATTATCGGGGAAGTGGGCCCGGTGGCCTATCGATTGCAACTCCCTGCTGAACTCGATGGAGTTCACAACGTGTTTCACGTTTCCAATCTAAAGAAATGTCTGGCTGAAGACATCGAAATAATTCCTCTGGAGGAATTGGAAATCGACGAACATTTGAGATTTATCGAGCAACCAGTAGAAATCATGGGACGCGAGGAGAAAGCCCTCAAACGTAGCAAGATTCCGATCGTCAAGGTGCGATGGAACTCAAGGCGTGGACCTGAATATACTTGGGAGCGAGAGGATCAAATGAAGAAAAAGTATCCTCACTTGTTCGAGCAAACGTCCACGGAAACTCATGGTATGATTTAATTTTGGGGACCAAAATTCCTGTAACAGGAGGAGGATGTGACAACCCTAAAACTTTTTGCTTTCTTTCCCCAGCGACGACAGCCGAGACTGCGAATGCTACGACACAAGAATAATTTTCGGGACGAAAATTCCAATTTCAAGGGGATGATGTGACATCCGGGAATTTCAAGGTTAACTTCCATTAGACAAATCCGTTAGTTACGTTATAAGTGTTAACTTAGTAACTAATGCTTAACTAGGCCGAATGCGTCCACGTCCTTTGGTTGATCACCGAACCCGCCCATATGTGCTATGTGTTCATTTATTGTTGTCATTATGTGCAATGTGATTTAAATGCATGATTTAATATTATGAATAGCTCGACAAATTGTAAATCCTTGATTACGTGAAAATTTGCCTAAGTTGTGCAGCCAGCGAAACTGTAGTGTCGCCCGGTAGCCAGCTAAGCTAATCAGTTAAAACGTGACCAGAGCTAGTTTCGCCTGGCCAGCGAAACTGCCAGCGAAACTAGCCTCTGATATAAATAAACTTAATGAACCCTAGTTTCTCCATTTGCCTCATTTCATCACAAACACACACACACTCCTCTCTGGAACCTGGTCAGCCGAGAAAGTCACCCAAGGACCAAGATCTCAGCCTCTAGACCATCATCTCATCTCATCTATCGATTCTAGAATCAACCGTGAGTCCCAAAAACCTTTATTTGTGCCTTTTCTATATGTTTCTTCATAAAGCATGCCTAGATCTCTGTGATATGGTTAGATCTTCTGATATGTTGCTTAGGATTGCTAGAACTACCATAAAGTTGACAACTTTGTGTATGAAATCCAGCCATGATAGAGATTTATGCTATTTTAGCCATTTTAGGGTTTTATATGTATTTTGGGTGATTTGATGACAAAATGCATGTTTAAGGTGTTAAAGCTTGCTGATTTATGTTGGTAAATGCCTATGTATGCTAAATAATGGATTGCATGTAAGATCAGAAGCTGTTAGGTTGATTTTTAGGCAAATCCTTATGTTTTTCGCGACCAGCGAAACTGTGTGTTCTCTGGGCGAAATTATCCAGCGAATTTACTTGTTCATTCAGCGACACTGTCGAGCGAAACTATAGTGTCGCTAGCGAAACTGACCCGACCAGCTCGAACGAAACTACCGAGCGAAATTCCCTGAACGAAAGTTCAAACCAGTTTCAGGCGAAACTAGGCTAGCGAAACTGTGCCAACAGTTTCGAGCGAAACTAGCCTAGCGAAACTGTGTCACCGGGTACAGCCTAGCGAAAGTGCTGCCCGTGCACCTAGCGAAACTGCTAACGAAACTGCTAGCGAAACTGTGACCAGAACCTAAACTTGTGCAATTTGCTTAAGTGTTATGCCATGACTTACATGATTATGCCATGATGATACATGTTTGATTTCTGTAATATGTGAACCCTTGTTTATGATCAACCATCGGTGTCGTGTGTCGTTATGTCGAGTCGTAGTTCAAAAGTGCTATGTTATGGGCCATAGTGACGTTAAGTTAAAGTTTAGACACAACCTAACACCTAAGACCTTAATGTGATTATTAGGTCTTCGTTAAGCAACATTTGGATTAATTAGCAAGTGTAAGCCGAGCAACCTAAGGTGAGTTTCACAAACCCTTTACTTGTGAGCCCGTTTGGGTCACAACGAACATACTAAACAGAAAACAACGCTGACAATTTGAGGTATTGCCAAACGAGATACTTGTTATGGAAGTTGGAGTGTTTTATGGGGAGCACTTGCAACTGTCCATCCTTGGGGTTCCGATTGAAACCCGGAAACAACTTTTGTGACACTTAAACTCTTCTTGGGATTTCGGATGAAATCCAGAATAAACGTTTTAAATATGACTAGTGTAGGTTAAAGTCTAAACCAAATGATATCACATGATTTCTAAGGAATGCTTTAAAACTTGAAATCCTCAACTTAGTACTGATGATCTGGAAAGCGAGGGGATGTTGGGTAGATCTACTGAGGGTTTGACAAACCCTGCTCCGCGGTACACTATTGTGTAGCCAACCAGCCGGGGGCCGAACGGATTGCAATATCAGCCTGTGTTTAGTTGTGTGGGACACAACTGGAGGTACCAACCATCGGCTATTGCCGAACTCTGTTACGTCAGCTTTCAGCCCTAGTACGACTTCCTTAGTGCATGGAAACCGGATTAGCTACCCGCGATATCGGTTGACTGCTTTAACTTTTACTTAACTAGTGCTTATTCAGTAATCAAACTCTTGGCAATGTTTTGCAAAACCATACTACTTATATATGTTGATACATACGATTATTGAGACCGGGCCAATGCATGTCATGCCCACCGTGAACTCACCAACCGTTAGGTTGACACTTGTGTGGTTTTCACTTTTGCAGATCGTTGAAGAGTATCCGCTGAAGGTTGGCATGGCACGTGAAGACTTAAATTTTATTAAACTTAACTTGGGAATTTATATACAATGATTTGTTATGTAAAGCACGTGGTTAGTGCTAAGACAAATATTTTTCCGCTGCGTATCTTTTGAAACTGTTTTTATTTATAAACATTGGACTTTACTCTGATTCGTTTAGTATTTGTAACTAATGGTTGTGGTCCTGGTCTAGTCGCGCCCCTTAACGGTATAAACTCCGTTAGTGGTTAATTGGGGGTGTGACATGTACCATTTAAATACACTTTGAGAAACTGTACTTAAATATTTCCGGGAGCATTGGCGTGTTGCTAGACGCTAACCAATGTTATTACCTTTATTTTTACGAGCTCAAGTGGGAGCTGTAGGGATATGATCACGTATTAATAAGCGTATGTCCGGAAAGTATTTAAGCCTACGGGGTTACACGTCTCGACACTAATGTATTTGTATTAATTAATTAGTTAATTAATATTTATCACGAACATTTAATGAGAAGTCGTTAAGAACTAACGGTTAATTGTTAACAGGGGTGTTATTTGTAGTTAGAGAGAGTCAATTAAGAGAAGGATTGAGATAAGGCCTTAGGGCCGAATTCGTGGGTGGTCCCCATCCCAATCCCTAACTTGTTTTCCAAGTTTCCTAAACACTATAAATAGACCTTATAGGTTTAAGGTTTAGAGGCTACATTTATCTGATAAAAGTGCAAACCCTAAACTCTCTCTCTTTCCTCTCTAGTATTCGGCAACAAGAAAAGAACCCAAGAGGTTCGATTTCTTGTGTGGTTCGACCAAGCCTACACCAAGAGGAGTTCGTGATTGAGTACTAGCATACGTACATCGGTGTGTCGTGTGTGCGATCGTAGAGGAATTTACTTCAAATCCTAGAAGATCTTCGCTTGCCGAGCTCAAAAGGTACACGTTGTCTATCCGGTTAGTTAGATTAATTCATAGGAAAATATCCGCTGCGTACTCGTGTTTAAATCGATAAATTGTTATATCACCCAACAAAAGAAACCTTAGATTCATATGAAGAACCTCCAAAAGAATAAAAACCTTGTTTTCTTGGAGATTGTGATTTCTTTTGATTCTTAAGCTTCAACATTTTCTCTTTCTTCTTTGATTGTTGATCTTGAACGGGTACTTCTTTAACCGCAAACCCTAAACCTTTGTGCTTGAAACCCGGAATCTTTGAAGATCCAAATTGAGAACCAGAAGCATCTCTTTATTTTGCCTCTCTAGTAAATTAATCTTTAATTTCCTTCAGCTTGTTCTCACGTACTAAAGATTTTGCAGCTTCTTCGTCAGAATGAAGTACTAACAGGCTTCTCAAATTTACCAAAAATGTTTTCATCTTCTAAAAATGATGAATTTGAAACAAACTTTGGAGTTTCATCAAAAGTGACTTTCTTCTTTGACTTATTTTTCTTTTTCTTTGTTGGTGTTGCACAGGATAAGTTTTCTCAAATAGATCTTCAAAATCTTGTGCTGCATCTAAGGCTTCAACTTTGGCCTTTTCATATTCTTCAACCAACTCACTCTTTTCTTTCAGCAATTCTTCATTAGTATGAACCAATGCATAATATTTCTTTTGAAATTCTTCCAATTCCTGCTTTAGCAATCTCTTCAGTTGATACTTAAGAATCTCTTTTTAGACGTGCATTCTTGTTACTTAGACTCACACATCCATGAAATTTAGATTATTCAGTCTTTGAACCATCATTTACCTTAACTTGAACCTCTTCAATTAATGATACATTGGAACTTGAATCAGAATCAGTTAGAATGCTATCATTTACATGATGAGTTGTTAAAGCAACACTAATAGGAGCATGTGGCATTTTTGTAATTTCAGAATCCGCATTCCAAGCAAATTCATTTGGATGCCAAAAGATTTCTTTCATTTTGTCTTCAGCAGGGACAGATGTTTTTTGATCTTTTTGATCTTATATTGTTGAATGAACAACCAAGTGAGCATGTTGACCAGTCTTAAATTTATTATCAGTTGAACTTGGGCATTCTCGTGCAAAGTGTCCATATATTGAGCACTTGAAACATTTAACCTTTGATTTGTCCAACCCGATCTTTCCAACTTGATTCAACCTCTTCTTCCCGGTTCTGTTAAAGAATTTCTTCGTTCTTCGAACCAACATAGCATACTGCCAATTCAAATCCATCTCTTCAAGATGATCATAATCAATCTGATCATAATCCTCTTCTGTCAATTCTGCATTACTTACGAACCAGTAATAACATCAATATATGAAGATACCAATATAGACATTAATGCCATATATTCATCAGTTGTTTTGACAGATAAAGCATTTATGTAGATGAACTTGAAATCAAAGCAGTACAACCAGAAGAATAACTAGAATTTTCATAATTACCGGTAATAAATGTTGTAGGAGGTGCGGAATTTAGAATATTTGACTTCACAGCATTGATGGCAGAATCATTTTCACAATGATACACAGCAGGATTCTGGATTTGTGCAGGAAGTGACTTATTCACAGTTAATTCCATATCCCTTGCTTGTATTCTTTGAATCAAATCATTAAAAGGCAAACCCGAATAATCTTTATTATGAGTGATCATCATGACATAATTTTCTCATTTCTCGGGTAACGCTTCCAAAATCTTTTCTTTCAACTCTACATCTTCCTTTGTAAGACTCACCAAACTTATTTTACTCATTAAATATATGTGCGAATCTTGCAATCAGGTTTCAAATTGATTCATTTTGAAAATGTTTGAAACTATCGAAATCCTTTCTCAAAACCTTTTGACGACTTTTCTGGTATTGGTCATTACCCTCACATCTCTTCTGCAAAGCATCCCATAAACTTTTCGATGTAAAGTTAGCAGAAAATTGATGTAACAACTCTTTGGCCAATGCCATTTCCAAAGTACCATATGCCTTTTTCTCAGCTTGATATGCTTTCTTTTGTTCTGAAGTGAGTTTTCTTTTAAGAAACGGCTCTCCAGAAGCATCTTTAGGATAGATGTATTGTTCAGTAAATGAAAACCACATATCAACATCATTCGTATAAACGAACGCTTCAAACCGTTTAAGCCAACTATGATAATCTTCCAATTTTAACAATTTGGGAACTTTCTGACTTGTTCCAATTTCATTATCATAGTTCATCATTGTTTGCATTGTAGCTTGCATCGGATTCTGGATTGCAGCAAACGCTTGAAAATCTGACATTTCGAACGATTCTGGTTACGGTTCACCCGAACCCAATCCAAAATCAATATTGTCTAGCCGAACTAAGTCGAACCTGAGACGAACTACATTGAACCAAACAAGATCCAAACTGAAATCAACCGAACTGAGCTGAACCAAGACTTCGTGTAAACGAACTGAGATCCAAACCAGATTTTATCTGAACTCCACCTGAACTAAATCAAAATAACCGAACACAATCCGAACCTACCCGAACTACGAGTTCGTCTGAACAACAGTATCTGAACTGTATCCAAACAGTGAGTTCGGAGTGGTTATTTTCACGAACCTCAGATCTCGCCTGAACTCAGTACGAACTGAAACATCCTCAACTCAAATTTTACGATTTTCAGTCATTTTGAACAAGATTTTCAACAAGAATTCAGATGAACTCAGAAGAGAGGATTTAGGAGAAAAATTTTCACGAAAAATACACTTGAGATGATCAAACGAATGCAAAAACGAGAAGCTTTTCCAAAAACCCCCCACTTTTTGACTCAAAAAGTTGAAAAACACAGATTTTCGACCAGTAGAATGAACCGATTGCTCTGATACCACTTGAAAGAGCGTGAGCGATGGATCGTCTACTCGGTCATATCAAAATCTAGGTAAAACGTATGAACACGATGAGTAAATACAAAGGACTTTGTATTAGACCACAGAGTACACACACTTAATATTTGACCAAGAGTTCTAATCTCTATACAAGAGAAGCTATTTATAGTTGAACATTTCTATGCAATCCCACGATCATCCGAACTACCAGTTCGGACAAGTTCGTGTGCATCTGAACTACCAATTCGGACAAGTTCGTGTGCATCCGAACTGGCAGTTCTTCTTCAGTTCGGATCAGCACAATCTTGTAGCTCTTTGTCTTGTAATTGATACATCACATGACGACCAAGAACCATGCATCAACAAAATTAATCTATGTATCTTAACTTTGTAGAAATCTTACGGGTGTAACTATAACTCGCAAAACGATTTAGAATATTTAGAAGTCAAAATAAAATAAAATGGGAAGGATATAAGGTCACAGGTTAGAGTCTAATGATGTATAGTTTGAAATTATTAAATACCTGATCATTAGATCTTACCTTAGGCAATTTCCAGTTGGCTTATTATCTTTTCTTGACACTCATGTCGGCATCCCAGTTGGGATCTTTATGAAGAACTCTTGTGGTATCCTGGCTACTTGACTGGGCATATTACCTGTGGGATTCCTGAACTTAAAGTAAGTTAAGAAATATAATTAAGTCAGGGATAAGCCCGAGATGCTTGGGATAGGCCAATTGTGGGGATAAGCCCTTTAAAACTTGGGACTAAGCCAATTTTAGGGACAAGCCCTTTAAAACTTGGGACAAGCCAACTTGAGTGACATGTAAATGTAAAAACCTAAGTTAACATGTAGCCTAAAGTGACAAGATTGTTAGCCACCACTTAGGATGGACTGGTCCGGCCACCTTGACCATACTAGTGGACAACGTGCGCTCCTGGAGAGGGTCGTGCGCTACTGGCAATTACCCAAACGTAGAAGAGGAGACAACCTCTCAAACTTTAGAAGGTACGTAGGATACCTTAAGCGAATGAGAGGTGGCCAGCCTCTAACTGGGGATATACCCAAAGAAGTTAATCAGGATTCTCAGCATCTACAAAACACTAAACACTTGATGAGGGGTGGGTGTTAGCCTTGCTAACACCACTCTGATGCTTAAGTCAGTAACGTAAGAAAAGAATAATAAGGATAAGTTGAAATCGGAATAGCGGACATACCTATTTACGTTAAGGAAATGAGGATCCTTGTAAATCCCAGTCGGATTCTCACATGAAATAAGCCTTAAGATGAATAGCAGTCAAGCCCTTAGCAAAGGCTCTCCTTCCATATTCACCAATCGATATGCCCCTTTTCCTTCTTCAAAATCTATTAGATATGGGCCTTCCCACTTGGGTGCCAACTTCCCATCAGCAGGATTCATTGTATTTTGGAATGCCTTTATGAGCACCATATCTTCTACTTAGAATCTTTTAAGTCTCGTATTCTTGTTGCGTTCTTGGGTGTTGTTCTATCTGCCCAGAGTACAAATGCCAGCTCATCGGCCCACTTACCTTTCTCGGAACCTAATTTTTTCTTGTAGTTATTGATGATAAATTCATTGCTGGATTTCGCTTGACCATTGGCCTGAGGGTGAACAAGGTGTTGAAGTGATCATCTTGATTCCCCAACTTGCACAAAAGTTGATAGTTCTTTTGCCAACAAACTGGGAGCCATTATCACAAGTAATTTCTACCGGAATCCCAAATCTAGTAATGATGTTCCTCTTGAGGAAGGATATCACCTCCTTCTCCCTAACTTGAACATAGGCTTCTGCTTCAATCCACTTGGAGAAATAGTCTGTTATTATGAGCATAAACACCTTCCCTCCAGGAGCCTTGGGCATCTTTCCCACAATATCCATGCCCCATTTCATAAATGGCCAAGGAGAGACTATTGAATGCAGATGCTCAGCTAGTTGGTGCAGAATATTGTCATGCCTTTGGCAGGCATCGCACTTATGGGAGAAGCTCATGGCATCCTTCTTCATCGTGGGCCAATAATAACCAAATCTGAGAATCTTTGAGATGAGTGCTCTACCCCCAGTGTGGTTTCCACAATCTCCTCCATGAATATCTTCGAGCACTTCAAGAGCTTCTGATTTTTCCAGGCACCTCAAGTAGACACCTGTGAGAGATTTTCTATATAGAATGTTATTTAAGATAAAATAGGGTATTACCTTGCAGTAATCAAAGTCTCACACTCAGTTTCATTGTTGGTAGCCTGAAACTCACAGGATATAGATAGTTGTATTATGTCCCCCTGGGCGATTTTAGCAGGATGCCTAGCCCTATTCCTCTAACATTTGAGGATCCGTCCGTATAGAGAATCCTATTTTCATCGAGCTTCTCAAGCTTCTGGACTTCTTTATCAGCTTCCGGCTCAATGTCACTGCTGAAATCAACCACAAAATCGGCTAAGGCTTGGGATTTGATTGCGGTTCTTGGCTCATATCTTATATCGTAGGCACTCAATTTGACTGCTCACTTAGCCATCCTACCCGACATTTCCGACTTCCTGAGAACTGCCTTAATAGGGTAGTTAGATTTTATGATAATAAAGTGAGTTTCAAAACAATGTCATAGTATAGTAGAAGCCATTATAAGAGATAATATTAGTTTTTCGAGGTAGGAATACCTAGATTCTGCATCTAGCAGAGTTTTACTTACATAATACACCAAATGTTGTTGGCCTACATGATCTTTGACTAAGACAGCACTAACTGAGCTTCCAGATACTGCGAGGTACAGAGATAATGGCTCCCCATCTTCTGGTTTCATAAGAAGTGGAGTTGTTGACAAGTATTCTTTTAAAGATTTCAGGGCTTCTTCATGCATTTCATTCCACTCAAATCTTTTGTTTTTCCTCAGAATGTCATAGAAATTTTACTCTTCTCTGAGGATCTTGAAATGAACCTGTTGAGTGTCACTATCCTCCCTACCAACCTTTGTACTTCTTTTACATTTGATGGAGATTTTAGGTTCAAGATTGCTTTGATTTGCTCTGGACTTGCTTCTAGCCCTCTTTCAGTAACCATATATCCCAAGAACTTTCTAGCTCGCACCCCAAAGTGGCACTTGGAAGGGTCCAATGTCATGTTGTATTGGTCGAGAATTTCGAAGGCAGTCTGAAGATCCCTGACATGATCCTTAGCTTTCTTGAATTTCACCACCATGTCATCGATATAGACCTCCATTATGTCCCCCAGGTGCTCTTTAAACATCATGTTGACTAGTCTCTGGTACGTCGCACCTACATTTCTCAAACCAAAAGGCATAGCAGTATAACAATATATACATGTTGGGGTTATAAATGTCGTGTGCTCCTAGTCAGAGGGTTCCATTTGAATCTACTAGAAACCAGATGAGGCATCCATGAAGGTGAGCATCTCATGGCCTGCTGTTACGTCTACCATTGCATCGATGTGAGGAAGCGGAAAAGATCCTTGGGACATGCCTTATTCAAGTCTGTGTAATCTACACAAACTCTCTACTTTCTGTTCTTCTTCTGCACCACAACTACATTGGCTAACCATTTAGGATATTTGACATGTCTGATCATCTTTGTTTTGAGAAGCTTGTCAACTTCCTCCTGGATGATTGCATTCTTTTCGGGAGTGAATTTTCTTCTCTTTTGCTGGATGGGCCTGAAAGAGTGATCTAAACCAAGTTTGTGGGTAATAATGTGTTTAGGGATACCTGTCATGTCCTCGTGCTTCTAAGCAGAAGTTGAAGTTCTGGCTTTTAGGAGCTGAATGAGCTCCTCCTCTGTATCCGCTATGATGTTGGTCCCTATCTGCACCTTGACTTCAGGATACTCAGGATCCAATTTCATTTCTTTCACATCGAGCTCCCTGTCCTCCTGATCATCATATGCATGTTTTTTGTAATTCCTATGCTTTCGTCAGTTTCGTTGTATTCTTCATAGATATTGAGTAGTAATTCTTGGCTTCCTGTTGGTTGCTCTCTATCCTTACAACTCCCCATGGTGTAGGAAGCTTGATACATTGATGATAAGTTGAGGGGACTACTTTCATTTCATGTATCCAAGGCCTACCAAAATAATGTTGCAACACGAGAGAGAATCTATAACACAAAATTTTTTCATGCAATTTACCCCCTCTATATATACTGGTAACCTGATGTCCCCCACGGTGCTCTTGGTTTCACCACTGAAGCCAACTAACACTGGGGATCTTGCAACAATTTCACTTTCTGGGATGCCCATTTTCTTGAGCACGTCAAGTCGGATGATGTTGATTGAGCTCCCATTATCTATTAGGATCCTGCGAACAAAATTGTTAGCAACATATAAAGTTACCACAAAGCTGTCGTGATGAGGATCTTGGGTGTTGCTGCGGTCACTTCCATCGAATGAAATCACTTTATCTTGAGGTGAAGTGGATGTCCGAACAGGTTTTTCACCCTTTTCAGACTTGGATTCCTTGGCGTGCTTCTTGGTTGATAAATAAGAGGTTCCACAGATATATGAGCCTCCCAAAACTAAAATTAATAATCCTAGCATCCGAAGGCAGAGAAGCAGCTCTTTGAGGAAGCTTGTCGGCTTTCTGGGTCTTGCTCTTCTTTCTACCAAACAGTTCTTTAAGGTGCCCCTTGCTGAGCAGGTAGCTGATTTCTTTCCGGAGTGCTATACACTCATCAGTTAAGTGGGCGAAATCCTCGTGGTAGGCACACCACTTGGTCTTGTCTTTCCAGGATCCCTATGTGTCATTGTTCCTAGGCTATCTTGCCTTTTCTCCAAGATCATGCATTGCACACATCAAGCCACCAATATCAACAAAAAAGCAATATTCAGATACCTTAGGATACTCCTCCTCGTCATCATCTTGGTCTACAAAATTGATCCTTTGGTTGTCCGGTTTGGAATACGGTCGGGATCTGTACTGCGTCCCTTGGGATTCTGACTTTTTGCCACTGGGATTATATTTAGGAATATCGATTGTTTGGTGAATCTTCTTATCGTCTTCCAAATGGATAAACCTCAGAGCTCTGCTGCGCACTTCATCAAGATTCCTACAAGTATTCATTACTAAATCATTATAAAAACGAGAGTCCTTACGAAGCCCCATTTTAAAGGCTTTAACGGCTGCCGCCATATCTAGACGAGAAATCTCCAAGGATTCTCGTCCAAATCTGGCAACATAGTCCCTGAGCGGCTCATCCGGCTTCTGAACCACTTGATACAAGTCACCTGTGAGCTTCTTAAAAGTTCTGCTGCAAGAAAACTGATTGTTAAACAAGTTAACCATGTGAGAGAATGAAGTAATAGTGTTAGGAGGAATGCATGCTCAGTAGCCATTTCATGGCTGGTCCTATCAAGGTGGAATTGAAGCCTTTGCACAGACAGGCTTCCTTAATGTACGTTGGAATAAGATTGATCTCCATCCGCTCCCTGTAATGTGCCACATGTTCTTCAGGATCCATGGTCTCGTCTTACAACTTCATGCTCGGTGTCTGAAAGCATTTCGGGATCTCTACAGCGGATATTGGCCAAGTGAACCTCGAGATCCTATGGATTTCCAAGGGAACCTTAGGAATAGATTTATGATCCCTGGAACACTTGATATCATCTCTTTTAGCTTCTAGAGCTACCCAGCGATACTTGGGTGAATACCTGCGTCATAAGAGGCACCCCGGTTAGAAGCCAAAGGAATTGAATTAGACACATTACCTGGGTCAAGATTCTGGGCTGGAATCCTAGGACCATATCCATAGCTCATTGGGATGCTTGGAGTTGTAGTCGCTGTTGTCTGCATGGGAATAAAGTCTCCATCATGTACTTCCGAGGAGCTGGCCCTGATGGTCCCAGCGGAAACAGGAAGGTTAGAGTGCTGATATCCGTGGGAATTCTAACTCGGGTTTCCTGCATGAAATGGATATCCTTGGGATGGTGTACCTGAGAATCCCAGCGATGATGAAGTCCAAGGGTCTTTAGGGCGCGGCTGTGAGGACTCTGGTGGAGCGGCTCCTAAGAACCCAACAGCAAAATTCGTGTATCCAGCAGCCTGGGAAGTCATCGTAGGGGCTGTAGTTGTAAGTGAATAATTTGTGGCTTGTGTATTAAATCATCACTTGGCGGACTATTCTGAAGGCCTATGTGTTAGAATAGGTGAAAATAAGTTGGGTTATGGGTATATTGGGGCATTGGGCCAAGTTAGATGCGTTTGGGCTCATTTAAACAATGTTTAGTGGGAGTTTTATGGGCCTTAGGGTTCAAATACGGGAATAATTAGGAGTTATTTTAGGTAGGGAGGTTAACTTGTTTTCCAAGTTCACCATCTCCTATAAATAGGACTCCTAGTAATCAATTTAGGGTAGTTGTTGCTCCTAAGGTGTTTGTGATTTCTGTGTTCACGAAATTCCCAAGGAGAATTTCGACCAAGTGTGTAAGCAATCGGTGATTAATAGTAAAGTGTTCACTTCAATCGGTTTGTGTTCTTACTTGTTTTGTTATTTCTTTTACGTATTTTTCTTGATTTATCTTGAATCACTCTAGTGTTTGGATTCCGCACATTCACTAAAGGTTGTGATATCGTGTTTGGGTTATTTCGATCCTTACAATTGGTATCAGAGCCAAGAAACACAAGTTTCGAGGCTCTCGCGATATTCGATTCAAGTTTTTGATAACTAACCGTTTGAGTTTTGTGGTGATTTTCAGCTTTTAGCATGTTCGGAAGTATTTTTGCAGGTTTTAATTCAAGACAGGAGCTTTCGAGGTGCTTAATTCGTGATTTGGAGACTTTTCGACCCTGTTTCTAGACTTTTCGATCGTCCTCCTGATCGAGAAGCCTTTTCTGTCGCGCCATGTCGATCGGAAATTCCCCTTGTGACTTTTCGATCAGCCATCTGTCGATCGAAAAGTCCCCCTTGTGACTTTTCGATCAGCCCATTTCGATCGAAAAGTCCCCCTTGTGACTTTTCGATCAGCCCATTTCGATCGGAAAGTCCCCTTGTGACTTTTCAATTAGCCATCTGTCGATCGAAAAGTCCCCCTTGTGACTTTTCGATCAGCCCATTTCGATCGGAAAGTCCCCCTGTGACTTTTCGATCAGCTTCTCTTTTTGATCGGAAAGTCCCCACTGAGACTTTTCGATCCGCTGACACTTTTCGATCGAGAAGTCTGCTTTTCGACCGACCCCCTGTCCGATCGAAAAGTACTTTTCGATCCAACCCTTTTCCAATTGAAAACCCACTTTTCGATCCATCCCCTTTTCAATCCGTTCAAATCTTTCAGTTCGTATTTGATCCAGAAGTTCCATCCAAAGAAGTTCATGGCACCCATTATACCAGGTACCACTTCATGCACCAACAATAATGAGGCATGCCTAAACCCTAAGTGTCAGGCTATTTTGAATGAATGTAAAGACTGGGAACGTAAGTTTACCAATGAGATCCTAAATCGCGAATTAATTGATAGAGACCTTAGGGAGTCCAAAGGTAAGACCAGAATATTTAGAGAGAAACTTGAGGCCATTCAGGTTGATGTTAAGAGTCTTCAAAGACAATTGAGTGATAAAAGCACCTATTTTAGGCTTGATAACGCTAAGGTAGAAGAGCTAACTAAGGAGGTAGAGGAACTAAGAACCAAACTTGACACTTCCCAATCTGCTCTTGAGAAGCATCAAGTTATTCAAAAGAAAATGATGGACTCTCATCGTGCTTTATTCAAATCAGAGAAGCGACTCGAGCATGTAAAAGAAACATCTGGCCTTGGGGATGGAAATTTTCCTCCCTCATTACAACATGAATACATCAGAGCGCCCCAAACTGCCGATGAATTGTTGAAAGAGCGCCTGAATGAAGCAACCATGGTATATGGGCCTCAACCTGTACATAAAGATGAAAAGACAGCCACTGAGGCAACTCAGTCAAATAACACTACTGAGTGTGCAGGTTCAAGCTCTATTGAAGTACAGAGAGCTGATGAAGAAAAGTTGGTTCCTTATCCAAAAATCGAGACTCCTTATTCCAAAGTTGTGGATGAGGTAAAGCGGGAACGAGTAGTAATGAGTACAAGGCCCAATGGTAAGATATTCATGACAGCAAGGTCTATGTTCATTCCGATTGAAGGAGAAGAGCGACCCTCATTCACCACTAAGTTCAAAGGCTTGGGTCATGATGGTGGTTTATCATCTCACATTAAAAGTATAAGGCCCAAGATTACCATTAAGCCTCCAAATTCCGTTCCAATCAAGATTGAAAGGCCCAAGATGACAAACAAGTCTCCAAACTCATCACTGGGCTCATGCAGTGGCAAAACAACTTTCTCAAAGAAACCAGTGGGCCCAAAAGGTCAAATGTCTGGTTCTGCTCAGTTTTCTACGAACCAGAAAAGATTCAACGGAAATGGATCAAGGTCAGAAAGATCGAACAACTGGAGATCTGGAGTCTTTCTAAACATGCAACCGAATCTCAATGCCTCTCCATCAAAGCCATACAGCTCAAACGGTCACACTTCTGACTTCTACCTGAAGAAGCAAACTTGCTTTAATTGTGGCAATCCTGGTCACATTGCCCGAAAATTCGAAATTGTCTCTATCGCCCCTATGAGCCATATTATCCGCAAAGTCGGAGTGTTTCGTCTCAGGATTCAATAAAGCCTAAGCCAATGAAGGTGCAACCACCTAAGACGATGAAGACTATTTCTCCTTCGATAAAACCCTCTGATCAACATTGGGGCGCTGCCAAAGAGCAAAGAAAATTTTCAAATCAAAAATATGTTTTTCCAAATTATGAAAATTTTCATAAAAAGGTGAAGACACCAATTTCAAAACAACACAAAGTTGACAAACCTAAAGTTACCCCTCCAAAGGTAACTAAAACTGTTTTGAAAAGGAAACTTGAAATGAAGAAGGTTGAAATACCTAAAGTCACTACTTCAAAGGTGACTAAAACAACTTTCAAATCACCTGGTATTTGGAAACCAAAATCAAAGGTAGCTGCAACACAAATTCCTGATTTTTCAAAGGGCATGTGTTTAAAAGAAGTAACTTTCGTTGATTCATCAGGTCTACCCAGAACCACCATGGCCTAGGTTCCATTGTCTAACTGATCTCTCACCTTGTGCAGGAACAGTCAAGGAGGACTTTCATTAACCTTATTTGCTTGTTTGTGATAGTGATTGTTCTAGGCACAGGAAAGGAGGCATCTCTTCACTTCATGACATGCAGATCTTTATGGGAGGTATGTTTCCTTGTGAGAGGTAAATCTGAAAAAAATCAGCAAGGTATTATCTGAATTGTTTGTTTCTTGGCTAATTGTTTGTTTCAGAAAATTTTCAAAAGATAAACTATGAAGGTTAGCTTGGCCAGTTTTAGTAGATATTTAGTGATTTGTCTGTGTGTCAATAATAATAATAAAAAAAATGTGTGTTGATTTTAAAAATCAAAAAGCAAGGGGAAGAATAGAAAAGATGAAATAGTTGACCCCTCAAAAATTGTGCTTTTTAATTTTTAATCTTTTGTTTGTGTTTGAGAAGGCAGGGAAGTGAAATATTTCCGTTCTCAGAATGACTGACACGCGTAAGGCAAAAGTGAAAGACATGATCCAAGGTGATGTGCTCGGTAGGCTCAGTTCCAAAAACAAAGGTATGGGTCACAACACTTAAAGATAAAGTATGTCATTTGATAGGATACACACACTTAGGTTAAGTGCTTGTTCTATTTGACTGCAAAATTGTTCCCGATACACACGCCGGACTCCAAAGTGTTCAATCGAAAATCTCCAAAAGTCGGCGTCCCCTCTGTTTTGTGTGAGCAAAGATCTGGGGATGTCAAAGCCGTCAGTCAAGTCTTGCCTTTGCTTTGCGTGAGCAATGACCTGCTGTAGAATAGTTGACGTGTTAATCAGATTTTCCTCTGTTTTGCGTGAGCAAAGACCTGGTTAGTCTGAATTAACGTGCTTACAGATCACTGTATATAATTTACACCCCAAAAGATGCCAATGTGCACAACAAAAGAGACCCTCTAGCGTCCAAAAGCCTTTAGCCCTGACTTTGTGACTAGGCTTATGTGTTTGATGAAAGGTTACCACCTGACTGATAAACGCCTCTGAGTTGAAATCATACAAGTCTTTGTATATTATTCCTATCTCTTTTATGATCTGTTCTTTCTCTTCTCAACCAAGTCTCGAGAAAAGATTCAAAACTCTGGATATGGGAATGTGAAAATATGTGGTAGGGAATGATCAAGCTTGATAGACTGCACATATTAATTCCTAGGATTTGTGTGTGACTGTCGTATGTTCATAATTAATGCACCTAAAAGATAAATAAGTGACAAACAGCCGGGAAAATGAGGAACATGGGTTTAAGAAGGACCAATATACTGGCAATCGCCTGGACGTGTTCGAGTAACAGATGCTGAAATGGGTTCCTCAGTTCAGACAAAGACGGTTTGATCCCAAAATAAAACATTCTCGTTTAGTAATTTGGTATGTTTGTTTTGTTTCTTTTGTGTTATCTTAAGTTTATGAATTGGCCACGTTGATTTGAGAAGTTTAAATAAAATTTTTATGGGTTTTATGCAAGAATGTATCACCTCTCCAGAATCTCAGGGGGAGATAATGTGAAGAGTCCTCAGGTTCAGGGGAAGTATTTATGGGAAACCCGTAATCAATGTTAGGGTTTATGTTAAAGAATGTTGTTCTCCTGCTAACCCAGTAACCAGTCATCATTGTCTGGTTAGTGTTTGTTCCATGTTGTGTTTGACAGGTTAAGTGAAAAAAAAAACTCATGGAAAAAAAAATCAAGGACTCAGTTGATCAAAGCAAGAACTCTGTTGCTGATCAAGTTGAAGAACTAGCCGGAAAAGGACTTACCTTATGCTTAGGGGAAGTTTGTTGGTTGTTCAAGAAAAGCTTCCAAAGACTCAAAAGACACTGTTCACGAGTTGAGGGGAAGCTAAATGCCGTCAGTTCAAAGATCTACAATCAAGAATGCCAAGATAGAGGTTTTCAAAATTTAACCTCTGAAGTTAATGGCAAGTCAAGACAGTTACTGATGATTCAGCAAGGACTCAACAGTTTTCAAGAAGGATCAAGTATTTGAGAATCCTCCTCTCATTACATGTTCGTCATTTGAAGTCCAAGCTAATGCTGATTGAGAGAACACTCCCTAAAGTCATTTGTTTTTGCCCAATGAAGATTGTTAAAGAAAGGAATCTTCACCAACTCATGCTCAAGCCAAGGTGAAGACTGCAAGTTCTGAAGATTGAAAGTAGAAGACATTTAATATCACAAGACAAGGGGAAGATTGTAAGGGAATAATTCGTGGCTTGTGTATTAAATCATCACTTGGCGGACTATTCTGAAGGCCTATGTGTTAGAATAGGTGAAAATAAGTTGGGTTATGGGTATATTGGGTCATTGGGCCAATTTAGATGCGTTTGGGTTCATTTAAACAATGTTTAGTGGGAGTTTTATGGGCCTTGGGGTTCAAATACGGGAATTAGGAGTTATTTTAGGTAGGGAGGTTAACTTGTTTTCCAAGTTCACCATCTCCTATAAATAGGACTCCTAGTAATCAATTTAGGGTGGTTGTTGCTCCTAAGGTGTTTGCGATTTCTGTGTTCACGAAATTCCCAAGGAGAATTTCGACCAAGTGTGTAAGCAATCGGTGATTAATAGTAAAGTGTTCCCTTCAATTGGTTTGTGTTCTTACATGTTTTGTTATTGCTTTTACGTATTTTTCTTGATTTATCTTGAATCACTCTAGTGTTTGGATTCCGCACATTCACTAGAGGTTGTGATATCGTGTTTGGGTTATTTCGATCCTTACAGTAGTAAAGCTTGTGTTTGCTGACGTTGTTGACTTAAGATGGTAGAGAAGCGGATTTGTGGATCCTGAGGCATTAAAATCAAGATGTGTGGGGAATAAGGAACTATGTTCCTCCACAGGTTTCTTGGATTTCCTGAGCTCCTCAATTTCCTTCATCACCTTCTGTTTAGTCTTTTCTTGTTGATCCATGTGATTCTTTACCTGTTTGATCAAAGTAAACAAATCGTTGTTAGTAATGATAGGATCAACAGATTGAACCTGGGAGGAACAGAGGGTGAAACGAATTTTGGTTGGGTCGACATTTTTGGATTGGAGATCGAATAAGAAAGATATGGAGATTGTTACTGAATGAAGCACCACTTGCCCCACGGTGGGCGCTAAACTGTTTTGGTCAAAACTCACCGAAATGATTAAGTGATCCAAACTTTTTATGTGAGATAGTGTGCTTAATTGATTGGTTGAGATGATGCGTGAAATAGTAAAGTTGACACGACAATATAACGAGGGAAATCTGGAATCCTTCGAGTTTCCTCTAGGGATCCTGGCAAAATACCTCGGGAGCCGGCCTGAAGAGCCTGCTTCCTAGCGCTTTTATTAACAAGAAACTGAAAATTACAAGTTTTTGAGAGGTTAGGTCGGTCGAACAAAGTATTACAACAATAGTATACTATCAGAGCTAAAGTGTGGTTGAGTTGTGTGTGTCTATCTCGATCATAACCTCTGTTATATAATAGTTACATTAGTAACTAACTATTCGGGTTTCCCGGGATCTCGTTCTCCATTCCTCTTGACCGTTGAAGGTTGTTCCGTCCATTTAGTTCACGTTCTCAGCGAGTCTATAGGAGTTTGTTAGGTCATCTAACGGTCCTACAAGTAAACAAACACGAGGCAAAAATAGGGGTCAATATATATAAATTATTCAGTATACGTGAACTAGTAGGATTCCTGGTCGTTATGAGGATTCCCAAACTGTTTGAGCTTTTCAACGAACATCCTGAAAATCTATCCCCAACAGGTAGGATAATTCCTCTTCCAATGTCCTATCTCACCACACTCAAAGCATGTATCATTCGTAGCAACCTTTTTATTCTTTTCCATTGGTTTTGGGGCTTCTTTCTCACCGTTGCCCTTTCCTTTGACATACCCTTTCCCATTGGAAACATTTTCCTTGGGCTTTGAGCGAGGCCTTTTCTTTTTTCCATCTTCATTGATCGTTAGAACGGGCAAAACCGTTATGCCCACCCCTTGCTTGGCCGTTTTTAGCATTCCATAAAGTTCGGGAAAGGTCTTATCCCAGCCATTCATGTTGTAGTTTAAAACAAACAGTTCAAATTTCTTGGATAATGACTTGAGGATCAAATCCATTGCCAACTCATTTGAGATGGGACAATTAAGTCTCTCAAGGCGATCAATGAGGCTTTTCATCTTGAGCAATAAGATGAAATGGATTGTGACTCATCTATACGACAAGCATGGAATGCTCAAACCCTTTCGAAGCGCTCAACCCTTGCCTTTTGAAGGAACATTTCCTTCAATTGGGTTATCATGTCGTATGCCCCGTGCATCTCCGAATCCTTTTAGAGTTCGGGGATCATACTCGCTAGCATGATGCAAGAAACTTGCATGGAACCTTTGATGTATTTCACCCAATCCTCATAGGCCTCAACGTCCTCAACATCGGGTTCGTCAGGGATAGGATCATCCAACACATAAGGCTTCTTTTGTGACATCCGAGAATTTCAAGGTTTACTTTCGTTAGACAATTCCGTTAGTTACGTTATAAGTATTAACTTAGTAACTAATGCATAACTAAGCCGAATACGTCCACGACTTTTGGTTGATCACCGAACCCGTCCATATGTGCTATGTGTTCATTTGTTGTTGTCATTATGTGCAATGTGATTTAAATACATGAGTTAGTATTGTGAATAGCATGACAATTTATGAATCGTGTTTATCTTGCTTAGAATGTGAAATTGACCACTTTTGGTAACCAGCGAAACTACCGGGCGAAACTATAGTGTCGCCCGGCAGTCTGTTGGCTCACTCGTGATCAGAGCCAGTTTCGCCAGGCCAGCGAAACTGCCAGCGAAACTAGCCTCTGATATAAATAATCTTAATAAACCCTAGCTCACCTATTTGCCTCATTTCACACAAAAACACCCACACTCTCCTGAAACTTCTGGACCAGCTGATTCCAACCAAGAACCATCAAGAATCAGCCATCACCTCGAGTTGTGAAGATCATCCATCGATCCTAGATCAACCGTGAGTCCCAAAACCACCATTTTTATGCTTTTCTATGTGTTTCTTCATAAAGCATGCCTAAATCTCTGTGTTATCGTTAGATCTTCTGTAGGAATGCTTAGGAATGCTAGATCTACAATAAAGTTGATAACTTTACGTGTGAAACTGATCCATGATAAAGATTTATGCTATTTAGGTCATTTTAGGGTTTTGAATGTATTTTGGTGATTTGATGATGAATATGCATGAATAAGGTGTTAAAACTTGTTGTTTGATGTTGGTAAATGCCTATGTATTCTAAACAATGAATTGCATGAAGTATGGAAGCTGTTAGGTTGATTTTTAGGCTAATCCGTATGTTTTTCGCGACCAGCGAAACTACCTTGTTCTCTGGGCGAAACTGTCCAGCGAAATTATGCATATCTTCAACCAGCGACACTATGGAGCGAAACTATAGTGTCGCCGGGTAAACCAACCAGACCAGCTCGAGCGAATCTACCGAGCGAAATTCCCTGAACGAAAGTTCAAACCAGTTTCGGGCGAAACTAGGCTAGCGAAACTGTGCCAACAGTTTCGAGCGAAACTAGCCTAGCGAAACTGTGTCATCGGGTATTGCCTAGCGAAAGTGCTGCCCGTGCACACAGCGAAACTGTCTAGCGAAACTGCTAGCGAAACTGAGACCAAAATCCAAACTTGTGCAATTTGCTTGAATGTTATGCCATGACTTACATGATTATGCCATGATGATACATGCTTTGATTTCTGATGTATATGAACCCTTGTTTATGATCAACCATCGGTGTCGTGTGTCGTTATATCGAGTCATAGTTTCAACGTGCTATGTTATGGGCCATAGTGACGTTAAGTGAAGATTAGACACAAAACTAATACTTAAGACCTAAACGTGTTTATAGGTCTTCATTAAGCATACTTGGATTATTAACAAGTGTAGCAGTGCAACCCAAGGTGAGTGTCACTAACCCGATTACCGTGAACCCGTTTGGGTCACAACGAATAACTAAATGAAAAACAATGCTGACAACCTTATGAGTGCTATGCACCTCCCTGATGAACCTGAAAACTTGGAGTGCTCGGCACCCACTTGACGAACTTGAAGTGCTTTATGGGAAGCACTTGTGAATTACTTAAACAACTATTTCTGAAATGAAACTGAAAACATTTTTGAGATTCGTGAGAATCCGGTAAACCCTTTTAATATGGCTAGCGTAGGTTAAAGTCTAAACCACATGATATCACATGATTTCTAAGGATGCCTTGAAACTTAAAAGTCCTCAAATAAATTGTATCATTACTTGTAAAGCGAGGGGATGTTGGGTAGATCTACTGGAGTTTGACAAACTCCGCCCCGTGGCACGGGGAGTGCACGGAGGTACAATATCAGCCTATCTGACCGTGATCCCGAGAGGACACGGGGGAGGCAAAACCGCGATGACGTAGGTCCGCAGTACTGATGGCACGGCCACTACAATAATTTTTGGTCAGCTTTGGTACAAACTTCCTTAGTGCATGGAACAACGGATTAGCTACCCGCGATATCGGTTGAGCACTTTAACTATACAAAACTAGTACATACCCGATAACGTAGGTTACGGACAATACCTTTACTAAACCACAATACTACGATTTTGAATATCGCAAAGCATTGCTTTTCACAAACAAATATTACATAAGTACATGTTGACACGATTATGATTATTAGACCGGGCCACTGCGTGACAAGCCCACTGTGAACTCACCAACCGTTAGGTTGACACTTGCGTGGTTTAAACTTTTGCAGATCGCTAAGGAGTATCCGGAGCGGGTTGGCATGGCACATGAAGACTTTTATTTTAATTAAACTAAATTGGGAATTTAATACACTGATTTGTAAAGCACGTGGTTAGTGCTAAGATGATATTTTGTTCCGCTGCGTAACTTGAGACTGTTTTTTTATGATATATCTTTGGACTAACTCTGATTCTTTTAGTATTTGTAACTAATGGTTGTGGTCCTGGTCTGGTCGCACCCCTTAACGGTATAAACTCCGTTAGTGGTTAATTTGGGGGTGTGACAGATTGGTATCAGAGCTATAAGTTGCAGAGAACTGGAATCTTTTTGAAAAACGATTTGGAAACTGCAACTTGAAACCTTAGTTACAAACGAACAAACAAATTCCCAAAACAAAAATTTTTACGTGCCAACCTGGGATACTCGCTCTGCTGTGTAAGTAAAAGCTTAGTACGTATGTATATATATATAGATATAAATATATATATATATAGACCGTGTCTAGGAAGTCTAACGGAAAACCTTAGGAAAATTTTCACACACAAATACGAAACGCGAACGCTAATGCGCGCACTATGCCGGGGGGAAGCGACAACGAAACGATGCTACGCGTTACGTCCTGATTTCTACTACGATAACTACGCCGACGGTGACTTTTATGGGAAAGCCGACTTTCGACGATAGCTACTTACGACTTACGACGTTCTCCGACGACGCCTCGATTTTGCACAAAATTTTCTGGACTAATAGTGGGATGACGGGAATTGTTAATATACATATTATGGGATATGTATAAAGTATAACTGTGACTGAACACTGGCTACTTTATGAAAGTGCGTGAGCGTGAGAATCTTCTACTTAGTCGTATAGAAATCAATGTAAACGAGTAAAACACAGAGAGTAAATACAACTGAGACTTGTATTAATCACAAAGACCACAGAGTACACTTAGAGAAAGTTATGACACGGAAGCTCTCTAATTCTATACAAGACAAACTATTTATAGGCTGAAACCACGACTGGCCGAACCTCAGGTTCGGCCAAGCTTCGGCGGCTCCGAACCTGGAGTTCGGTCAAGGTTCGGCCAACCCTAAACTTGAACGTTCCGTCTTGTTCTCAATACTTCACATGACGATCAGGAACCATGTATCAACAAACTCCCCCTCGGCATGTGCAGTATCATCTCTTCTTTTAATAAAACTTGTATCTTGTATCTTCAATCAAACTCCTCCTCGATCTAGACGATGAGTTCAATCTTGAATACTTGATATTGCAACTTGTGTAGTCTCTTTATCAACAACCTTCAGAAGACTTGAAGTTGTGATGTTCTCTTCCACCTAGAAACCTGCCAACATAAATAATCCTGGCGCAAAACGTCTCTTCGAGACTCCAAGATATCTTGATTTTGAAAATGAATTCGTAATTCGTGTTGATCAATCGAAAACAAATCAGAAACAAAATCTTTTTGACTTTTAGAAACTTTATATCAAAACACACATAAAATCTTTTTGGTATTTTCTGATAAGAAAGTAAATGCCATACAGAATCAGACACTATTTTTGTCTTTTGTGAGAAAGATCACAACTTGGGATCATATTGGTCATAACATGCTGAACTACACTTCAATTTCAATTATTGTAGCACATAAGCCATGCCGATTGCAGATATACTTTGTCCAAATTTAAACTCTGGCACAATCATACTCATAACATCTGGATATGTTAAGGTATTTATTAGATTTGCATTGACCAGTGTACCCCACACTATCAGACATACTCAGATATGCTTTGCTAATCACATTTTGTGATTTCATTTGTGATTTTAATCACATAATGATTGTAACCATGATATAGTCAACTGTGTTCCATGCAAAAAGAAATAAGAACGTTAAATCGTCTACCTTAAGGTCGATCTTTCGATACGCAGATAAGGCCTCGGATTTAACAAAATAAGAAAATAAAACAAGTTGAAATTGTATAACTCAACAACAATCAGGTCGGTACTCCCGTACATGCAGAGAAAGTCCGATGAGTTATACGAAACACCAAAGAAAATAAAGCAGAACGTCAAACGAACAACAATCAGGTCGGTCTTTCGACACGCAGAGAAAGTCCGATCGTTTGACAAAATAAAGAAAATCAAACAAGATTAAATCTTTGCAAAATGAATACATGTATACACAGTGACTTCTCATTTTATTTTTCACTTATCTTTTTCTTGATATATCATGAGATATGCATCAAGATGTTGTCCACTAGGTCAAGCATCAGATTTAGTGTATATCACATTGGTATACTTTCTGATTTGCCGAGCCTACCTTGTACATCGATCAAATGGTCTTATGGCTTTTTCACTTACTTTATCCATGTATCAACACTTTAACTATTCAGCAAAATGGCTGGAAGAGCGGGAAGAAACAACATTAACTTGACACCTGCGCAACTGCAAGCGATGATTAACGAACATGTGCAAGCTGCCGTGGCAGCCGTCCAAGCTACAATTGTGGCGCATGGTAATTATTATGCCGGTTAAGGCCCGAAGCGATTATATTTTGAATTGTTTAAAACCCGAACTATTTATTGCATCAGGAAACCAGCATCACTGTACGTTTAAGTCTTTCATGGACTGTAAGCCGATGACGTTCTCCGGCGAGGAAGGAGCGGTGGGACTCCTTAGATGGATCGAGAAGTCTGAAAAGGTTTTCTCCATGTGTAACTGCCCTGCTGGAGACAAGGTGAAATTTGCGACTGGTACTTTCGAAGGAGCTGCTCTCTCCTGGTGGAATGCCGAAATCCAGATGATTGGGATTGATGCGGCTAATAACATGCAATGGGGAGCATTTAAGGAACTGATTATGGAGGAATACTGTCCCCGTGACCAAGTAAAGAAGTTAGAGGGCGAATTCTTGAATCTGAAGATGACTGGGTCTGAAATCGAACAGTATACTGCGCGTTACCATGAGTATGCGGTACTATGCCCCACAATGGTGGATGCTGAGTTCAAACGCATCGAGCGTTACCTGGAAGGCCTCGCGCCTCAAATCAAGGGACTAGTGACTGCCAGCAACCCCGCAACCGTGCAGCAAGCCATCCGTCTGGCTCACAAACTTACCGATCAGGAGGTTGAGAAGGGTACACTTCCTGCAAAGGCCACTGAGAAGACTGCCCTTAGTGGCAAGAGAAAAGCTGATGATGAAGCTCCTGAAAACTCACTGAACAATCAGAGTGTTGGAAACAGCACTGGGAGGTCTTATAACTCCCATGGTCAAAGTAAGAGGTCTGGGAACACCAGTGGTAACTACCGCCAGGGCGGTAATGGGCAAAGCAACTACAGGGGTAACCTGCCTCTGTGCAACAAGTGTGGGAAACATCATGCTGGTGTTTGTAGGAAGAATCTGAGCTGTGAAAGGTGTGGGAAGAAAGGCCACGAAGCAAAAGACTGTTGGGCAACTCTACCTGAGCAACAGAACTGCCAAAGGCAAAACAACAACAACAACAATCATGGCAACAATTATGGGAACAACCGTAACGGGCAAGGAAATAATCAGAACAACAATGGTGGAGCCCGTGGCTGTTTTGAATGTGGTGCTCAAGGCCACATTAAGAGGGACTGCCCTCAGCTGAGAAGACAGGGTAACGGTAACCAAGGAAACAACGGTGGGAATGGTAATGGCAATGGGAATGGCAATGGGAATGGCAATGGTAATGGTGGGAATGGTAGGGGTCGAGCTTTCGTCATGGGTCAAGGAGAAGCTCACAACGACGCCAACGTGATTAATGGTAAATTTATATTGAATGGTTTCTTTGCTACTGTGTTATTTGATTCTGGTGCTGAAAGAAGTTTTATTTCCACTAAGTTTGCTAGACTAATAAATGCTAAACCAATTGCCTTAGACGCTAAGTATGTGGTAGAGCTAGCAAATGGTAAACTTCATGATACGACTCAGATAGTTAAGGACTGTAAGTTAGAACTAGCTGGCCATACACTAGGAATCGACCTTATGCCTTTCCCGATTGGTAGTTTTGACGTTATAGTAGGAATGGATTGGTTATCTGAGAATCGAGCTGAAATCTTATGTAAAGAAAAAGTGGTTCGTATCCCACTCGAAGGAGGTGAAGTGTTAACAGTTCAAGGTGAAAAAGGTGGAGCAGTCACCGGTATTATCTCTTTCCTCAAAGCTCAAAAGTGCCTTTGTAAAGGTCACTTCGCGATTCTTGCCAACGTCACCGATTCGACACTACCCGAGCGTAAAATCGACGATTACCCGATAGTCCGCGACTTCCAAGATGTATTTCCTGAAGATCTGCCTGGTCTGCCTCCATTTCGGCAAGTTGAGTTTGGAATCGACTTAACTCCTGGAGCCGCTCCGATTGCACGCACACCTTACCGTTTGGCAGTAAGTGAACTCAACGAACTCTCCTCACAACTTCAAGAGCTACTCGACAAAGGGTTCATTCGTCCAAGTTCGTCTCCGTGGGGAGCACCGGTTTTGTTCGTTAAGAAGAAGGATGGAACGTTCCGAATGTGTATTGACTACCGAGAGCTTAACAAAGTTACGATCAAGAATCGGTATCCACTTCCTCGAATCGACGATCTCTTCGATCAACTGCAAGGTTCGAGCTACTTCTCAAAGATTGATCTACGGTCTGGATATCACCAACTCCGTGTTCGTGATGAAGATGTCCCCAAGACTGCTTTCAGAACTCGCTACGGTCATTACGAGTTTTTGGTTATGCCGTTTGGGCTAACTAATGCGCCTGCCGTATTTATGGATCTGATGAATCGAGTGTGCAAGCCGTACCTCGATAAGTTTGTGATAGTCTTCATTGATGATATTTTGATCTACTCCAAGACAAAGGAGGGACACGAGGAACACCTGCGACTTATCTTGGAATTGCTCCGCAAGGAACAGCTTTACGCCAAGTTTTCAAAGTGCGATTTTTGGATTCGCGAAGTCCAGTTTCTTGGACACATTGTTGATCAGAATGGAATTCATGTCGACCCAGCTAAAGTGGAAGCTATCAAGAATTGGCCTACCCCAAGAGCGCCGACCGAAATCCGACAATTTTTGGGACTTGTCGGATATTACCGAAGATTCATTAAGGGTTTCTCACAATTGGCTCAACCCTTAACAGCTTTAACGCACAAAGGAGTGCAATACAGATGGGGTGAAAAAGAAGAACGCGCGTTTCAAACTCTTAAAGATATGTTATGTTCAGCTCCAATTCTCGCGTTACCCGATGGGATTGACGACTTTGTAGTCTACTGTGATGCATCCATCCAAGGACTCGGTTGCGTGTTGATGCAACGGGATAAGGTGATTGCCTATGGGTCCAGGCAACTGAAGGATACTGAAAAGAATTATACAACGCATGATTTGGAATTGGGAGCCGTTATTCATGCACTCAAGATTTGGAGACATTACCTCTACGGAACAAAGTGCACAATATTTACCGACCACAAGAGCTTACAACACATCTTTAATCAGAAGGATCTCAACATGCGACAACGAAGGTGGGTCGAGTTATTGAATGATTATGACTTAGCAATCAAATATCACCCAGGAAAAGCCAATGTTGTGGCTGATGCATTAAGTCGAAAGGAGTATGAAAAGCCTCGACGAGTACGAGCGCTGCAACTTACCATCCACACGGGATTGCCGGATCGGATCCGCGATGCCCAACAAGAAGCTTTAAAAGAGGAAAACTTCGCAGCTGAAGCACTGCGTGGTGTAGATGGCAACTCTGAAATTAAGTCCGACGGACTCAGGTATTATAATGACAGAATTTGGGTTCCTCTACTTGGAAATCTCCGTGAAATCGTGATGGACGAGGCTCACAAGTCAAGGTATTCGGTGCACCCTGGATCGGATAAAATGTACCAAGATTTGAAGGGCTTGTATTGGTGGCCGAATATGAAAGCCGACATCGCGCGATATGTGGCTAAGTGTTTAACGTGCTCAAGAGTGAAGATTGAATACCAAAAGCCTTCTGGGCTATTACAGCAACCAAAGATCCCAGAATGGAAATGGGAAGATATCTCAATGGATTTTGTAACGGGATTACCTCATCGATCGAATCGACCGGATGCGATTTGGGTTATCATCGATCGATTAACCAAATCTGCACACTTCATTCCAATGAAAGAAACCGATAATATGGATAAGTTAACGAAGCTGTACATTGACCGAATTGTGGCACGTCATGGAGTGCCTAAAACTATTATCTCCGATAGAGATCCTCGATTTACTTCCCGACTATGGCAATCTATGCAAGAAGCATTGGGAACCAGACTGGATATGAGTACAGCTTATCACCCGCAGACCGATGGTCAGACGGAAAGAACTATTCAGACTTTAGAAGACATGCTCCGAGCTTGCGTTCTCGACTTCGGTAAAGACTGGGAAGCTCACCTTCCGTTGGTGGAGTTCTTGATGTGTTGCAAACACATCCCATTTCCGAGGTCTTTTGCGTGTCTTTTTGAGTCTAATTGTGTCGGTTTTGTTTTTGTTTTAGTTGTTTTATTAAAGTTAGAGTCCTTGAGTCTGTTATTTATGTTTTTGCAAGTTTTGTAGGTTTTTGATAGATTCCCGAGGCCTCGAGAAGAAGTTGTAAGTTAAGGAGAAAAGAAGAAAAAAAGGGAGCTGAACAAGCAGTCCCAGGCGTATCGCCTGGGACCTTAGGAGTTGTACGCGATACGCGTGGAAAGGAGAGTCAACGGAGGGGTTAAGTCGGTTTGACCCGACTATCTTGTCGCTTGCAAGACCCAGGCGTATCGCCTGGGAGAAATAGAGTTGTAGGCGATACGCCTACAACTGTAAAACCCGCAGAAAAAGGTTTCACGATATAAATTCGATTTTAGGGTTTGTATTTGAGAGGACTCGACTTCCAGACGGCTAAGGGCGATTGAGAGGCGATTTGAGGAGCAGAGAGAGCAAGGATCAAAGGGGAAATCAACGGTGGATCAATCTTTCATCATCAAAGCGATATCGGTTTCATCTTTTCTCGTTGAATTCGTTGCCATTATCATGTTCAGTGTTCAAGCTTTAAACTTTATTATGATTTCTGTAACTGAGATGATTGTTGGCTAAACTTTGATTGCCACCTAGACTCGTATGATGAATTTGACCTTTTGACTATTTTATTCGGTTTTTGACTAATTGATTGATGCTACAATTCTATTCAATTCCAATGATTATTATGATTTGATGCATATGTGTGTTATGATCAGTATATTAGTTGACTGTTAATGCTTAATTTACCCGCGAATGTCTTTCGGTTTAGGTAGATTAACCAAAGTAGTTAACTTTAGGGTTGATTGCTAAAGTGTAGTTTAGGGTTACCTTGAACTATTGCATTTTCGGTTGGTTGATTATTTGATTGTAATGTGCTGCTAAACTGAAGACTTAAAAGGTATAGGTTTAACGGGTAGTCGGGTTGGTTGAAGTCTTAGGGTTGCATTGTCTCAAAAGGAAGTGTCCTAGGGTTTTGTCTAGCTTGCTATTTCGTGTCAGTCATGATAGTTGTTGGTAGCTCCGGTTAGTCTAGGTGTGCCTTAGGTATATCCGAGGGTGGCTAGGGTAATTGAAGTGGGAAGGACTTAAAAGGTGAACCCTTGTTCGAGCGTTAGGATTGCATGCTAGGAAGGACTTAAAAGGTGAACTAGCCACCATCAGATTAGTCAAGCCGAGTGAAGTTGTCATTAGTGATTAGGATTCTGAGTCTAGGTGGTATCTTTCTCTGTCTCTGAAGGTTGTTACTTGACTGCTTGCTGCTCGTTTGCTAGTTGTGTGCTTTAGGTAATTTTACTTAATCCAATTCTCAATTCAAATCATAACCCAATCTACTCAGTATTTCCATTTTCATAGGTCTAGGTTAAGTCTTGTCTATAGAGTGTCGTAGGTTCGATAATCCGGTCTTGCCCTAGCTATTCTACTATCCGATAGGTACACTTGCCTTAGGGTTCGGTCTAGTTTAGGTATTTTCGGTAAAATTAGGTGTGTCTAGGTCTAGTTTAGGTCTAGGTTTTTATAATAGTTTTTAAAGTCGTTCCGAACACATCAGTTCTCCTACAACAACAGTTATCATTCGAGCATCGGTGCTGCACCTTTTGAAGCTCTTTATGGCAGAAAATGTAGATCGCCCGTGTGTTGGGCCGAAACGGGTGAGAAGGGACTCACCGGACCAGAGCTCATTCATGATACAACTGAACGGATTATTCAGATCAGAAAGCGGATAGCCGCAGCACGTGACAGACAAAAGAGCTATGCCGATAAACGCCGTAAACCTTTGAAGTTCGAGGTAGGCGACAAAGTGTTATTAAAGGTATCTCCCTGGAAAGGTGTGATACGCTTCGGAAAGCGTGGAAAGTTAAATCCTCGCTACATCGGTCCTTTTGAAATCATTGGGGAAGTAGGCCCGGTGGCCTACCGATTACGACTCCCTGCAGAGCTCGATGGAGTTCACAACGTGTTTCACGTTTCTAACTTAAAGAAATGTCTGGCTGAAGACACCGAAATAATTCCGTTGGAGGAATTGGAAAATGATGAACATTTGAGATTTATTGAGCAACCGGTAGAAATCATGGGACGCGAGGAGAAAGCCCTCAAACGTAGCAAGATTCCGATCGTCAAGGTTCGATGGAACTCAAAGCGTGGACCAGAATATACTTGGGAACGAGAGGATCAGATGAAGAAGAAGTATCCTCACTTATTCGAGCAAACGTCCACAGAAACTCAAGGTATGATTTAATTTTGGGGACCAAAATTTCTTTAACAGGAGGAGGATGTGGCAACCCTAAAACTTTTGCTTTCTTTCCCCAGCAACGACAGCTGATGCTGCGAATGCTACGACGCAAGAATAATTTTCGGGACGAAAATTCCAATTACAAGGGGATGATGTGACATCCGAGAATTTCAAGGTTTACTTCCGTTAGACAATTCCGTTAGTTACGTTATAAGTATTAACTTAGTAACTAATGCATAACTAAGCCGAATACGTCCACGACTTTTGGTTGATCACCGAACCCGTCCATATGTGCTATATGTTCATTTGTTGTTGTCATTATGTGCAATGTGATTTAAATACATGAGTTAGTATTGTGAATAGCATGACAATTTATGAATCGTGTTTATCTTGCTTAGAATGTGAAATTGACCACTTTTGGTAACCAGCGAAACTACCGGGCGAAACTATAGTGTCGCCCGGTAGTCTGTTGGCTCACTCGTGATCAGAGCCAGTTTCACCAGGCCAGCGAAACTGCCAGCGAAACTAGCCTCTGATATAAATAATCTTAATAAACCCTAGCTCACCTATTTGCCTCATTTCACACAAAAACACCCACACTCTTCTGAAACTTCTGGACCAGCTGATTCCAACCAAGAACCATCAAGAATCAGCCATCACCTCGAGTTGTGAAGATCATCCATCGATCCTAGATCAACCGTGAGTCCCAAAACCACCATTTTTATGCTTTTCTATGTGTTTCTTCATAAAGCATGCCTAAATCTCTGTGTTATCGTTAGATCTTCTGTAGGAATGCTTAGGAATGCTAGATCTACCATAAAGTTGATAACTTTACGTGTGAAACTGATCCATGATAAAGATTTATGCTATTTAGGTCATTTTAGGGTTTTGAATGTATTTTGGTGATTTGATGATGAATATGCATGAATAAGGTGTTAAAACTTGTTGTTTGATGTTGGTAAATGCCTATGTATGCTAAACAATGAATTGCATGAAGTATGGAAGCTGTTAGGTTGATTTTTAGGCTGATCCGTATGTTTTTCGCGACCAGCGAAACTACCTTGTTCTCTGGGCGAAACTGTCCAGCAAAATTATGCATATCTTCAACCAGCGACACTATGGAGCGAAACTATAGTGTCGCCGGGTAAACCAACCAGACCAGCTCGAGCGAATCTACCGAGCGAAATTCCCTGAACGAAAGTTCAAACCAGTTTCGGGCAAAACTAGGCTAGCGAAACTGTGCCAACAGTTTCGAGCGAAACTAGCCTAGCGAAACTGTGTCATCGGGTATTGCCTAGCGAAAGTGCTGCCCGTGCACACAGCGAAACTGTCTAGCGAAACTGCTAGCGAAACTGAGACCAAAATCCAAACTTGTGCAATTTGCTTGAATGTTATGCCATGACTTACATGATTATTCCATGATGATACATGCTTTGATTTCTGATGTATATGAACCCTTGTTTATGATCAACCATCGGTGTCGTGTGTCGTTATGTCGAGTCATAGTTTCAACGTGCTATGTTATGGGCCATAGTGACGTTAAGTGAAGATTAGACACAAAACTAATACTTAAGACCTAAACGTGTTCATAGGTCTTCATTAAGCATACTTGGATTATTAACAAGTGTAGCAGTGCAACCCAAGGTGAGTGTCACTAACCCAAATTACCGTGAACCCGTTTGGGTCACAACGAATAACTAAATGAAAAACAATGCTGACAACCTTATGAGTGCTATGCACCTCCCTGATGAACCTGAAAACTTGGAGTGCTCGGCACCCACTTGACGAACTTGAAGTTCTTTATGGGAAGCACTTGTGAATTACTTAAACAACTATTTCTGAAATGAAACTGAAAACATTTTTGAGATTCGTGAGAATCCGGTAAACCCTTTTAATATGGCTAGCGTAGGTTAAAGTCTAAACCACATGATATCACATGATTTCTAAGGATGCCTTGAAACTTAAAAGTCCTCAAATAAATTGTATCATTAATTGTAAAGCGAGGGGATGTTGGGTAGATCTACTGGAGTTTGACAAACTCCGCCCCGTGGCACGGGGAGTGCACGGAGGTACAATATCAGCCTATCTGACCGTGATCCCGAGAGGACACGGGGGAGGCAAAACCGCGATGACGTAGGTCCGCAGTACTGATGGCACGGCCACTACAATAATTTTTGGTCAGCTTTGGTACAAACTTCCTTAGTGCATGGAACAACGGATTAGCTACCCGCGATATCGGTTAAGCACTTTAACTATACAAAACTAGTACATACCCGATAACGTAGGTTACGGACAATACCTTTACTAAACCACAATACTACGATTTTGAATATCGCAAAGCATTGCTTTTCACAAACAAATATTACATAAGTACATGTTGACACGATTATGATTATTAGACCGGGCCACTGCGTGACAAGCCCACTGTGAACTCACCAACCGTTAGGTTGACACTTGCGTGGTTTAAACTTTTGCAGATCGCTAAGGAGTATCCGGAACGGGTTGGCATGGCACATGAAGACTTTTATTTTAATTAAACTAAATTGGGAATTTAATACACTGATTTGTAAAGCACGTGGTTAGTGCTAAGATGATATTTTGTTCCGCTGCGTAACTTGAGACTGTTTTTTATGATATATCTTTGGACTAACTCTGATTCTTTTAGTATTTGTAACTAATGGTTGTGGTCCTGGCCTGGTCGCACCCCTTAACGGTATAAACTCCGTTAGTGGTTAATTTGGGGGTGTGACATCTTTTCTTGCTTGAGAAAAATTCTCAAGTTGTGGTACCAATCCACAAACTTATCTTGGCTGAGATGATTTTTTTCTAGTATGGATCTTAACGATAGGTGGTAGATGGCTGGGGGGTTTGCGTCATTATTATTGGCCATCTATAAAATTTAACACAAGTTCAACTTTTAGTACTTTCGATATCAATATTAATTTTAATTTAAATTTATTGAAGTGTCCTTTTATGTATCATAGATAATTAATAATTTAAAACCTAGAATCCAACGTTGCATTTACATAATCGATTAGGTGACCTTTATCCTGATTATTAAATCGACAAGGTAGTCAACGTTTGACAATTACAACCCCTTTGCAACTTCTAGAAGTATGGGATTGGTTAAACATCATATATTTAGTTGGCAGGTTTAATCCCATCAACGTCTTTGGTTCGCCATGCTTCGGTGACTCTAATCACATGGTTTCCAAAATCAAGTTTGTTTGTTGAGGGTGTATTTTCTGGATGCTCCATGAAGCTCGGATAATTCAGGAATCCCGCTCGTCCAGGTATCCTAATTTATTTTATTCGACTAATCCTTATAATTACCACGTGTTTATTTGACCCCAGGTACCGTTGAGTCATCAACTACCTCCGAGATTCAAGCTCCAGCTAAAGAAGATCGTGGACCAAGTGGACGAAGAAAGCTCTAACAGACGAGTTAGCTGGACGATAGGATCCCGGGAATCCTGGATAGTTATACTGCTATGCCTTTTGGTATATGAAATGCAGGTGCCACCTACCGTAGGCTCGTCAATATTATGTTTAAGGAGCAACTCGGGGACACGGTGGAAGTCTACATAGACGATATGGTAGTAAAATCCAAGAAGGCACAAGATCACGTCAAGGATCTCCAAACTGCCTTTGACATCCTTGATTAATATAACATGAAGCTCAATCCCTCCAAGTGCCACTTTGGGGTGTCAGGCGGAAAATTTTTAGGCTACATGGTTACCGAAAGAGGAATCAAAGCAAACCCTAAGCAGATCAAAGAAATCTTAAATTTGAAGTCACCGTCAAATGTAAAAGAGGTGCAAAGGTTGACAGGAAGAATCGCAGCACTCAACAGATTCATCCCAAAATCCTCAGAATAAAAGCAAGGATATCTAGGATATCCTAAGGAAGAATAAGAGGTTTGAATGGACTGAGAAGCACGAAGAAGCCCTGAGATGCCTAACAGATTACCTGTCAGCAGCCCCATTATTAATGAAACCAGAAGATGGGGAGCCGCTATATTTATATCTTGTTGTGTCCGGAAGCTCAGTCAGTGCAGTCTTAGTAAAAGACCACCAAGGTCAGCAACATCCGGTATATTACGTAAGTAAAACTCTACTAGACGCAGAATCCAGGTATTCTCACCTTGAAAATTTTATTCTAGCTCTTATAATGGCTTTCACTAAACTTAGACATTATTTTGAAACTCATACTATAATTGTGAGATCTAACTATCATATTAAGGCAGTTCTCAGGAAGCCAGATATGTCAGGTATGATGGCTAAATAGGCAGTCAAGCTAAGTGCCTATGATATCAAGTATGAGCCAATGACAGCAATCAAATCCCAAGCCTTGGCTGACTTTATGGCTGGTTTCAGCAGTGACATAGAACCAAAAGTTGAGAAGGAAGTCCAGCAGCTTGAGAAGCTCGAAGAAGACTCGATCCTTTACACTGATGGATCCTCAAATGTTAGAGGAACAGGGCTGGGCATCCTGCTAAAATCGCCATAGGGGGATATAATACCATAATCCATATCTTGTGAATTCCAGGCTACCAACAACGAAGCTGAATATGAAGCTTTGATTGCTGGGTTACAATTGGCTAGAGATATGGGCATCCGATGTATTTAAGTATTTGTTGATTCTCTTCTTTTGACTAACCACTTTAATGGCTCTTATGCAGTGAGAGGGGAGAATTTAATCAAATATCTCGATATTGTAAAAAAATTATCTTTGCTTTTCAAAAATTTTAACATTTCACGGGTGCCAAGAGAAGACAATTCAGAAGCCCAGCTTTAGCAAACTTGGCTTCATCGCTCAGGATCCCTAAGGATATCAGGATTCCTATAACGCATATTCTGACGCCAAAAATAGCCCAACAGGAAGCTCACGCGGTTGACGACAGTGAAGAAGCAGACACCGAGAATCCCAAGGGTACCCAAGAATCCTGGACCCATCCCAATCATAAAATATCTTAAAAATGGAGAGATTCCTAAGGGTGAAAATCCTAGGGCTTTTCGCGCCAAGGTAACACCTTATTTCATCTTAGATAACATATTATATAGAAAATATCTTGCAGGTGTCTTCTTGAGGTGCTTAGAGAAATCAGAAGCTCTTAAGGTGCTTGAAGACATCCATAGTGGAGATTGTGGTAACCACACTGGGGGCAGAGCACTCTTCTCCAAGATTCTCATATTTGGCTACTATTGGCCTACAATGAAGAAGGATGCCATGAGTTTCTCACAAAAAAATGTGATGCCTGCCAAGGCACGGCAATATTCTGCATCAACCAGCTGAACATCTGCATCCTATAGTATCCCCATGGCCGTTCATGAAATGGGGCATGGACATTGTAGACTATTTCTCCAAATGGATTGAAGCAGAAGCCTATGTACAAGTAAGAGAGAAAGAGGTGATATCCTTCATCAAGAGAAACATCATTACCAGATTTGGTGTTCCGGCAGAAATCATATGTGACAACGGCTCTCAGTTTATCGACAAAAGAACGACAAATTTTTGTGCAAGCTAGGGCATAAGAATGTTCACTTCGACATCTGTCCACCCTCAAGCTAATGGGCAGGCGGAATCCAGTAATAAAATTATAATCAACAATCTCAAAAAGAAGTTGGGCTCCAAGAAAGGCAGGTGGACTGAAGAGCTACCATTTGTTCTTTGGGCAGATAGGATGACACCCAAGAATGCAATAGGCCAAACTCCATTCTCGTTAGTGTTTGGAGCTGAGGATGTAATCCCAACAGAAATGGTGCTACCTACAGCCAGGATCAACTGCCAGGATCCTGAAATCAACAGCCAGACCTTGCTTTAGGATCTAGAAACAGTTGAGGATGTTGTTTGTTACTTGTCTATTACAGGAACCATAAATTGTTTCACAAAAAACCACCAAACATTAAAACCAAAAAAAAATGGGCTCAGAACGTTGCATTATCTTCATCGCCCATTGCCTTCCCTTCTTCCACCAGCTTCTCCACCTCCTCAGGCTTCTTACCCGCACCAAGCTCCAGCACATAAGGCCTACTCATTGCCACCGGGGATTCCGGAACCGTCTTCGAGGAGCCACCATCATTCCCATCCTTCCCTACTCCAGCCACATCACCATGACCTCCTCCCAATGATTCCAGAACCAGCTTCCAGCCCGCGACATCCAAGCCAGGCACCTTGAAACCAGCCACTTCAGCCTCACCCTCCATTTGGATTTTGCATTCCAGGACGCTCCGGGCAGCTGAAAGTTGGCCTGTTTCAGCATCAGTGGCCATCTTGGCTTCCAAGGTCAGATGCTGCTCAGTGAGCTTATGTTCATAGAACAGGGTCTTACCCTTAGCAATGTCAGCTTAGGCCCAAATCTTTTCCTCAACCTCAGCCAGCTTCTTCTCCATATCCATGGCTTGGGTGCTCAGCATCTCGAGGCCCTGCACAAAGAAACAGGAATCCTGATCAGTAGCTGTAACTGGTATGAAACTAATATACATGTTTGTTAAAACTTCTTACCAGGTTGACCATGGTCTGCATCGAGAGAACCTTGTTGCTGACCTCAGAGGGAGCGAGATCCTCAAAATTTACCAGGTACACGGGGGCCTCAACAACCTTTCGCTTCTTGGAAACCAAGGCCTTCGGCCGGCTGACAGGTGGCTGGGAGGTGGCATGCTGCTCCAACTGTTCCTTCTTGACTTTAAGGAGGTTGTCAAGATCCTTCAAGGAGGACGAAGAGTGTAGAAACGAGAAACGATCTTACTACTGCATGCTTTGATCAAACGTAATGAACACGGATGTAAATAAGAGAATTGTTATTGAATCACTTGAAGATACAATGAACTCTCTAGTTTCTCTCTCTAGAAACACACACAGAAAGGTGTAGAATGACAGAAGTTCTCACTCGTTACCTACACATTCTAACACACAGGCTATTTATAGTTAATGACATAGCACCCAGCGTACCAACTGATACGCCGGACCATATGATCCGCCGGACCATATGGTACGCCACCAACCAAATAGACACTACAACTCACTCTAAGACATGCTCACATAGATACAATACACGAGACACTCATAGCATAGAAATATGCTCTAACAAACTCCCCCTTAACGTGTAGTGTATCTATTCTCTAACTAAACTTCAGTTTTCAATCTTCAACATGGCTGCATCCGATCTTTGACTTGAAGTCTTGTCAGAAATAGAACTTGCATGGCTGGATCACTCTTTAATTATCTTTGCACTTCAAGATCCACTTGTGAAAGATACTTCATACTCCCCCTTTCACCATGCTTGAGTCTTGACACACAAACCTGCAATTTCAGAAGACAGAAACGCGGTTTCCTTTTCTTTTGAAAATTAATTTAATCTTGGCGCAAAACTTCTCTTCGAGAATCTAAGATATAGTTTTGAAATTCTGATTTCGTATCACATATCGATCGGTCGAAAACAAATAAGAAACAAAATCTTTTTGGCTTTTTGAAACTTTACATCAAAACACACCGAAAATATTTTTGAACTTTTCAAATATGAAACATAAATGCAATACTGAATCAGACACTATTTTTGTCTTTTGCAAGAAAGATCACAACTTGGGATCATATTGGTCATATCATGCTGAACTACACTTCAATTTCAATTACTTCAGCACACAAGTCATGTCGATTACTGGTATAATTTGTCCATCTTAAACTCAGGCACAATCATACTCATAACATCTGGATATGTTATTGATTGATTTAGTTTGCTTTGACCAGTGTACCCCACACTATCAGACATACTCAGATATGTTTTTCGCTTTTATATCACACTTTGTGATTTCATTTGTGATTTAAGCACATAATGACTATATTCATGATTTAGTCAACTGTGTTCCATGCAAAAAGAAATAAGAACGTTAAATCGTCTACCTTAAGGTCGATCTTTCGATACGCAGATAAGGCCTCGGATTTAACAAAATAAGAAAATAAAACAAGTTGAAATTGTATAACTCAACAACAATTAGGTCGGTACTCCCGTACACGCAGAGAAAGTCCGATGAGTTATACGAAACACCAAAGAAAATAAAGCAGAACGTCAAACGAACAACAATCAGGTCGATCTTTCGATACGCAAAGAAAGTCCGATCGTTTGACAAAATAAAGAAAATTGATTTGTTTAAATCTTTACAAAATGAACACATGTATACACAGTGACTTCTCATTTATCTTTTTCACATATCTTTTTCTTTATATCATGAGATATACATCAAGATGTTGTCCACTTGGTCAAGCATTAGTATTTAATGTGTTTATCACATTTGAATACTTTCTGATTTAATGCCGAGCCTACCAAGCACATCGAACAATGATCTTATGGCTTTTTCATCTATTTTATCCGTGAGCCAGACACGTAAGCCAATGTACCATCATTTCCCAATTATGTTGGATACAATTTCTCATTTTTCAATATTTTTGTATTTTCTGTTTTTCTCCCCCTTAAAATGAAAACTCTAGTTTTGGATTTTCATTTTAACACAACCAAAAAAAAACACAAAGACGCTATTTTTGGTATTTCAATTTTCTCCCCTAAACTACATACGAAATGCATTAAAGAAAGAAAATTGACCTTTCGACATGGATACCTTTTAGGTTTAGCTTTCAGAAAAATTTCAGTTTTGAAATTTGATATCACATGTAATTTAAGTTAAATCAGCAGAATACTCCTCCATCAGCAACTTTTCAATCACCGATAGGTCTTCTAGAGGTACCTGCACACAGGTCAAACATATCAGTTTATAAATGACCCGAAGCGAATTGCTTATGGTCGACCAGTATCTTGATTTCCTTTTGAAACCACTTTAGGTTTCCAGTGTTGTTGTTTTGGTAAATCAGTATCTGATGAACCGGTCACAGTCGATTGTGACGAACAACCTACATATGGAACATTTTGAAAACGAGGAATAAATCTTCCTTGAGTTTTGAAAAATGTAGGTTGTGAAAATCCATCAAACACTCTGCCATATTCATCAATGAATCGCGGTTTGGCAGTTTTACCAACATATGAAACCTTTTCTCTTCTTGAACTAGAAGCAGCAGTGACATGACAATCTTGTGCCATATGCCCTTTTTGTCGGCAATTGTAACACAAACGATTGTTTATGTTTCTTGTCTTTGGAACCTGCATAGCTTCACAAACATATTCATCTTCAAAATGATCATAAAAATTATCATATACCTGAAATCGATGATCATGAACCCATTTGGATGTCGGGCTCTTTGGAGTAGAATTGGATCCTCCAGAAGAATATTTAGCACCTTGTTGCTTCTTGGTCTTTGAATCAACATTCTTCACAAAAACTTCAGCAACTTTCCGAGCATCTACGCAATGTAGCGGGAATTCTTTATCAGAAAATATTTGTTCCGAACCCTTGAGTTTGTAGAACCTCTCGGGTTGAACTTTGTCAGCTTTAAAAACTTCTTTCTTTACTTGCTTCAGATTAACTTTCTTCAAATTCTGTTGCTATTGAACCTTTGAAACATTCACATTAACCTGTTTCTTTTGAAATCCCAAACCTGTATATTTTCCAGAAACCTTCTCTTCTGAATCAGATGATTTATGCCCGTTTTTTGCAAGAAGAGAAAATTCAGCTTTAACTTTCTTGAGATCTTTTAGAGCATTGATAATCGTTTCATCAATGTCAGCTTTTGAAGACGAAGACCCAGACACAACCTTTTGAGCTTCAGAAGCTTTAGTACTTTTGCCTTTTTCCTTTTGCTTTTCTTCAACAGATTTGGAACCAACAAACTCAGAATAATCACCAATCTCAGCCTTGTCTTTCAAATCATGAACGCCTTCTTTGAGACTTCCTGGTGGCGAGACTGTCTTGTTAAACATCTTCTCAAAATTTTCATCTTTGGCCAGAAAACTTGTAAAAGATTGTGAGTTAGTAACATTGTTCAAAAGACGTTTTGAATCAATGACTTCAATCTTTAATTCAGAAATTCTTTGATGAGCTTCAGCCAACTCTTTTTCTGTTGCAATGAGCTTCTTTGCCACTTTGTTAGTTTCATACTTTTGCAATCTTAACTCATCTAATCCGGCCACCAATTCCTTCTCGAGTTTATCTTCATTTCTTTTCTGAATATTCAAATTTGCATTTTGTAACTTGTTCACTCTAACCAACTCCCTCTTCTCATCAAGTAACTTTTCCATATCAGTCTGATAAGATTGAATCTTAGTAGCTTGATCACCAGAAAGTTGAGTAAGAGTATCAAGTCTGGACTTTGATTTATCAAAAAGATTTTGAAAATCTTTTGCAGTATCCTCAGCTTCATCTTTCCATTTCTTCACTTCTTGAACTAATTCATCCTTTTCTGCAGATAATTTTGTAAATTTCTTTTCAAATTCCTGCTCAACACCTTGAAACTGCAACTCTTTTTCAATTAACTCTGTCTGAAAAACTGAAAACTTTTCTTTTTGAGATTCTAACTCTTGGATCATACCTTCCAACTTTTCTCTATCAGCAATCAAATCTTCTTTTTCCTTAACTAAACCTTGAATCATTTTATCTTTTTGAGAACAAAACTCACAGACAGATTCATAACCACTATTTCCATAACTACTAACATCTGAATCAGAATATGTTATCTCTTCTTCGTCATCACTGTGAACAATCTGAGCAACAAAACAAGACTCATCAGGAAAATCAGCAGCCCAATCATAACCTTCATTCGATGTTTGTTCTTTTGATGCAGAAGAAATAGCAGTCAAAGCAATTTGAGGTGAAGCAGTTTTATCAGCTGTCTGAACCACCTTTTCTTTTGCGGGACACTCACGAGCAAAATGACCATATTTGGAACATTTGAAACATTTGATATGTGACTTATTTAAACCAAGTTTGTCTCCTTGAAAAATAGATGTCATTCCATGTTTCTTAATAAACCTTCTAACTCTTTCAGTTAGCATAGCAAACTGCCACTCCAAATCTAATTTGTTCAACTGATCTTCATCCATATGATCTAAATCCTCTCTATATAGACAAGAGTTACCAATTTGACTAAATATATCGCCAGAAGAAGATGATATGAATCCAGATAACAACGCAACTAAATCTTCAGCTGACTTCCCATTAATCGAACTAGCAGATGATCTATCAGGAGTAGTGAAACTGCACCCCCATGATCAGCAACAAATGCTGTTTGAGGTGGATTTGATGTATCATAACCAGATGATTTAGAGTTTGCATTGATACTTGCAGAATTTTGTCCATGATATAACTCAGGATTTTGTAATTGAGCAGTGGACTTGTTTGAATTCATCATTTCCATTTCTCGAGCATGAAGCTTTCCAGTCAAATCATGAAATGATAATGTGGAATAGTCTTTGTCATGAGTAAGTAACAACACATAATTTTCCCATTTCTCTGGTAATGCTTCCATCAATTTCTCTTTCAATTCTTCCTCGGTCTTTTCAATCTTGACTACTTTCATCTCACTAATTAGATGTGAAAATCTTGAAACAAGAGCAGAAATATTTTCTTTGTCGTATTGTTGAAAATTTTCAAATTTTTTGTTCAACACTTTCCTTCGACTCTTCTTATACTGATCATTTCCTTCACATCGAGCATATAAAGCATCCCATAACTGTTTAGCCTTCTTGCAAGTACTGAATTGATGTAACAACTCAGTAGGTAAAGCCATGGTAAGATAACCATAAACTTTTTGTTCAAGTTCATAACTTCTTCGTTCATCCTTATCAAAATCTTGAATCTCTTTATATTCTCCATTGTCAGTTCGACGCACATACAGCGTTCGAATCGGAATCCACAAATCAATATCATTTGTGCTGATGTATGCAGAAAAATGTTGCTTCCAATTTTGATAATCTTCCAACTTTAGCAGTTTAGGAACTTTCTGGCTTGTTCCTATTTCATTATCAAAGTTAATCATAGCTTGCATCGTGGTTTGCATAGCCGCAAATGCATGAAAATCCGACATCTTTCACTGAAAATAATACTTCAAAAACTTCGAACTCAAAAATGAAGGTCTTCCAAGCGGATTTTGGGGGTCAAAACTAGACGGTACTGGCCGTAGGCGGGTACAAGTCCTAGATCTCGTCGAGACGAACGTTTTGGCTGGTATTAGCTCCTGTAACTCTTTACGGTTCTCGAGTTACGTCAGTTTTAGTGAAGGTCACTGTTCTGCAGCGTACCAAAACAAATCGACGGACCAGTTCCGGACCAAAACAATCAGGCGGATCAAATTTGTACTAGCGGACCAGATTCCGGATCAGATGAACTAGCGGACCAGAATTATACTAGCGGATCAGATGCGGACCAGATATCTTCAGCGGATCAAATTTGGTACGGCGGACCAAATAAACCAGCGGACCAGATGTGATACGCCAAAACCGCCACGGACCAGTTTGTTGAATATTGCCTAGCGGACCAGGCGGCGGACCAGTCTGTTCGTTGGGCGGACCAGTCACAGAAAATGCAAAAATCAACTGATTTTCACAAATTTTGACAATTGAAGCTGAAAACTGGATCAATATGATGCGAAAACACTCCAGGAGCATACAGAAATCATTTTTATCGTTGGAATCACTCAGAATTGGAAGAAATTGAAGAAAAACTTACCAAACCCAAGCTTTCTCTCTCTAAAACTCCGAAAATTGATCAAAAACACAGCAGTAGAGCAACCAAATGCTCTGATACCACTTGTAGAAACGAGAAACGATCTTACTACTGCATGCTTTGATCAAACGTAATAAACACGGATGTAAATAAGAGAATTGTTATTGAATCACTTGAAGATACAATGAACTCTCTAGTTTCTCTCTCTAGAAACACACACAGAAAGGTGTAGAATGACAGAAGTTCTCACTCGTTACCTACACATTCTAACACACAGGCTATTTATAGTTAATGACATAGCACCCAGCGTACCAACTGATACGCCGGACCATATGAGATCCGCCGGACCATATGGTACGCCACCAACCAAATAGACACTACAACTCACTCTAAGACATGCTCACATAGATACAATACACGAGACACTCATAGCATAGAAATATGCTCTAACAAATAGTTATACTTGGGGGCTGCAACAGAAACAGATTGTCGACATTTAGGATGCTTGAATAAACATGCAATTCAGGATCCTGTGAAAACTTACCAGACATCTCAGGAATGTGATCGGCTGAGTAGCTGTGTTCGCTGGCAGTTGCTTCAAGGATCGAGGCTCTTTCAGTGGAACGAATCTGGTAGAGTGCTTCAAGCTTCCTGGGATCTGACTGTGACTTCATCAGATTCTCAAACTTGGGTGCTGCAAAAAACATCAAAGAAATTAAACACAGTTTACGGATTAAATTACAAAAGAGAAATCAATTTCCTACCCTTATCAACCCACTTTAACGGCAACTCCATACCCCCAGGAATCGAGTCTCTCTTAACAAAGAAGAAACTTTTCTTCCAGTTATGATCATTGTGAGAAGCTCGGGGAATCAACTGAGAGGTGGAGGTGTGAGCCTTAAAAACAAACCGGCTGCAACCTGGGTTCGGAGTTGGTAAGCTTCACAGATTTCAGGAATCTTGATTTCCAAATTCCGGGTTTGATTCAGTTGATCAAGGGAGTACAAGATTCTCCAAACCATAGGCATGGTTTGGGCATAAGAAAGTCGGGTAGTCTTGAAGAATTGAATGACAAGCTCCGGGAAAGGGAATGTCAAGCCAAGCAGAAAAGGATAGTACATGAAACAGACCCAGGTGGTAGAGGTAAAATCGGACTTAAACCTAGAATCAAAAGGTCAGAAAATTGTTCCCGGAGGAAAGATACCGAAACCTTGAGATCATGGATATCGTCGTCATCAAACGTGCAGGACTCCTCCTCGCCGGGGATAATGTAGCCCTGATCATGGAAATCCTCGACCACCGTGGGGTTTAGAGAAGGAGAAGAACGAGTGCTTTTCTTTGCCATGGCCGAAAAGCTAAAGGAAATCGGAAGGGAAAAAGAAACTGGCCTGGAATATCGGAGAAGCTCGAGAGAGTTTATGGAAGAAGATGATGAAAATATGAATTCAGAATCTTGTATTTAAAGAAAAAGCAATGATGGCCGTCACATCCATTGGACGCCGTAAAATACGTCCCATCTCAACCGTTTTTACCGTGATGATGTCGTGATTTAGCATCTTTTTGAATTTTAACAGCTGTCGAGCTTATCCACATCTGTTGAAATTCAAGGGACAATTGTTGAGGGTGTGTAGATACATGGTTCCTGATCGTCATGTGAAGTATCAAATACTAGACAAGATGATGCAAGTTTACTATAGGACGAACCCTAGGCGAACTTAGAGTTCGGACCTAGACGAACGTGGTCCGAACCTGAGGTTCGGCTGGTCATGTTTTGTCTAGTATAAATAGTTTGTCTTGTGTTGTATTCAGCACTTCTTGGCAAATCTTCTATGTGTATTTTTACTGTGTAATCTCTTTGTGGTTAATACAAGTTCTTTGTATTTACTCTCGTGTTCATAGTTTTAAATTGATTTCGATACGACCGAGTAGACGATCCACCGCTCACGCACTTTCAAGTGGTATCAGAGCATTAGGTTCAATCTACTGGTCAGAAATCTCTATTTTTCGAAATTTTGTGTCAAAAACCCCAAGTTTTACGAAAATCTTACTCATTTTTTAGTTCGTTTGATCTTCTCGAGTGTGCCTTTTGTAAAAAATATTCTCCTATATTGTTTCTATTGAGTTCACTTGAATTCCTGTCGAAAATTTCATCCAAAAACACTAAAAATCATGAAATTTGAGTCGAGAATGATTTTTGTTCGTCTGAGGTTCGGGTGAGGATTAAGGTTCGGCTAGATAACCGATCCAAACTCTAGGTCCGGCTGAAATTCTAACGAAGTTGAGGTTTGGATAATGTTCGGAGATAGTTTAGATTAGGTTCAGTTCAAGTTCGGCTGGTTTGATTCAGTTCGGCGAAGGTTCGGATACAATCTGTTTCAGATATTGTTCGGATAAGGTTCGGTTGAAGTTCGGTCAAGATCTTTCAAATCCAAGTTCGGTTAAGGTTCGGAAGAGGTTCGGATCGAGTTCGGCTGAGGTTCGGGTAAACAGTAATCGGGATTTTTGGAAGGTGTCACGAAAACTGACGTAACTTGAGAACCGTAAAGAGTTACGAAACCCAATACCAGCCAAAACGACCGTTTCGGAGAGATCTATACTTTCACTCGCCTAATGGCCAGTACCCTCCATTTTGGTACTCAAATTCCACTTATAAGACCTTCGTTTTTGGGTTTGAAGTTTTGGTATACAAGTTTTTGGACAAGATGAGTGATTTTCAAGCGTTTGCATCAATTTAGAATTCGGTGCAAGCTACGATGCAACTATGATGAACTATGATAATGAAATCAGAACAAGTCAGAAAGTTCCCAAATTGCTCAAATTGGAAGATTATCATAGTTGGGTTAAACGGTTTGAAGCGTATGTGGATACAAATGATATTGATATGTGGTTGGCATTTTCTGATCAATATGTCTATCCTAAAGATGAAACCGGGGAGCTAATTCTTAAAAGAAAACTTACTTCTGAACAAAAGAAAGCATATCAAGCTGAGAAAAAGGCGTATGGTACTTTGACAATGGCATTACCTAAAGAATTGTTACATCAATTTTCTGGAAACTATACATCGAAGAGTTTATGGGATGCATTGGAAAAGAGATGTGAAGGCAATGACCAATATGAGAAAGTCGACAAAAGGTTTTGAAGTCTTGTCATAGGCCCTATTCCTGGTCAGAAATATAGTGAAATCACCCGAAGCCTATGCTTTTTTGAATCCAATCGTAGATTTTATGCCAGTCATAGGAAGGATGTGAAAGCTACTAACTTATATTAGAGTTTGCTTCCTTTAGCTGACTTATCAGAGATCGAGAGAATTGCCATAAAGTGAAGACAGAAACCACGCAAAGGTGTACTAGTACCAAAAGTGAGTAGACAAGAAGGCTGTCATTGGGAAGGAATTTGATAGCTTCAAGTTTTATCAGAATGAAACTATTCCACGGCGGGGCAGGCTGCTGCTAAGGCGGCTGCAGGTAATGTGGACAAGCACGAGAAGGCATGTCTCGAGAATCAGCATGTGTTTGTCCCCTTTGCTTTTGACACGTTCGGGCACCTCGCGTCAGAGGCTGCGGACACGCTCGGGCGGATCCAGAAGGTTATGCATGGACATATAGTGACTCCTAGAGCTAAGAAACTTGTTTTTATCCGCTTAGGTTTTGCTATTCAAAAAGGGCTTGCGGCGCAGCTTGTTGCCCGTTTGCCCCGTATGTCGGACTGAGTTGTAACCGTTATTTTGATTGTGGAAATGGAAGAAGTTGATGGCTTAAAGGTAAAAAATAAAAAATAAAAAAAATAAAAAATAAATAAAAAAAATCTGATTGCATGATTTGCACATTAAATGAGTGAAATGCGTTTGGTAAATCTTACAAAAGAAGAAGCTGATATGAAAGAAAAGATTTTGGAGGCTTTACCTGAGAAATGGGAGAATTATGTAATGATGATAACTCATGATAAAGAATATCCCGGATTATCATTTACTGATCTGATTCAAAGATTATAAGCAAGGGATATGGAGTTAATGGTTAACAAATCACTTCCTGCACAAATTCAGAATCCTGTTGTATATCATGGAGAAAATGATTCAACAATCAATGTTGTGAAGTCTAATATTATTAGTTCCACACCTCCTACAGCATTCATTGCAGGTAAATCTAAAACTCCTAGTTATTCTGTTGGTTGTGCTGTTTTTGTGCCTAGTTCTTCAACCCAGAATGCTTTGTCTGCACAAACTACCGATGATTATAATGCTTTAATGTCTGCATTGGTATCTTCATATTTTGGTGTGATTACTGGTTCGGTAAGTAACGTAGAATTAACCAATGAAGATTATGACCAAATTGATTATGATCATTTGGAAGAGATGGATCTGAACTGGCAATATGCTATGTTGGTTCGAAGAACGAAGAAATTTTTCAATAGAACTGGCAAAAAAAAGATTGAATTAGGATGGGAAAATTGGACTGGATAAATCAAAGGTTAAATGTTATAAGTGTTCTGTATATGAACATGTTGCACGCGAATGTCCAAATTCAACTAAAAATAAATTAAAGTCTGGTCAACATGCTCATTTGGTTATTCATTCACTAAATGAAGTTCACAAGGTTGAAAACAAATCTGTTTCTTTTGATGAAAAACTGACATAAATATTCTGGCATCCAGATGAATTTGCCTGGAATGCAGATTCTAGTGTTTCAAACAAATCAAATATTCCTATCACTATTGCATTGACTGCTCGTCATGATGATGGTAGTATTTTGACTGATTCTGATTCTAATTCGACAATATCAATGATCAAAGAAGTTAAAGTCGAAGAATCAAAATGTATTGAATGTATAAGTTTGGGTAAAAAGAATGCAAATCTTGAAAAAGATTCTGAATTATTGTCGGAAGAAGTGGTGATATTAAAATAAGAGTTGGAAGAATTTCAAAAGAAATATTATGAATTGGTTCATGTTCATGAGGATGCTTTGAAAGAAAAGAGTGAATTGGCTGAAGAATGTGAAAAAGCCAAGGCTGAAGCGTTAGATGCCACACAAGAATATGAAAAAGCTAATGCACTTGTTGTTGAATCGGCTGCTACCATTGATAAACTTCAAAACAAGATATCTACACTTCAAGTTGAAAATGTTATTTTTCGTGATAAGAATGAAGTCTTGACAAAAGACTTTGAGATTTTCAAGAAGAAACGAGAAAGTGTGCTTGAGGGATTGTTTGTTGAATGTGAGATCCGGAAGTTGCAAACGTATGAGTATGATGACCTCAATGAAAAATTCATCAAGTCTCAAAAAGAAGTGTTTGATGCTCAACAGAAAATATCTGAATTAAAGTTGGAAATTTTTGAGTTAAAAAGGCAATTGAAGAATTGCAATTTATCGCCAACAATGCTGAATTCATTGTATAAACAGGATAGGAGTAAGGATAGTTCTAAGAAGAATGATATTCACATGGTTCCTCAACCAGTGGATTTGTCTGAATTTACATATGTTCCTCTTGATAAGATGAATTGCATGATTATTCAAAGTTTGCCACTCCAGCAAAGAAGAAGACAAAATCTGAGAAGAAGCAAAAACCTTTAGGTGAAGCTCCGAAATTTAATTCAAAGTCTATTTTTCTGGAATATGAACAGATTTTTGATAAGGTTGCTTCAAGTACTTCATCTGCAACTGAAGAAGAAAAATCTTTGCGTGAAAAGAACAAACTGAAAGATATCAAAGCTAAATTTACTAGAGAAGCTAAGGGGAGAGAAGCTTCTAGTTCTTCTTCAAGTTCATCAAAGACTCTAGGTTATAAGAACAAAGGTTTGGGTTCTGAAGTCAAGGAAGCACCGGTTCAAAATAAAAAGCCAGAAAAAGCTGCACAGAATCCCAAAGTTAAGATTCCAAAGAAATCACCTCCTCCGAAGCACAAGTCTTATTATTCTGGAGGATCATGATCTTCAAGGAGTCCATCTCCTATCTGATGATTTCTTTGATAACTTTGATTCTGAACATTCTTCTAGTTTTCAAAATTCAAAGAATTTTTCAAATGTGCTTAGATTTCAAGAAAAACTTTGTTATGCATGTCGTCAACCTGGACATCTTGCTGCTGATTGTCTGACGACTGCATATATCCACAACACTGCTAAATAAGTGGATAACAACGGTCAGATTTTTGATGAGCCATGGTCTCCAAAAGTCAAATCAACTTGTAAGTCATATTGGTCTAAATCATGTACGCCAGTTGAAACTGATTTTGTTCCTGATCAAAAATCAAAATCTTTCAAATTATGGAAACCAAAAGTTGTTTCCAAGGCCAACAACGACTATGTGGAAGACACCGGGCGACCCGACGCCGTTGAATCGGGTTGATCCCAAAGCGACTAATGTTTTATTTGGTGTCAGCAGGTTTTTCTGGAAGACCTTTCGGTGATTGGAAAATTGCTGATTGTGAAATATCTGTGATAATTTAATATGCATGTTCAAATCTTTTTTGTTTTTCAAAATACTACACTGCTAGTATTTGTGTTGGTTGATCAATTTTTCTGGTGTTTTTCATTCTGTCTCATTTTGAGGGGGAGTTTGTTTTTGAAAAATACAAAAATAGTGTGTTGTTTGTCACATGTTTAAACAATGCAAATCTATAAATAGAGTTGTCATTTTTAGGGGGGAGAAATTTGAAAAGACAAAAACATTGAAAAATGCAAAAATCCAAAAACATTGAAAAATGAGAAATTGTATCCGACATGAATGGGAAATGATGGTACATTGGCTAACGATGTCTGACTCATGGATGAACTAGATGAAAAAGCCATAAGATCATTTGATCGATGTGTAAGGTAGGCTCGGAAAATCAGAAAGTATTTGAATGTGCTATACACTAAATCTGATGTTTGACCTAGTGGACAACATCTTGATGCATATCTCACGATATATCAAGAAAAAGATATGTGAAAAGAAAAATGAGAAGTCACTGTATATACATTTGTTCATTTTGTAAAAATTTAAACTTGTTTTATTTTCTTTATTTTGTCAAACGATCGGACTTTCTTTGCGTATCGAAAGATCGGCCTGATCGTTATTCGTTTGACATTCTGCTTTATTTTCTTGGTGTTTCGTATAACTCATCGGACTTTCTCTGCGTGTGCGAGAGCACCGACCTGATTGTTTTTGGGTTATACAATTTCAACTTGTTTTATATTCTTATTTTGTTAAATCCGAGGCCTTATCTGCGTATCGAAATATCAACCTTAATGTAGATGATTTAACGTTCTTATGTAGGGAAATATTTTGTGAGGCTTGTACATTAGACTAATGATGGTTTGTAATTAGTTTTGGACTTGTTAGTGGGTTAAAGGGGGTTTACGATTTGGGCCTAGGGGAACCGATTTTGTAGTGTTTTCGTAAGTATATAAACCTAATCACATGTTGTGATTGGGTTGGACTTTTGAGCAGAACTAGGGAGGTTCACGATTTTGGGGGCTTTGATTTTGTAATCATACAATCATTGGAAATATATCATAAGTTCTTGGTTTATTGTTTGTGTTGATTACTATTATTAATAATTATCGTATCCTCCAACTTGACACACACTAAGTCGGATTCCGCACGAGTTAGTGTGAAGATATCGTGTAAGTATCAAGGATTTTGGACTTACAATTAGTGTCAGAGCCAAGAAACGTGTGTTTCATGGCTCACACGATACCTGGTTAAGTATACTAACGGTGTTCTTGAAGTTTTTCAGGTTTTCGATTCTGGAAACAGTTTCTCGATCATCAGTTTCTGCATATATTCGAAGTTTATTGCTTCTGACTTGTCTGGTTTTGTGCAAAAAACGTTTTTGGTGATTTTCGTGGATTCACAGGTGGTTCTCGTTCAATCTGTGGTGGTTCTCGATCGGTCTTCAGTGGTTCTTGATAGATTTCTGCTGATTCTCGATCTGTGGCAACTGTTTCCCAATCAAATAGATGTTTTCGATTAATCAAGTTATTTTCGGAAAGCTCTTTATTGCAGATTTGTCAAGATTCGTTTTTTTTAAGAACAAGCTATCCAGTTCTCGATCGTGTTTGTCTTTTCGATTGAATCTAAGGTTTTCGATCGAGTTAAGGTTTCCGTTCGAATGGCTCGTTCTTAATCGGATCAAAGGTTTTTGACTATGTTAGTGGTTTTCGATCGTGTTGGAGTTTTTCGATCAATTTCAAGGTTCTCGCTCGAATAGCAGGTTCTCGATCGAATCGGAAGTCTTCGACTGTGTCAGTGGTTTCCAATCAGGGTGGTTTTCATTTGAAGATTTCTGTTGGTGAAACGGTTCTCGTGTTGCCTACAGTTTGTCTTTTCGGTGACTGGTTCTCGATTTAGGTCATAGCCATGGATTACGATTTGGGAAATGTTGAATCATCGGTGTATCAGAAATTAGATGCTGAAATAGGAACAACCACACGTCCTCCTAGATTGATGTCAGTGGATGATTTTCAAAGATGGAAGTATCGTTTCACGAATCATTTGAACTGTGTGGATTTCAAATTGTGGAGGTCTGTAAGCGTAGGACCTTTTAAACCCGTACATGTGGGTGGAGAGAAGGATGGAAAGGATAAAGCACCAGGAGAATTTGATGATGCTGATTGGGAATGACTCACTAAAGACGAAAAGGCGTATGCTATCATGACAATGGCATTATCGCCAGAAATTGCTCAAGCTTTCCGGAAATACCAAACTGCTAAGGATCTTTAGGATGCGTTGATAAAAGCCTATGAAGGGAATGAAGATATGAAGGATAGTCATCAAGAGATTCTCAAACAATGATTCAACATGTTCAATCATGTACTTGGAGAGAACCTTGAAACACAGATCCAGAGATTCATTACCTTGATCACTGAAATGTGCAACGAAAATATAGAACCTACTGTGGTGGAGCAGAATCTGAAATTACTGAATAGTTTGCCTAAGAGTTGGGACATGAATATCTCTTATGGCCGAAAATGATACTGAGGTATGTTCAAACCCTACTTGTGCTCAATTAATTCGTGGTTTGAGACAGATACGTAAAAACCTTGAACTACAATTATTTGATTCTGAGTGTGCCACTAGTTCTTTCAAGAGTAGGTTAGCTAAGAGTGAAGAGAAGGTGAGAGCTCAATCTGAGGACATTAAGAAATATCATAGCTTAGCTACAAAAAAAATCCATTTTGTATGATCGAGCTAAAATTGAAATAGGAAAATTAAAGGGTGAATTAGATGATTTGCAGCATAAGTATGATGAATTAATGGTTAAGTATGAAACTAATAAAGGAAGAAGCAAACGGATGCTAGAAAAAAGTAAAGGTTTGTCTCTAGAAATTGTTGAAGGTAGGTTTGAAAGGGATAAGTCAGGACTTGGATTAGATAATTCGAACCTAATGAGAACTGGTGTGCCTCCCCCTATGCCTAGAGACATTGTGAGGAATTTGTTTGAGAAAGATATGTTGAAAGATCAGACCTAGATTATAAGGAAGTTGGCCCTCCTCTTGATAGTGAGTTAGTTGGTGTGTCCCCAAGAACTCGGGAAGAGATCAATAGAATGAATTCTTCTAGTATAGGGTCGATTGCTGAAACATCTAATTTAGAAGTTGAATCAAAACCAACTGAACCCAAAGTTGAAATTCCTTGTTCTTGCATTTCTGTTTCTTGTGCAGATGATGTGAAAATTAAGGATATTTCTGAAAAGGATCATGAGTGCCAAAGGGCTGAAGCATGTCATAAGTCCATTCCTTTTGAAGCTTGTTTAACTAAGAACAATGTTTTTTAGTCTGTGTAGAAGCATATTTCTATGCTGCATTGTGTCTCGTGTATTGTATCTATATGAGAGCTTATGTGTGTGTGACTAAGAGGGCAGCGGACCAGTTGGTCTAGCGTACCAAATGGTCCGCCGGACCAGATGGTCCGGATGTGGTCCGCAGCTCATTTAGTCATACTTATAAATAGGTAGCATGTGTAGAGAGTTGAACACTTCTGAAGAACTCTTGTCATATTCTACACTTCTGTGTGTGTTTCTGTGTGTGTGCTCTCAAGGCTTATTAATACAAACTCCATTTGTATTTACTTGTTTGATCTTGTCTTCATCTCATTATCACGTGATTAGCAAACGATCCATCGCTCCTTTCATCTACAAGTGGTATCAGAGCTATCTGGTTCCATTTGCTGATCATATTCTGTGATTTTGGAGTTTTTTAGAGAGAAAAAGTGGGTTTTGAAGGGCATTCTTCATCAAATTCTTCCAATTCCAGGTGTTTCCAAGGTTAATAATGATTTTCGAGGGTTCCTGGTAAGTTTTCGCATCTGTGTGAAGCAAATTTAAGTTCAATTTGTCAAAATTTGCGAAATTAGTCGAAATCTGTATGAAAAACGACTGGTCCGCCCGATGAACAATCTGGTCCGCCTCCTGGTCCGCTAGGCAATCTTCATCAGCTGGTCCGTGACGGTTATCGCGTACCATTGTGATCCGCTGAAAAACTGGCCCGCCGTACCAGTTTTGGTCCGCCGTACCACATCTGATCCGCAGGTATAATCTGGTCCACTGAGGTATAATCTGGTCCACTAGTACAGTTTGGTCCGCTGAGGTTGATCTGGTCCGCTTTTGATCCGCAAACACAAATCTGGTCCGTTGAAAGTGTTTTGATCCGCTGGCGTAACTTGAGAACCGTAAAGAGTTACGGAACCCAATACTAGTCAAAACGTTCGACTCGACGAGATCTAGGGCTTCTACCCGCCTACGGCCAGTACCGTTAAGCTTGGAAGACCTCCGTTTTTGAGTTCGAAGTTTTGAGGTGTCATTTTTCGGAAAATATGTCGGATTTTCAAGCATTTTCCGCGATTCAAAACACGATGCAAGCTATCATTAACTATGATAATGAAATAGGAACAAGTCAGAAAGTTCCGAAATTGCTCAGATTGGAAGATTATCATAGTTGGGTGAAGCGATTCAATGCATATGTTGGTGCTAATGATGTTGATTTTTGGATATCTTACAATAATCTATACGAGTAGCCAACAGGAACAAATGGAAGGCCAGTTTTGCAACAATGTCTTATTGGTGAGCAAAAGAAGGCATATCAAGCAGAACAAAAAGCTTATGGTGCTTTAACAATGGCACTACCTTCAGACTTATTACATCAGTTTTCTGCATATACTTCTGGAAAAGAGTTGTGGGATGCAATTCAGAAACGTTGTGAAGGTAATGATCAATTCAAGAAAAGTAAACAAAAGGTTCAAAAGAAAGAATTTGACAATTTCAAGCATTATCCAAATGAAAGTATTTCAAAGCTCATTACTAGGTTTTCACATTTACTGAGTGAAATGTCTTTAGTTGGAATAAAAAAGGAAGAAGATGATTTGAAAGATAAGTTATTAGAGGCATTACCTGAAAAATGGGAAAACTATGTGATGATGATTACTCATGATAAAGAGTATTCAGGAGTGTCATTCATCAATTTGATTGAACAAATACAAGCAAGAGATATGGAGTTGAGTGTTAACAAATCCATGCCTGCACAAGTACAGAATCCAGCTGCCTATCGTGGTGAAAATGATTCTACCATAAATGCTAAAAAGTCAAACATTTTCAGTGAAGGTCCTCCTACTGCATTTATTGCTGGAAAATCTGAGACTTATAGTTATTCTCCAGGTTGTACTCCTACATGTCCAAATCAATCATCAAAGCCTACAATTCCTGACAAGGCATCTGAGGATTTAGCTTCATTGCTATCTGCTTTTATCTCATCATCTAGTAGTTCAATTTTTTGGAAACTGGGAGAAGTTGATTTGGTTGCAAATGACTTAAGTGAGTTGGATGATGATCATTTGGATGAGTTAGATTTATATTGGCAATTTGCTATGACTGTTGAAAGAGGTAAGAGATACATGAAGAAGCATGGTAAACAATCTTTTCTTCCAGGAGGAAAACTTGGATTGGATAAGTCCAAAGTTAGATGTTTCAAATGCTCTCAAATTGGACATTTTGCTCGTGAATGTAAAAATCCAAAAATATCTGTTTCTGCGTCCTCAACAAACAATTCAAACTCGCAAGCCTTGATTTCACAAAGGGATGAAGGTTATGATTGGAATAAGGATATTGAAATAATGGAAGAGAAACAGAAACAGTTGGCATTAAATGCAACCAAACCTGCTTTGGTTTATGATAGTTCTCTAAATAAGTATGTCGAGTGGTATCCTGATGAATCTGCATTTCTTGCCGAAGTTGTAAGAAAGGAGGTAAGTGATTCTAATTCAGAAACAAGTTCATGTGAAACAGTACTGGGAGATGGAGTTGCTGAACTTACAAAAGATTTACAAAAGAACTGTGAAGCATGTGTTGTTGCAAATGATAAATTTGAAACTTTGTTGAAAGATTATGGTTTGATAACTGAAGAACTCAAAGTTGTGATAGCTGCTTTGGAATGTTCAAAACAAAGATGTGCTGATTTAGAAAAAGTTAATTCAGAGTTGGTAACAGAAAAGGATAAATGGATTGCTGATTTTGAGAAAGAAAAGGCTGCTCATCTTGATGCAGTTCAAGATTTTGAGAATCTATTTGAAAAGAGTTATCCTGTTCAACAAAGGTATGAAAAAGAAAATGCAATTGTTGTTGAAGCTGCAGATAAAGTTTTAGAACTTCAAGACGAACTTTCAAAGCTTCGAGATGAAAATGTTCAGATGCGTGAAAAGAATGACATTTTAACAAAAGATGTCGCTTCTTTTACTAAGAAATGGGAGAAGGTTCATGCTGAGCTAATGGAGTTATGTGATACCAAAAGGCAACTGAAGGCTGAATACAATGAATTATCAGATGACTTTATTGGTACTCAGAAAGATTTGTTGGCTGCTCAAGTCAAAATATCTGAGTTAAAAGTTGAGATTCTCGCTCTTCAAAAGCAAGTAAAGAATTCAGCTATGTCTCCTACATTACTGAATTACATTTACAATCAGGAAAAGAGTGACGGAAGTGTGAAAGAAGAGGAATTACATTCTGTTCCAGCTCCAGTGGTTATATTAAATCCTCCATCTGTGTCACTTGATCCAAGAGCTGAATTGCAAGATTATTCTAAATTTGCAACTCCAGCAAAGAAGAAGAAAAACAAATCTGAGAAAAGGGAGTAGAAATTAGGTGAAGCTCCAAAGTTTGTGTCAATTTCAAAGGCTTTGGAAGATGAAAAGCTTTGTGAGAAAATTGCGTCTGGTTCTTCATCTGTCCATGAAGAAGAAAAAGCTTTGATTCAAAATAACAAATTGAAAGCTATTAAAGCTAAATTTACCAGTGCAGCTAAAGGCAGAGCAGTTCCAACGGTTTTTTCAACTTCTTCTGAAGTCCAGGGATACAAGCATAAAAGGTCTTGGTTATGATTCTAAGGAAGAAGTAGTTTCTCAAACACAACGACCAAAGAAAGTTGCTGGTTTAACTCAAAAGAACAAATCACAACAGCAGAAACGACATGTTGATCATTATTATTCTGGAGGGTCTTCTTATAGTTCTGGTTCTTCTCAACGAAGTCCATCTCCAAGGTATGATACTTCTGATGATTTCTTTGATTCATTCAGTTCCGAAAATATTTTTGGTTATCATGATGTGTTCAAACAGGACAAGAGAAATCTAAAGAATTTTGTTGATAAAAAACAAATTTTTGAATCAAATCCGGCTAGCAGTTCCCTTAATGTTTTTCAAAGGAAGTGTTATGCATGTCGTAAACCAGGGCATCTTGCTGCACAATGTCCTACGAATGCGAGCATTCACTCCTATGTGCACAAAACTGCTAAATATGTGGATTTAAATGGTCATATTTTTTATGAACCGCAACCGTCGATGTACAAATCAACTAGTAAGCCGTCTTGGGCAAAGACGCAAGTTGATCATTTTGTGGGTTCATTAAACAGTTTTCAATCGCCACTGATGTGGAAACCACGAGCTGTTTCCTTGGCAAACAAAGACCATGTTGAAGACACCGGGCAACCCGAGGCTGTTGACTCGGGCCGATCCCAAAATCACTAACGTTTTATATGGTGTCTGCAGGTTTCTTCAAGAAGACCTATCATGCGTGTGTTGCTGATAGTGAAGAACTTGTCTAATTTAGTGTTTCAACGACATATCTTTTTCAAATGTTTTTCAACCGATTTTTTCAAAACTAAAACTGCAAAGTGTCAGTGTTGGTCAATCAATTTTCTTTCTTGTTCATATGTTTACATTTTGTAGTTGTACATATTTTAGGGGGAGAAAATTGAAAATTCAAAAAATAATGTTTGTTTGAATTTTAGGGGGAGAAATTGGAAAAATATAAAAAAAAATGGAAAATTGAGAAATTGATCCGACAAAAGCGAGAAATGATGGTACATCAGCATATACGTTATCTGCCATGGATAGACTAAGTCTAAAGGCTGTGGGTACTTGCATAATCTGTGAATGTGCATGACTAATCTGATATCTGCAAGTAAGATATAAACATAAAGCTTGCCTGATGATCTTTGGTTATTTGCTTCTTTATGAATGCTGTGTGATGATTCTAAAAATAGAATAAAGAGATATCTTGATGAATGCATGTTTTCATTTTGCAAAGATTTCAACTTGTTTGATTTTCTTTATTTTGTCAAACGATCGGCCTTTCTCTGCGTATCGAAAGATCGACCTGATTGGTGTTCGTTTGACGTTCTGCTTTATTTTCTTTGGTGTTTCGTATAATCCATCGGACTTTCTCTGCGTGTACGGGAGTACCGACCTGATTGTTGTTGGATTATACAATTTCTGCTTTATTTTTATATTTCTTATTTTCCTAAACAATCGGACTTTCTCTGCGTGCTCACAAGGCCGACCTGATTGTTGTTTGTTTGGGGTTCTGCTTTATTTTTGCATGACTCATCAAGGATGATTAAAATCTCTAAGAAAGTTGGTATTATATGATAAATATGATGATTTGCCAGTATTTCTGATAGAGTGGAGGCCGAGTTATCAGTGCATGATAAAAGTACCTTAAGCATATCTGAAAACGATAAAAATTGATTGGTGCATGCTGAAATAAACATAAATGTTGTATTTGCGATTATCTTGGCGTGCATGCTGATTAAGACCGAAATTGAAATGTGCTAGATGCGTTATGTCTGATATGATCTCGTGTCGTGATCTTTCTCGCAAAATACCAAAAATAGAGTGTAATTGTGTATTGCATTTATATTTCCATTTTAGTAAAATTCAAAAAGATTTTTAGTGTGTTTTAGCATAACTTTGAAAAATCAAAAAGATTTTTAGTGTGTTTTAGCATAACTTTGAAAAATCAAAAAGATTTTAGGTGTGTTTTGATCTAAAGTTTCTAAAAGCCATAAAGATTTTATTTCTTAGTTGTTTTCGATTGATTAACACTTGATACAAAATCAAAATTTCAAAATCAATATCTTGGATTCTCAAAGAGAAGTTTTGCACCAAGATTAAATTATTTTTGGAAATTCAAAGAAAATCCGCACTTTTGTCTTCTAAAGTTGCCGGTGTTTGTGTGTCAAGACTCAAGCATGGTGAAAGGGGGAGTTTGTTATATCTTTCACAAGTGGATCTTGAAGGTCAAAGGTTTATTCAAGAATGATCCAGCCATGCAAGCTCTATTTCTGACAAGATTTCAAGTTGACGATCGGATGCAACATTGTTGAAGATTGAAGACTAGAGATTTAGTTAGAATAGATACACTACACGTTAAGGGGGAGTTTGTATAAGCATATTTCTATGCTGCATTGTGTCTCGTGTATTGTATATATATGAGAGCTTATGTGTGTGTGACTAAGAGGGCAGCGGAGCAGTTGGTCTAGCGTACCAAATGGTCCGCCGGACCAGATGATCCGGATGTGGTCCGTAGCTCATTTAGTCATACTTATAAATAGGTAGCATGTGTAGAGAGTTGAACACTTCTGAAGAACTCTTGTCATATTCTACACTTCTGTGTGTGTTTCTGTGTGTGTGCTCTCAAGGCTTATTAATACAAATTCCATTTGTATTTACTTGTTTGATCTTGTCTTCATCTCATTATCACGTGATTAGCAAACGATCCATCGCTCCTTTCATCTACAGTCTGTTTCTGTTTCTGTTTCTGTTTCAAAACCTTTAATGTCAGTGTCTAATAAGTCAGATAAAACTAAAACTGACAAATCGAATGCTGAGTCTTTGAATGGTTTGTTTGGTGGTGAGATTAATGGTTCTAAGTTGCGTGTAATTAATGTTAAAAATATGCGTGAATCTCGACCAAATGATTTTGTGACCTATCCCTAGGTTGTAACTACGTTCAACAGACCTAAAGGGGGTAAAAGTGATCAATACTGTTTGTTGACTCAACCTGAGGAAAATAAGGTCAAAATTCACAAATTGGATGACAAGCCCTCATGGAAATCGTCCTACCCAAGACGATCATATGAATGTAGTAGCATACATGATCCTAAAACATTGAATTGTTATAATTGTGGTAAACCAGGACACTTTGCTGCTACATGTTTAAACAGGCCTTATGAACCATATTTTCCTCAATCATATCGAGGAGGCCAAAACACGAATGTTGGGAACGCCAGGTACACAGAGAACCCACAGAAAGTTTTATCTAAGGGGAAGCATGACTCAAAGCCAATGAAGATGCAAAACTTTAAGGCCAAGCTGAATGTTTCACCTAAGACAAAACTGTCTGAACAACAGTGGAATGTTGACAAACCTAAAAACCGCAGGTTTGTTCAAAGGGGCATTTACAACAAGAAGCATAAATTTGTAAAAGAACCTTTTGATCAAAATCAGGCCAAAGAATATTTTAAAACTAATAAGAGGCCAAAAAGATTTCAAATGACCCCATTTCAAAATAACATCCCACTTAATAAAATACAAGTTGTTGTTTGGAGACCAAAAATTTGTCCAATAGTTGAAAAGACTTTAGGAAAGAAAAACGAAATCAAAGAAGTACCCAGAAATGTTGAGACCTGGGTACGCGTTTCTAACTGATCTCACATGTCGTGCAGTTATAATCAGGGAGGACTTATAACAATCTCTGGTATGTTGATAGTGGTTGTACCATGTAAATGACTGGAGACATATCCTTGTTGCAAGATATTCATGAATTTAACGGATGATATGTGTCGTTTGCGGGAGTAAATGGAAGTCAGATCACGAAGAAAGGAATTATGAAGAATGGTTGTCTCAGCTTCTCAGATGTATACTATGTACAAGAACTTAACCATAGTCTGCTCAATGTGTCTCAAATCTGTAACAGAAGGTTTCCTGTCTTGTTTGACGAAAAGGAGTGCATTATTTTGAGACCTGGATTCAAGGTCCCTGATGAATGGGTATTGCTGCGAACCCCTAGGAAAGGAAACTCATATGTTCTAAATATGAATGATCCTCCAGCTTCAAATGTGGCTTGTCTATTTTCAAAGGCAATTGAACAATTGGCGTTGCTATGGCACAGACGTTTGGGGCATGCAAATTTGAAGAACCTGAACAAATTAGCTAAAGGAGACTATGTGTGAAATCTCCCAGTCACTGAGTTCGGATCAGTGGAAAAATGCAGAGCATGTGCCAAGGGGAAGCAACACAAGCATCCCCACAAAACAAAAATGTTTAATTCAATTTCTGCAATTCTTCAGCTACTGCATATGGATTTGTTTGGACCAATGCCAGTCAAGAGTGTGAGCAAGTTTTCATATTGCCTTGTCATCACAGATGATTACTCACGATACACGTGGGTGTTTTTCATGGGCAATAAGTATGAGACACCAGATCTTATCAAGCAATTTATTACCTTAATCGAGAATCAAACGAACATGAAGTTGAAAGCTATTCGAAGTAATAATGGCACTGAGTTCAAAAACGCAGACATGAACCAGTTCTATGCTGCGAAAGGGGTTACACATCAGTATAGTGCTCCATAAACTCCACAACAGAACGGAGTTGCTGAAAGAAGGAATCTTACATTGATTGAAGCTGCTAGAACAATGTTGGTCGACTCAAAACTTCCTATATTCTTCTGGGCAGAGGCAATCAATATTGCATGTCATGTTCAAAATTGTGTGTTGATCAATAAGCGTTTGCAGAAAATTCCTTATGAAAGTTTTCTTTCATGAAAAGCCCAAAGTGGGCCATTTCAGGGCTTTCGGATGTCCTTGCACTGTACTTATTTCCTCTGATGTTGGTAAATTTGATGCAAAAGCTGATGATTGCTATTTTCTAGGTTACTCTGCGAGCAGTGCTTATCGAGTTCACAACAAGATAACTTCAGTAATTATCGAGTCAACGAATGTGGAAAGGATGGAAGAAAATCCTACTGATGCAGGATCTGGGCCTGACTGGATTTTCAATTATGGATCATTTTTTGAACCTTTTTGGTTGTCTGAAATTTTTTCAGAAGAAGAAGACAGGATTGATGACACTTAGTTTGTCGAACATCCTGAGTTAGTCGATCGCTCTAATATTCAAAGTGCTTCAGGACCAGAGACAGTTGAAGAAGACGTATGTGAATCAGGGACTGTCAAAGATGTTCGTGAAGAATCTGTCATTGAAAACATAGTTGTTAACGCTATAGCTGGCAGTAGTTCATCTGTTCAACAAAATGTGGAAGTCAACTTGCCAGCTATGTCCTTTGTGCCTGATATTAGGCAACTCAGAATTCACAAGGATCATCCTATAAGCAATATTATAGGCCCCGTTAGTTCAGGTGTAGTTACTAGAAGTCATGCAGGAGATATCAACAGATGTTTGTTCTCATGTTTCATTTCTCAGATTGAGCCTCCTAACATTGTCGTAGCACTGAAGGATCCAAATTGGGTAGAAGCTATGCCTGAAGAACTGAATCACTTTGCTAAGTTGGGAGTGTGGGAATTATTGCCGAAGCCATCAGATAAGGCGGTTATTCCTACAAGGTGGTTATATAAGAACAAGAAGGATGATTCTGGGGTAATTGTTCGCAACAAAGCAAGACTCATTGTGTAGGGATATAAGCAAGTTGAAGGCATTGATTATGATGAGGTCTATGCCCCGGTCGCCCGTTTAGAGGCAATTCAAAAATTTCTTGTCGTTGCATCATATCTAAATTTCACAGTACGTTAAATGGACGTGAAGACGACATTTTTGTATGCTGAGATGGCGGACGAGGTATATGTGGTGCAACCTCCAGGTTTTGTAGATGCTGAACATCTAGATCATGTGTATAGATTGGATAGAGCTCTCTATGGATTACATCAAGCACCACGGTCATGGTATGATACTCTGACAAAGCACTTGGTGGAGAATGGATATACAAGGGGAGTAATCGATCAAACGTTGTTCCGCAAGAGGGTCAAAGATGATTTTATCATGGTACAGGTGTACATTGATGATATCATCTTTGGCGCTACAAATGAAGACTTGTGCACGGAATTTGAAGAAGTCGTGAAGAAGAAGTTTTAAATGAGTTCATAAGGAGAAATGAATTTCTTTTTGGCGTTGCAAGTGAAACAGGATAAAACCGGAATTCTTATTCATCAGAGGAAGTATGTGGATGAAATTTTGGCGAAATATAATATGAAAGATTGCAAGCCCATATCAACTCCTATGGCATCTAGGCCTGCTTTACTTCCGGATGAAGATGGGGATGATGTGAGCGAGAACTTGTATCGATCAACGATTGGGTCGCTGATGTATTTAACAGCAAGTCAGCCTGATATCATGTTTGCAGTTTGTCAGTGTGCATGATATCAGTCCAAACCTAAATTCTCTCATCTCTCTGCTGTTAAAAGAATTTTTAGATATTTAAAGGGCAGGCCTCAGCTTGGACTTTGGTATCCTAAAAATCTGAATTTGATTTGTACGCTTTTTATGACAGCAATTATGGGGGTATGTCTCTTAACAGGAAATTAACTTCGGTTGGATGTCAATACCTGGGAGATAGGCTAATTTCTTGGCAATGTAAAAAACAGCAGACAATATCAACCTCCACTGCAGAAGCTGAGTATGTAGCAGCCTCTGCTTGCTTCTCACAGGTGTTATGGATTCAAAATCAGCTCTCTAACTACGGTATGAACTTTGATTGCACTCCAATTTATTGTGATAACACTGTTGCTGTGCAAATTGTGAAAAATCCGGTAATGTTTTATAAAACCAAGCACATTGACATTAAAATCCATTTTATCCGTGACTGTTTTGAGAGAAACTTGATTCGGATGGAGAGGGTGAGCACTGAACAAAATTTTTCTAACATGTTCACAAAGGCCCTTGACCGAGCTAAGCTTGAAATGTGCATGGAAGGTCTGAAAATGATCTCTTTTACTGACTGATTTGGCAGAATTTTTTTTAGTTTATTTGTTTCTTTTGTTTAAAAAGAATAATGATAATAATAATATATATAAATATAAAGTGATGTAAAAATTCAAAAAGCAGGGGAAGAATAAGAGACCCCTAAAAAATTGTGGCTTTTTATTTTTTTAATTTGTCTTGTGTTTGTTTTGAGAATGTGGAAAGTGAAATAAACTTCCGTCATGAGAATGGCTGACACGCGTAAGGCAGATGTGAAAGACACGATCCATGGTGATATGTTGGTAGGCTCAGCTCATAAATCTGAAAAGGTATGCATTACACACTTAAAGATAACATATGGCAGTTTGTTAGGTAACGACACTTAGGTTAATTGCATTACTATTTGACTGCATGTTCAAGTTCCCGATACACACGCCCGATTATGAGTTCGTTGATGTCATGCTCAAAAAATCCCATCCCTCTGCTTTGCGAGAGCAATGACCTGGGGATGTTGTACGTGAGTCAGGCCTCCTCTGTTTTGCGGTAGCAAAGACCTGGAGCCTCCCTGATCCACGTACCTCTAAGATCACATTGTATATTATTATTAAACCTAAAAGATGCCAATGTGCACAAATAAAAGAGACCCTCAAGAGTCCAAAACCCTCAGCCTTTGTCATTGATGAGAGCATTACTAAAAGTGTTTCAAAAATTCAGTTGACTTGTATATTATCCCCAAAAAAACCTCATGATCTTTTCTTTCTTCTCGCAACCCAGTCTGGAGCATGATGTTAGGCTTAAGGAAAGGTGTCGTGAAAATATGTGGTAGGGAATTTATATGCTTGATAGTGTGCGATAAAATGTACCTAGGATTTTTTTGGAATCCACTTTCAGTTCATAACTAATGCACAATAAAAGATAATTAAAGTGACAAACAGCCTGACTAAGAAAAGGGTTTGAGTTTAAAGTGGACCAGTATATTGGCAATCACCTGGATGTATTGGAGTAACAGAAGCTGAAAAGGGTTCCTCGGTCAGATTCATACGGTTTGATCCCTAAGAACCATCTCAGAACAGGTATGGTGTTTATGGGTTAGTAAATTTTTTTATTTATATTTTGCTTTGTTTTTATGTTATTTCAATTGTTAATTATTTGTTTGTTTGGCTCTGCCTTGTCAAAATTATTTTTATGCTTGGTCTTAGTGGAAGTAATGAAGGGAAAATCTTTTAAACTTGTCACATATTGTTAATATAATGGGTGAAAATGCATTTTATATAACATGTGAAAGGTTTGGGATGATTTTTGAAAAACCTTGCATTTGTTTAGGGGGTATTGTGAACATGTTTTAAAAATGGATTATTTGTAATAAAGGGGGTCGGTCATTTTTTTTACCCTAAAACCGCCTCCCTCATCTTTCTCTCCGCCTCCCTCTCTCGGTCTAAACGCCACCAACCACCGCCGACTGCCACCATCTACACAGCCGCACACCGCCACCATCAGATCATCCACCTCACTTTCTTCTTCGATTAGCGCCTCCTTCCATTCCCTTCACCTCTCTACCATATCGGTTCACACAACAGATTTTGCCATCGTCGCCACCTCTCCATCTCTCGTCCTTGTTTCAAATCATCGATTGTCTTGTGTTTCCTTGCAAGTTTTAGAGGTTTGTTGTGTTTCTAGCTCTCTAATGTTTGAGATTTTGAGTTTTTATTGATGTTGCAGGTTTGCTTGGAGAAGACGACCGATTCTCGATTGAACCGGATCGAACACTGTCTGCCGGATCGAAATCCGGTTCTCGATCGAAATCCGATATTCGGATCGAAAACCACATGTTCTGTTCAAAATCCTCTTGTTTGAATTGAAAATCTGGTGATCTCGACTGTACTACATTTTTCGATCATAACTATTAGTTGGATCGAAAAGCTAAAATCGAAATCCAGGATTCCGATCGAAATTCGACGTTCGGATCAAAAACCAGACGAATCGAAAACTGATGTGCTAATCAAAATACTCTGATTTGGATCATAAAGCTAGACTTAGATCGAATTCCATTTTATGAATCAGTTTCTCTAATCGATAATTAATTGTGTGGATCATATGCCTGGTTCTCGATCGAAATGCACAACGAGGATCAGTTTCAAAAGGGGTGTTACAATTTGTTGATTATTTTTTATGATTGTTTTGCAGACATGGATCTTTTATTTGCCTCTGATCACAACCAGGTTGCCTACTTGGGAGACCCACTCGAGAATGTGAAAGATGTTTTCAAGTCACTGATCGTTGGACTAAACGTTTGAAAATTTTCATATGCTTTAAGAGAGGAGATAGAACTTGATGAACAGATGCTCAGAGAATTCTGGAATACCACTAGTGCCCACAACAATCAGAATGAGATTCGAGCTCGTGTTCTGAATACCAACATCATATTAAATGAGTCAGTGATTAGAGAAGTTCTATATATTGCTGATAAACTAGAAGACCCAATTAAATGCTCTGCAGAAGTTATTAAGGATTGATTAGATGTGATGGCCTATGAGGGTAATAAGTTTCCACCAATAATGAAGAAGCTGTTTCCTGGGTATTGGAGAGCATTGGCACATTATTTTCAAATGTGCTTTATCGGAAAACGAACTTCAACAGACCAGTTAAATGTGCAACATGGTACTGGTTTTGTTGCCCTGGCTCTTGACTAGGAATTTAACTTCTCAAAGATGTTGTTGATGGATTGGGTCAGGAATGTAACTGGACACCGTACGAAACGTTTCATAATGACTCCAATATTTGTGCAAATGATTATAAATATGAAGTACCCAAGTATTGAAAGAAGAGTCGACAGGTTTGAGCTGAAACCTATGACATGTAATGTGTTCAATCGCTTTAAGACATCTAGATCTGGGAAGCTTGTATTTGAAGGAAGGAAAGAATTTGTTAAGCTAGGTGCATTTCCAGAGACAAAAGGTGTTGAACGAGCAATAAATGCAAGTGTTGCAGATGATCAGGAGGGTCCATCAAATGTTCAAGTATCTGTGAACTCACAATCTTCTGAGTCAGAGTTTGATATGTATGAAGATGTTAATGTTGTGCCTGAATTTGTTTTGTCTAATGTTGAAGCTGGTGAAATAGATGATTATGTTCCTCTTGTGACCAAGAGAAGGAGAGATAATATGAATTCTCCCTCAGAAGATCCTCCGTTAGCCTCAAGTTATGAGAACATTGATAGCTTAAGCCAAAGCCCACCCAGAAAGCAGCTGAAGATTCGATTCAAAGCATCTCGTTCAAGTGTTGTACTTCGTGAACCAAGTACATCTCCTTCAGAAACTGTTTGCGTAATTGAAGGTCATGAGAGTTCTCAATCAGAAGATTCTCTGAATGTATGCAATGAAACTGAAGTCAGTGATATTCTTAACAAAGAAAAGAGACCTTTGTTGCCAGATGATGTTTCCAACGACGAGAAAATAAAGTTTTTGTTATAAGAGAACGAGATCAAGGGTAGAAAGATTACTGATATGATGGCATCTGAAGTCAGTCAGTCTCTGAAAATTATTAATCTGACTAGTGAAGTTGATGCAGTAAAAGCTCAAAATGCCTTGTTGACGGAAAAGTTTAATGAATACAACGCTAATCTAGGTTATCTGACCACTTTGTTTTTGAAGTTCAAAGAAGTAAGGAATAAGGATGCAGAAAAGAACAGTGATGATAAAGATGATCAGGCCAGTGGCTCAAGAGAATTTGACGGTTTGTTTGGTCCTGGAAATGATGATGGCTTGGAAGATCTAGCCAAGGAGCTTGCATCAAGTGGATAGGGAAATCTGGAAGACACTGATATGGATACTATATTGGATGATGTGTGTGAAGATCTGGACTCCATTCCTACTGAAGGAAGCCGTGCTCCAAAGACAGTGATTTCTCATGGGCCTTTGGATACTGCAAACTGGTTCAGGGAACTGACAACTCCGCCTCAAAGATACTCACTAAGACTCGGAGTAAGTGAGTTTGATAAATATGGGAATCGAGATGGTGTGTGTGCTTGGATTTATGATTCGGAAAAAGAACTACATACTATGATCAGAAAAGGTCATGCGCCGGTGGAGTATTATAGTAACAATAATGACTTCCAAGCCTGGACAAAGGTGGATCTAAATGCCTTCTTAATGCACCTTTCATCAATCAAAGACAGTGTAGAGATGCTACCTATGTGCGAAACAGATTGCTGAGGGAATCAAAGAATGGATTTGAGAATTTCGCAACAACTAAGTCTCGTCTTGTTAAGAAGAAGAATCAAATAACTAGTGAAATTCAAAAGGTAGTTGTTTGGCCTCCTACACGGAAAGTGAAAGTTGTTCCATTGGGTGACAGACATCCTAATGGATCACTTTCTTCATTTATAGGATGGCACTATGACCTATCTACTGCAGAAGCAGTTATTATCTGCTCAGACTAGGAATTTTGTTTGTATGACACTTAAGATCTATTGAGATTCGAAGAGAAGGATATAAAGACACTTGCCCAGAAGACCATTCAGAGAGTAACTTTGTACAAAGAATATGATCTTCGAGTGGATGCTTTAGAGCTGCTGCAGAGAAAATTGTTGAAGATGAAATCTACAAGAAGCCAGGGAAGGGTTCATTTCATTTGAGTCTCCTTTGAAGTCTTAATGGTACAAGCCTAGGGGAAGATTGTAGGAAATATTTTGTGAGGCTTGTACATTAGACTGATGATGTTTTGTAATTAGTTTTGGACTTGTTAGTGGGTTAAAAGGAGTTTACGATTTGGGCCTAGGGGAACCGATTTTGTAGTGTTTTGGTAGGTATATAAACCTAATCACATGTTGTGATTAGGTTGGACATTTGAGCAGAACTAGGGAGGTTCACGATTTTGGGGGCTTTGCTTTTGTAATCATACAATCATTGGAAATATATCGTAAGTTCTTGGTTTATTGTTTGTGTTGATTACTATTATTAATAATTATCGTATCCTCCAACTTGACACACACTAAATCGGATTCCGCACGAGTTAGTGTGAAGATATCGTGTAAGTTTCAAGGATTCTGGACTTACATCTTATTTCTTTTTGAATGGAACACAGTTGACTATATCATGCATACAATCACTATGTGATAAATCACAAGTGCAATCACAAATATGTGATAAACAAAAGCATATCAGAGTAAGTCTGATAGTCTGGGGTACACTGGTCAAAGCAAATCTAATCAATATCTTAACATATCCAGATGTTATGTGTATGATTCTGCCTGAGTTTAAAGTTGGACAAATTATATCTGCAATCGACATGGCTTATGTGCTACAATAATCAAAAGTGAAGTGTAGTTCAGCATGTTATGTCCAATATGATCTCAAGTTGTGATCTTTCTCACAAAAGACAAAAATAGTGTCTGATTCTGTATTGCATTTACATTTCATATCAGAAAATACCAAAAGGATTTTAGATGTGTTTTGATATAAACTTTTGAAAAATCAAAAAGATTTTACTTCTTATCTTTCAATTGATTAACACGGAACACGAAATTAGTCTCAAAATCATGATATCTTGGAGTCTCGAAGGGACGTTTTGCGCCAAGATTATTTATGTTGAAAGGTTTCTACGTGGAAAGAAAACATCACAACTTCAAGTCTTCTGAAGATTGTTGATAAAGAGATTACACACGATGCACTATCAAGTATTTAAGATTGGACTCATCATCAAATCGAGGAAGAGTTTGATTGAAGATACAAGATACAAGTTTTAAAGTGAAAATTGATACTGCACATGTCGAGGGGAGTTTGTAGATACATGGTTCCTGATCGTCATGTGAAGTATCAAATACAAGACAAGATGATGCAAGTTTACTATAGGCCGAACCCTAGGCGAACTTAGAGTTCGGACCTAGACGAACCTGGTCCGAACCTAAGGTTCGGCTGGTCGTGTTTTGTCTAGCATAAATAGTTTGTCTTGTGTTGTATTCAGCACTTCATGGCAAATCTTCTATGTATGTTTTTAATGTGTAATCTCTCTGTGGTTAATACAAGTTCTTTGTATTTACTCTCGTGTTCATCGTTTTACATTGATTTCGATACGACCGAGTAGACGATCCACCGCTCTCGCACTTTCAAGGTGTATTTTCAGGATGCTCCTGGAAGCTCAGATAATTCAGAAATCCTACTACAGTTTGGGAATCCCTCTCATCCAGGTATCCTGATTTATTTTATTCGACTAACCCTTATAATTGCCACGTGTTTATTTGACCCAGGTACCGTTGAGTCATCAACTACCTCCGAGATTCAAGCTCCAGCTAAAGAAGATCGTGGACCAAGTGGACGAAGAAAGCTCTAACGGTCGAGTTAGTTGGACGATAGGATCCCGGGAATCCTGGATAGTTAGTTATTTTTGTAATCCTTATATAATCGAGGATTCGATCGAATTAGGGACAACCACAACACAAATACACTCTAGCTCTGATAGCATTAAATCATTGTAACACTTAGCATCGATCGATCAAACCTCCAAAACTCTTGTAATTTCCGATTTCGTATCAATAAAATAGTGAGGAAGCAAGCTCTTCAGGCGGATCCCGAGGTTTTTTTGCTAGGATTCCTAGAGGCAACTCGAAGGATCCTGGATTTTTTCCTCGTTACATCCTTGTGTTCAACTTTACATTTCAAGCATATTGACAAGCACACTACCTCACATTCTAAGTTTGAAATTCGAAATCACTTTGTTGATTTTTGACCAAAACAATCCTACTTACACGCACATGTTAGTTTATACATACAAGTGGTTAGGTAACCATTATCCCCACAAATGTGGTAAACTTACCTCAATTATGCAAGTTCCCTCAAACATGGTTAGGTGACCTTTATCCCATAAAGGGTTCACAAGTAAATCGAGTGTCGTATAGAAGGGTGACGTTAAAACTTGTTTTAAAAGGCTCTACTTTAGTTTTCAAAATTCTAGTTTAGAAAACTCTATGTACCATGCAATTCGCATGCATTCAAATGCGTGGTACCCTAATGTTGTGAAATTCATATTTCATGGTTCTTTTAATAGAATCTCTTTTTATTATTGAATCATTAAACTTTAATAAAATCCATTTTATTTGCTTCTTGCATATCCACATATCATCCAAACAAAAAAATAAACAACCACTCAAGCATGACAAAATAGGTGCATAGCCATAGCCAACTATTGACAATACTTGTTGGCCAAAACAAGTGTGTCAAGGTCTCTCCTAAGAGACAAAATGACACATGTGATGTGTCGGTGAACTCCCACTTGATCCCGCATCCAAATGCTTCAAGTGTCGCTTCTTTAATCGTGTTTTGCTTGCTTTCTTTGGGCTTGAAAGGGCTCTCCAAAACGGCTCCAAACCTTTTAGGCCTTCATCATGTGTTTTTAGTCAATGGGCTTAAAACCAAGATTGGGCCGTGAGGTCCATTGGGCCGCAACTAAAGCCCAAACTGATAATCCTTTCTTGTGCATTTTCCCTTAATGGATCCTAATACATTTTTCTAGTAAAAAAATGCACCTAATCTATTTATTTTACATACCAAATGAAATAAGTAAATTACATAACCCAAAAGAAAGGTTATTTAACTATTACAAAATCTTGAAATAACTAAATACAAACATAATCATTAAAAATTACCATAATCAAACACAAGGTCATGGCTAGGTCATATGCACCAAAATATACATCCAAAGTATGTATATATATTTTCTTTAAATGGTTCCCCGTTAACCCATCTCTTTTTTCGGCCCAACATAAAACCGAAAAATTAGTTTGTTGTCCAAACAACAAATCATACAAATGACATAATTTTTCAAGATAGCTACATTCATACTAGTGAAGTACCTTGAAAAACAAAGGGATAACCATGGACATAATTTTCGAATGTGTGGTATAAAACCAGAAACCGAAACTTTTATAGAGTTAACCAACTAACTCTTTGAGGCATGCATCCATATAACCTGGCACTGATACCATTGTTAGGTTTTGCATGGGTTTATCAAAGTCATATTAACTCTTTAATATGTAAAACGCAGCGGAATAAAATTAACTTCCCAAATTTGTGTTATGTTAAAACCGATTTTAACATGCAAAACCCGAACAAAGTGGATCCAAAGAAAGTGGTTAGTTAAATTTGGCGCTGTGAGTGTAGAGTAAGTAATCAAATAAGACACTAATGATGGGAGAAGTGATAATTTGGTTTTGTATAGCACTCGGAATTATAACCAATAAAGAAAACGTGAATGTTTCAAGTGTGTGTTGGCTGGCTAGCCTAGCTTGATTTGTAGAGTGTCGAAAATGTCAATGCAATTCTTCATTAATGACTTGGCCTGCTCGTTTTTTTCAATCTCCCATTGATGAAGAAGCTCGGTTTTAAAAGGCACGTGTGCATCTGCTGCTCCGTTGATTTCAGTAAACTCTTTGTACATCTTTGTCACCTCCTCAAGACACTCTGAAGCTGCTAAGTGAACCTGCAACCAACCAAATTAGTTAGTTACTTAGTTTAGGACCACCCACCTAATAAATAATTTGTTTCGATGAGACATAGCATAGCATAGCATAGCATACCTGGGCAATCTTTATTATGGATATACAATCGATCACCTTTGGTGACACAGAGTAAAATAACTGCACCAGGTAAGGTAAACAGACCAACTTAGTCACCAGAAAGAAAGAAAGAAAGAAAGAAAGAAGAAAAAGAGAAAAGACGGTTGGCTATGACCTCTATAACCAATGCTGAAACATCAACTTCTTCTGTCCTCAGCCCCTCATTCATCCTCGAGCATGCTTCTTTAATTGACGTGAAAACCGAAACTTTAACTGTTCACATAGTATGACTGACGGTTAAAGTGCAGCAATATAAGAAATAAAAAAAACAGGTTAGATAGCAGCATGTACCCGTCCAAGGAATAGCAGGTGCCAGGGAATTCAAATAAACATGCACCAAGTCCTTTTCCCACTTGAGAATGTCGTTTAATCGTGCAACAAGGACACAGGATGTAATGCAATCTATAATCTTATCATGGGGGACCCGAGAAGAAGAAGAAGAAGTCTCAAGTGTCTCTGCATCATAAGATAGTAAGTATCAGGTATCAGTTAGTTGTAATAAAGTAAACCTTGTGGCTGATGAAAGGTATATCTGACCTGCTTTGTCCGTATCATTCAGCGGTTTGGAAATGGAGGTGAAGGCCACATTGCACATCTCGAACAATAACGGGAAGACCACACCGAAGAAGTCCGGGTTCTTAAAGGCTTTTAAAACCTAAATACAAAGTGAAGTTATTTCACGAATCATCACAAGGTAGTAGGTTCGAATAAAACTATTTTACCTTGTCTAGACAGTGAAAGGCTGCGTCGCGAAACTTGTTGACTTTCTTATTACATGCTGAGGTTACAAGACTCAAGATGGCATTTTCAGTGGCCGGATCAGCAGCAGAAATTGATGTATGACAGTATGTACAAAGAGAAGACAATGCTTCCAATATATCCTCTTTTCCCTGTCATTAACAAATTACTTATTTAATTGATCCTTACAGGAGATGTATTGTAATTGATTGACTTTGACATTCGCATGAAATAGAAAAGCTCAAGGAGTTGTGCACATTGATTAGAGAACACAATCATGTGAGGAAAAAACAAATAAGACACTCAGTTGGCGCTAAAATCGTTTAAGAGTAAACTAAAACTACAGTTTTAGTTATAAAAAAAAAACACATTACAGATAAACCAACCTCCCAGATACGGCCAGGAATTTCTTTCATAAGGGACGCGAGCAAAACTTGATGATATGAAGAAACAGACTCCTCCAAGACTTCACAAAGCTTTATGGTTGCTTTTGCTGCCTACATGAGACATGCAAAGCAGCAGAACTAGTAATAATCTTTGATGCGTTGAATAAGAATATGGCGTTTACAACAAATGAATATAAATGAGGTTACCTTCCTCTTACTAGCCCAAGATGATGATGCAACTCCTTCCGTAATTAAAGCAACAATTTCACCTAGATACAACTGAAGGGTGAGGCGTTCACTGGTCATATTTTCTTCCCATAATTCCTCATATAGTCTAGACACGTTCTTGTCATCCTCAAATCTGTGTAACAACCATAGCAATAACATTGTAAAACTCCGTTGTGTGATGGAACAGAAGAAAAACTATTCTTCCTCTTTAATTGCCATGACTATAAACTCAGTGGTCTGGAAATACATATTTTGCACTCCAAAACACCGGCTCTGATAATTGTCCAAAAACACAGAATATCATATTCAACAAAACCTATTGATCTTTTTATTCTAATTTTCAGGCGTCTGAAATTTCATACATGATATTGTGTGCTTTTGGACAAATATGGTTTTAGTGTTTCGGAGGTAGAGGGAGAACTTTAAACTTCTAAAAGGACTCGAGTGAAATGGCCGCAAAACATAAAAGGCAGCTTCGATCCATACCATCATGCATGGTAATAAGCTATGCAGTTAATACGGTAAAAATTCGGAATACGGTCGAGGACCGATATACGAGATATCGGTTATCTCGGTGAAATATCGGTGGGATATCGGTCATCTTAATACATACATAAAAAAATTATATATATATGTATAATACGTAAAACACCAAATACTAATAATATTAATAGTAATGCGAAATGTAAATATCCAAAATGGTTGGTATTAATAGTAATACGAAGTATGAAATAACATTCAAAACAATAATTAAAAGACAATCTAAGGGTAAGCCGTGAAATCTTCGTTTTTAACGAGAGTTTACGAATCATCATTTTACTTTTTTAACGTGTTAGGGCTTGTAATTGATACTGATTCTAAGAAGACGTTTAACATTTTTGGGCTCTAAACTCTTTAAAGCAAAAAATGGGCCCAATTAGATAAAAAATAGACCAAAAAAAGTTCAAACCGTATTTTTCACATATATCACCGTATTTTTGGTATTAAAAACACCGATATATCGGTCGATACGACCGAATTTATCGGTACCGTATTTTTGAACCGTATTTTTCGATAGGTCCGATAACCGATATCCCGGTGGGATATCGGCCGTATTAACTGCATAGGTAATAAGAGACGCATATTTCAAAAGCTAACCTTGAAAGAAAGATAACTGGAACAACGGTGGCATAATAACCAGTCAAGATATCAGAAGAGGTAGATGCATAGCTTTTCAATAAAAAGGCACATGCTATCTGCGAGTTTCTATCACCAGTATGCAAAGCAGCAGTTTGTTCAATAACCGTATGGACTTGGGAAGGAGCTGCATATTTTATAAGAAAAGCACAAGCATTTGCAAAGGCACGTTTAGACGCTGCACTTCTCTCCTCCTTCACCACTACAAACAGTAGCCTAAGTAGCATGCTTGTGAACGGTTTAATACTGTCACCAACTTTTTGAACCAACAGGCTAATAAAGCTTGCGACACCAACCCTGTGCACCATCAAATGAAACATAATCATTAGTTGTTTCAAACAGACATTAGAAACAGGAATATAAACTATAATTGGGGGACGAACTCCAGGGTTTGTAATTCAAAATTTTGGAGTAACTTTTGAAGCCGAGGATCACAGCTAAACTTTTGAAGCCGAGGACTCATGTAATGAGCATGCTTAGATAACTACCAGGCCACATATCCAAAAAGTAACTAATTCATATCCGTGATGTAAGGAGCCAAAGATATCCGATGCTTTCGAAAAGAAGATTGAATAAAGGAAACTGAACTAAACTACAACTTTCAATAAGAGTTGCATGTAAATGTGATATAATCATATTCATCTCATTTAAAAGTTAATGGGTCAATATTGTAAATAACTAAAGTTAAGGTTTAGTTAGTGTGTCAAGTGTAAAATAGTATAGGGTCTGTAATGTCGGGGTTGAAAGTTTACAACCACCAATGTATATGTATATATATATATATGTCTGTATACATTGAAAATCAATAATACGTGTTTTTGCTTTTTGAAAGTGTGTTCATCGCAAGTCAAAGAGAAAGAAAGAGAGTTTTTCTACCGAAATCATTTCACGAATCATCATCATCAACATCGGAATTGTCCAACAGTAAATAGCTAACATGATTACATAGGTTTCAGTAATTATAACAGAAGAAACAAAACCATTTAAGGTATATGAGAAAAGTAGTTATACCTAGTATTTAGACCAACACCAGATCTAACCAACTGAGAAAGACGAGGAATCAACTGTTCTAGTGATTGGTCATCGACAACCTCTATGCACAAGTTAAGAGTTTCCCACAGTGGAGAGCCCTTTGCAATTGATATTCGTATGTTTTCAAGCTTCTCTGTTTGTATGCCAGCATTTTCTGCATGCCTCTGTTGTGAAAAATGAAGCACGGTGATATCGTTATACAAAGAACGGAAGTGTGTGTGTGTGTGTGTGTGTGTGAGAGAGAGAGAGAGAGAGAGAGAGAGAGAGTGAGAGAGAGAGAGAGAGAGAGAGAGAGAGAGAGAGAAGGAAAAGAAAATGAACTAGTGAATCCTGATAAAAGAGAGCCAGAGAGTATATAATAAACTACTTGCATATTAGTGGGCAGTGACATGATTAAACAAACCTCAACATAATTCAGTCCTTGATCTTCAAGGCTTGACAAACTTTCAAGCATGCAAACAGCTAACTGAGATAAATGCGGACGGATTGCAACCCCTGAACCCTGTAAAGATGAATGTACACTTCAAATAGAACTTAGAGAAACTCCAGTTATCGATTTACTGGTCGCAAAATTAACAACATTTTAGTTGCTCACAACTAGAGAATACAGAAGAAGCGACAAGTCCCAATATCAGCTTAATCTTATTTTGCAAACAAAAGAAAAGAAAAAAGAACAAGCAGACTTCTAAAAAGTAGTTTACAGTAAGTTACAAACTTGAACTTCAAATGACAATCCTGCAGTAGTGATATATACCTTAGCAAGTTTTGTAACGATTGTAATTGATGCCTTGCGGATATCATCTACTTTACTCATTATACCATCAGTTAATAACAAAGGCAAAACAATATCCATTGCTTTTCTTGCATCAGTAATTTCTGTGAGCGAAATGTCACATAGCCTTAACGTTAATGAAGTAACAGCACGACATAGTCTTTCTCCAGAAGTTCTAACAGTCTCCTTAATGTCATCCATTGCACGAAATGCAGCTGTCCATATGTTCTTTAGATGCTTACCAACCTACAACGCATTAATTAAAAACAAGTGAAATTTTTACTAAATACAATGTAATACAATTTATAAAACTGATGTTTTAACAGCACCGACACGTAAATATGGAAAAGCATCAGGTATAAAACCTGATCAAATTTACGCCCTTGAATTAAATCTGCAAGAGCAAGACAGGAGGACTCGCGGGAACGCCAGAGCCTGGATCCGCACTGCCCTAACAGATCTTCAATGATAAGATCCAAAAATTCATCGATAGTTTTCTTCGAGTCTGCAACAAGTGATTTCCAAATATGTGCCATCGCATCCTATAGGTAAATGTTAAGGACATGATTAGTGATAGAAGTTGATAGACGGATAAAGGTTAAGGACTTCCAGGAGTGAGTATAGGTTTCGCCATTGTTGGTGTCTTTTGTTAGGCATGCACCAATTTTAAGCTGCCTTAGTCGTAGGTGTCCATGCTAGGAGTGTTCTAGGTTTGTTTTCTAATTGTAAGTGGGCCCTTCATCATACAATGCGTTAGCCTTATCTCCTTTGGTCGTATGGACTTGTAAGCCTAAGTGTTATTTTTGTATGCTTTTGTCACGGAAGTGCTTGCCTTACTTTTATCTTTTGTTATAAGGAAGCATTTGGTTTCTTTATCTGTAACTTGTTGTTTATTGTACGCATGTTTTTTGGCTTCGGGTATTTGATTACTTTTTTTATTCATGTTTCTCCGGGCCGGGGGTCTTCTTAGGTGTGGCCTCTTCATCCTTCAGGATAAAGGTAAGGTTTGGTCTCATCTCACCCTCCCTAGACCGTGCTCTTCAAGTGGAATTTTAGTGTGTTTGTTTGGTTGCATCCTATAGGTAGAAGGAAACCAAATAAATTATATATGAAAAAAAAGACCGTGTTGGACATATGGTCACAGAAACATTTGGCTGATGTATATGTATAACAAAAGATTTAATTACCATATGTTATGGAGAAGGATCAAGGTGACAAAATGAGTCTAAAAAAAGGGATAATGTATACATCTGCCACCCAAGTATTCAGAAGATTACGCTAAGTGCATTCAAATACCAAAACAACATTAGAGGCTACCTAAGTATCAGTTGGTTTCGTTTAGCCAATTACAAACAAAAACATTCCTGATGAAAAAAATGGCCTCAAAAATTTTTAGTAGACGTAAATTCCCTAGAATAGACAGATCGAAGCATGCATACCTGCACATTTTTGTCAGGGTCATACTGGTAGCGGACAAGCCTTGGAACCAATTGACGTAGATATGGTTGTAGTGCATCCCCAGCCAGCTTGGCAATCTTTGAGAATCCAAAAGCTGCACCTCTTTTTGAATTCAAAGCAGCTTGATGATTGGCCAAATCCATGAACTTATAGACCAGGTCTGGTTGTCCCATCTCATTTGCGAGACTGCAGAGCTCCTTGTAAGTACTAAGTTTCCCTCCACTAAGATTTCCCCCAATGGATCCCTCTTGGAATACTTCCGTGTCTTCAGCAAGCTGAAAACCATATCAAAAATATATTAATAGAAAAGGCTGCTACGAAAAGAAAAAAGAAAAGGAACTGAATAGCTTTCAGGTGTTACCTTCACGGCTCTTTTCCTTTTTCCTGAACCAGTGAGAGTGCCAACTAGCACATTTACCAAGTTCTTCTTCATTGAGGCATCACCAAGTTCATAAACAATACTTAGGCCTTGGGATGCCAGTTCTTGTGTAAGTTCATTCTGCTCACCAATTAGGTGTGAAAATGCTTCCTGCAATAAAAGGAAATAAACACCAATATTTAGGAAATATATATAGCAAGCTTCTAAAACATATTGAAGAATATACATGGGAAAAAAATAATTTTCTACTAGTAAAGTAACATAATAGCACACTCTGAAACTGAGATCATTTCCAGAACTTCATCAGCAGGTATTTACATAAATTCTTGATTGAATTTGGTTGACAAACCAGGCTAATTCACCTTATTTTAAATATATCCAAATGTACAACTAATTCTCGTAACCAGTAATAGGGGAAACCACATTAACTTGGCAGTAGCTGCATCATAGTAATAGAAGACATGAGTTGAAAATGGCAATAATAGTGGGCCCATAAATTTGAAGGTTTATTGGAATTAAAGTAAATTTGTTTTAGAGTTAATTACACAGATGGTCCCTATGGTATGCCCATATTGCATGTTTGTTCCAACTTTTTGTAGATTACAAGTTTCATCCTAACTGTTCATTAGGGCGTAAGTCCTTCGTTTGGATGGACATTAACTTTTAATGGAGTACATACACGACAGATAGTATCCATTAACTTTGAAAACGTTTACGATGGCGTGCACTCTCGAGTGATTCGGGATAGTCTTGAGGGTAGAGGGTCCCTAAGAGATATAATAAGCAAACTGGGTGCCCAAGGCTCGCAAGGTTTGGGGTTGTAAGTAACATGATTGTCACGACACGCCTAAATTTCAAATCGCAATCTTTTTTTTCTTGAGATTTCTAGAGGATTCTTGATAGTTCATGACAAAGGAAAATTCTGGAAAAGGGCTGGAGTGTTCAAGGTTATATTCCATGGAATAGAATTAGTGGCCTAGAAAAGCCAGGAAAGGGGCTAGAGTATTCAAGCTTCATAAACAAACTCTGTTATTCAGGGAAAATGCAAGGTAAGGGCTCTTTATGATTTCATATGGAAGATACTTTGAGGGGTCAACATCATAGACGATGAGACAAAGATCAAGACGGCTACAATGTATTTAAAGGACATCGCGACGCACTGGTGGAGACGTAGACATGGGATGTCGAACGAGGTACGTGCACTATCAAGACTTGGGTTGAGTTTGTGCAAAATCTTAAAAAACAATTGTATCCCGTGAACGCTAAGCACAAGGTGAGGAGCTAGTTACGCAAACTAAAGCATGATAGGTCGATCCTAGAGTACGTTGAGGAGTTTACGAGGCTAAATCTTGCAATCCCTGGTCTTTCGAATGATAACTCCCTATTCTACTTCCTCGATGGGTTGCAACCATCGGTGAAGGCTGAATTGGAACGTCGTAAAGTTGAAGACCTTGCTTCGACCATTGCTATTACCCAAAGCTTGGTTGACCGAAAACCTCCACTTAGACCCATCGTCGAAGAAAGAAGCAAGGAACATAGTGGGGAGCCAAGCGAGATCAGATCAGAAATCAGAAAGAAGGATGCACGGAGTGCCACCAACCAAGATGAAGAGTGTTCATCTGTGGTAAGCAAGGACACATAGCCCTGTTCTGTGCATAGATGGCCAGCTGCACGCAATGGTTGCCCAAAAGACGGACTGTGAGGATGATGAGCATGAAGCAGAACCGGGGTTGATTCAGCTCAAACACTATCAGAAAGTCGGGGCCAGGAGTGGCAAAGGTGGAAGCCATGAACCCGAAGGCTAAGTTTAGGGACACACCCAAGGGGCACGCAAGGATGAGAGTGGTCAGCAATCGCTTGGTACAAAGTGCAGGAGTGACTAAGGATAAAGCCATGAACCCAAAAGCAAATTCAAGGGTTGGACTTCACTTTGTATGTGTAGAAGTAAAACGGATGCCAACGAGGGCCTTAGTCGACACATGAGTGAGCCATAACTTTGTCTCAAAGCAGGACGTTGTGAGACTTAAACTCAGACCGGCGAGGAGCTAACGCGGAGCCGTTGAATAAGGCTACAAATGGGGATGTCAAGCTGATCAATGGGATGGTCCAAAGCATTAAGGCTAAGATCAGATATTAGAAAGGCATATTGGACTTGCTAGTGATGTCGATGGACAATTACAAGTTTGTGCTAGGAATGGACTTCTTTAACAAGGTAAAAGCCTTCCCATGCCATTTACTAATTCTCTATGCATCGGGGATGGAGAGCGAGTTAGCATGGTTAAGATGGAGCGGGACATTAGGTGTTGACTGTTGAGATAAGACGGTGTCTGCCATTTGACTTTTGTTTGGTTCCAACATATCTGAGCGAAAGGAAAAAGAGTTGCGTCACCTAACGAGCGCAAATTTGGGCAACTCAAGTGGAGGAAGTCGCAATGGTGGGATGAGTATAAGGCAGGATCGCCAAGTACGCAAATTTCAGCGTGTCGTGACCACAGAGGCTAAACCAGTACCTGCATTGCACGCTGTGGGGAATAGAGGCGAGCACTACTAAAGATAAATAACGAGGACGTCGTTAATTTAGGTGGGGGAGAATGTCACAACTTGCAGCCTTATGTGTTCGAAGATTTCTAGAGGGTTCTTGATGGTTCATGACTACGGAAAATCCTGGAAAGGGGCGGGAGTATTCAAGGTTAATGTACCATGGAAATCTCTAGAATTAGTGGCCTAAAAAAGCCTAGATCCTCCATATATATATATATATATAGGGTTAGGTTTAAATGAGAACTTTTTTCTTTGAGAACTTTTGAGAACCATTCTGAGCCACTAATTTTCGGGGGGGGGGGGGGGGGGGGGAGCATTCAAATTCATGGGAGGGATTTCCTTGTATATAATTTGTGGCTCAGAATGGTTCTCAAAAGTTCTCAAACCCATTTGGTTCTCAAATGATCCTGTCCCTGTGTGTGTATATATATATATATATATATATCATGATATTTATAAGAATTTTTTTAGATCCTCCATATAAATATTATAATAATTGTTAAGACGTTTGGGAATGTAAAAAGAGGACAGATAATGACTCAGGTGAGGACCGTGGAAACCCTCACAGTAAAGGGGAGGAAAAGCACAAGCATGCCCAAAATGATATAGGATGAGTGTATTAGGAAAGATTTGATAGACCTGCTGATAGATATTAGGTAAAATATGGTGATATAAGGAATGAAATCTGTGAGAAAAAGGGGAAGATGAATCTTATTTGCAGAATGATCGGAAAGGAAATACAAAGGAAATAACCAGGGCTATGCCTCTCTCCACACATCATCATGTAGGAGCCACTCACTCATACCTGACTCACATGCCATTATTTCCTTAGCCACTTTTGGTATTTCTTCCTTTGCCCCTTCTAGAATATACCTTCAGCTCCTTTGATATAATAGTATTCGTATCACCTGCACCTCTCAAAGGACGTGATTGGTGATCAAATTAGGTGTTTTTCCTATACTCGTGTTTGCCTCAGTCTTAGCCTCGCACTATTGTTGTCCGAGCGTATAGACTTTTTATAGGGGAGTGTGATGGCCGTATTTTAAGGGGCTTAGTGCTATGTTTCCTTTTCTATTTACTCTTTACATGTTGCTGCAAAGCCTGCGATAGTTTTCTCGATATCTTATAATAGCAGTAGGTCAATAATATCATTATTAGTACTTTTGCATGGTTATTGTTTCACATTCTATTTTGCACATTTTATGTTACCTGGCTTACTGCTCATGTCGAAAAAAAAGTTTTTGGAGTCAAAAGTCTCACTGTGAGTGGTCTCTCTAGCCATGGGTTAGAGGAAAGGTTTGGCCCCATCCCATCCTCTCGAACCCTAACAAAAGCCCTGCTATAAGAGAGTTTTTACTAGGTATGTTTGTTTAGGTAGGATTGTATTCAAACGGACTAATAGTAGGGTTAGGTTGAATCAACTCGTGACTTTTGGGTTTCTAGGCACTCTTTGTCTTGCTTACAGACCTCTCATAGTCAATTAAACAAATGTAATGAGGACATGATGTATTACCATCTCACTGGTCGTTAAGATGTGATATTGCAGATATTGTTGGGGTATGCCAATGATGCTCTTAGGCAACGTCTATAAGTTATGCAAGTCAAAAACAAAGTCGGTATACCAAGAGATCCATGACCCGACACTAACTATTCATTTGAGATAATCTTATAACCTAGATGTTATAGATCATATTAGACTTTATCTAACTCTAGAGGAGTTGTCGTTAGTCTTAGTTATGTTGAGACTAGATAAATCTCTTATTCTATGTTTACTCAACATCAGCTTTATGCTTCATTGTACAACAAATCCATATCACATGTTTTTTTATAAATTGGTCTCAAGATGTGATATTGCAAATCCATATCACAAAGCAAATCCATATCACTTTGGCGACCCCTCAAAAAGGTCTCAAGATACAAGTACCTTAGGTCGTTAGAAAAAGTAGGCATTACTATACAGCATTTGATTCTTTATCAGTTTTTGTATATCGTTGTTAATTTTTCGATGTATATAGGAGGTCAAAACACATACTATTATAAAGAATCGATATATTGGTTCATAACATACCTGGATATCAGGAAGTAATTTCTGAATTGATGGATGACGACCACAATACATTGTCAGTGATACTAACCAAACAGTTCCACTACATCGCTCTTCTTTTTTGGTACTGTACAACAGACCGTCAAAAAGCTTTTTAGTAATCATATCTCTAGCAATTACATGGTAATTTTCATTTTCATCAAGCCCAATAAATTTAGATGTCGTCCTGGCTGAGGATATATCCGCCATCAAATAGTTTGAAGTCATGGAGAGCGAGCTGTAGTCAGTTTTCAAAATCATATCAGTAGTTACAGGAACACCGCCCCATACAAATGAAAGAGCTTCACCACCAGCAAAGAGAATGTCCTCAACCTGCTCGATTGACACTAGGCTTTAACTTTTTACTTAAAAAATAAGTACAAAGTATGTAGATGACAAAGGAATTAGAAAATAGAAACTGGCAAAAAAAAAAAACTTTATCTACCTTAGACCTGCCAAGATTAAAGATTAAGTCAAGTGCATCACGGATAATGGTAGAAGATGATTCCTTGACACACATATGCCCTAAAGATAGAATAATTCTTTGATTTGCTTTAATATCATCACCAGAGAGGATCTTGCTTAACTTTTCACGCAATAATGTCAAAACATCGTCTGAGGTTCAAAGAATTACAAAATTGTTGGGACCCACAGGTAAAAGAATTTTATATAGTCCTCTAGTTCCGAATTAGAGATTCTAATATTTACCTGTACCAGAGTCATGATTCAACTTTGGGAGTGACGAACAAAGCCCAACATGACCTAACCCTTGCATTGCAACAGAAGCTAATGTAGAAGTCTCAGAATTCACTATATCAACTAGACATTTCAATGTGTTCTGAAACAATGAATCTGTTATCTGCAGAACAGTTGTACACTTTCATATCCATATCCTATAAAGATGGGGGCAAATAAAGCACAGGAGGGAGAAGGAGGGGGGGGGGGGGGGGAGGGGGGGTGGTTGGGGGTTTAGGGTATAGTATTGTATTTTATTACCTACATATTAATGGTTTAGGGTTTATAGTTCAGGGGTTAGGGATAAAGATATGAGGTGACTTACAGTAGGAGTTCTCAACAAACAGTTTGCAGTGACATATCCAAGAGAACATATCATTCCATGTTGAATTTCAAACCTGATGAACAATGTTAAACCCAACAAGTAACTCTATGTTTGTGTAACACTTGCAATCAGAAAGGCAATACCTATAAGCATAAATAATTACTATTGTGATGCACAAACCTCGATTTCATAGATCCTTTGATTGATGAAATCAGTTCATGAATAAGATCAGAAGCAGCAGATATAGGAAGACCACAAGAAGCAATTCCAAGTAGGCGAGCTGCACATTCCCGGGTGTCTACATCAACATGGGCTAGTAATTGCTTTACCCATGGCACTCTAACGGCATATCGAGATGCTAACATCTAAGATTAAGCAGTGCTTATCATTATTAAGTACACATATTAAAAGAAAAAAGGAAAAAAGTGGAATACTGGAATGTACAAATAATATACCTCTGGAAAGTGAGATCCAATATTAATTAAAGCTTTACAGGCAGTAGCATGCAAGTCGACAGAACCTTCATATGCCATTGCATGCTCTAATAGTAAACACATGTTCCCTAATGAAGAAACAAACTCAGGAGTTCTTTTTGTTGCAGCGTTTTGCTCCACATCCACCTCAAAGCACTGTAACAAAAACCTGATTGCAGCAACATATGTTTGGGATGGAAAAATAAGTTGTTCTTCCCTTATTTCACTGGATTTGAGAAATTGAGGTCGTTGCCCAACTATATAGTTTAGCATGGCTGTAAGTTTAGGGTACTTGAGAGTTATGGTTTGACCAGTGGATCTTCCTTGATCTTTACCAAGGAAGAGACCTTCCATTGCCATCTCCCTGTATATACATTAAGTAAATGTAGCAAAATAATTATATATTGAAGATATAGTTAAAATAAGAATAAATACATAACGGGTAACAGACCTTATATCTAGTTTAGTGTCTGCGGCACCAAGCATACAAATAAACCGGCTTGGGCAATGCTGCGAGTCAAATAAGGTCGTCGCCCATCTCACCACACAAAAGCGTACTTCACCTTGTTCCTTGTGTTAATAACATAATGAATTTAAATATTATGTCAAAAAAATTTTGGGGGGGGGGGGGGGGGGGGGGGGGGGTGTAACCAAAACAAAGTATAAATAAGAGGGATGAAAAATTAGAATGTCAATAGATTGTACCACTTGAGAATTTTCCAGCAGAAGGGATTCCAGATCATTTAAGACTGCTATCGGTGCATCCTAACAATCAATTAACACAGAATTAAGAACTCATTTCATTAGAGGAAAAAGAAGCAACAGTTTCATAGACTGATGTGGTTGGAAGTGATACTTTATATGCAACAGCAAGAGAGTTGGTTGCTTCTTGAACAATTAGGCGAATTGATGGAGACTCTAATTTCAGAGCATTAAAAAGCCGAACAGCCATGTCAATTTTATCTCTGCAGAATAAGTATGCACCCTCATGTTACTTAATAGTCAATGATACTAAATCAAAGTTAATGGCCGGAGAGAAAATAAATAAAATGACACCTGAAAAGTTGAGGCAAGCGCTTTGCAAGCAACCCAACTGCTTGGAAAGCAAAGGTTTTGGTCTCCCGTGCAATTGAATCTATAATGAATGAGATTTCAAAATCACGGATTACAAGCTCTCATGTTTACCACCCGAAACACAAGCATGTAGAAAAGATAACATATCCAATTGATGCAAAAGGTTATTACAGAAATACCTGATTCCGAACCAGTATAACCATCAAGGGACTTAAGAACGCCACTAAGTATAACAGGGCCCATTAGTTTGAGTTGATCAATTTTGGCCTGTATATTTTTAAGCCAATCAAATGAAAAAGACTGTCAAAAGACTTCAAGAAAACATAACCAAGAGCAATATTTAATGAACCATGAATCACACATGACGTCAACCATAACTAAACTATACATGCGGTGACCAAAATCATCAAAGTTTAGACTATATGTGACCGTGCACACATAAGACAAACTTAAGTGATGACATATGACATCTTGAAGCTTTATGCAATTCAGCTGCTTAATTTCAAAAGTGGAAGATCACAGTATTAGAGATCCAAAATTGTGTACTTAGTTGGATTCTGGAGTTGATTTGCACATAATGGTACATTCAATTCCCTTGATATGATTCACTTCTACTTTGTATGGACAAAGCATTATCTCTTTGTGTGGTGTCAAACTGTCAATCCATACAATTTGTGTGTAACAATGCAGCATAAAAGGTTATCCAAAGCATTTTTTACAAGAAACATCACTTACATGCTTGAACACCCAAACAGTGAACTCCATTCCTAATTGCTTCAACCTTGATGTGGTACCATTTCCTAGAAAAGAATGTTTTCCATTGTTAAAACAATATATAGGAAATCTAATGAGAGAAAACTGAGGTTTAACAGTCAAAGAGGAAGCAACATTTTCTCAATCTTTTACATGAACACAAAAAGGGTATATAGATAATCATATGCAAAATGGTCCAAAAGTAACAGATTCCAATATATCATCTAATGCTATTGCTATAACAACTAACCCATAACCTAATTTTTTATCACGAGATTCCCACAATACTAAGGTCTAAATAGGTGAATTTCAGTTTGATTAAAAAACGGTAGCCCAAGAACTTTTATGGGTGAATACTAAACCAATTAAAAGGTCTCCAGCTATACATTGGTTAAAGCCTATTCGCATGACCAAACCACATGCAAATAATACTTACCGGCTTATTGTTTGACCAGCATTGAACGTGCAGAGCATGCCAACTAATTCTATACAAATCATGAATGTAGTATGCATAGATGCATGCATGTATAATATCTAAACGAACAAAATAAAACCAGGTGCGTAGTTTATGTATATCTGAAACAGGATCTAGATGAAATAACTTATTGTGTAAATTTTTATAATCTAATACAACTGAGGTAATCCCCTATTTATAAAACTACAAGAAATATCTAAATACACCTAGCTACAAGAAATATCTAGATATAAGAATAATCTAGATTTGGTCTAGTAGGCCTAATACTAATAATGTACATATATATAGTATTCAACACTCCTCCTCAAGTTAAAGCATATTTATTAATCATGCCCAACTTGCTACAAATAAAATCAATCTGAGTCTTTCAAAGAGGTTAGGTAAGAATGTTTGCAAGTTGAAACTCTGTCTGTCTTGACATGTATTGGTTGAATTGATGGAGGATCAACTTTAGTCCCTACTACTCGATCTCTGATCAAATGACAATCAACTTCAATATGCTTCGTCCTTTCATGAAATACTTGATTCTTGGCTATATGTATGGCTGGTTGATTATTACAATATAGTCGCATAAGATCATTAGAAATAACCCCAAGTTCTCTAAGAAGACGGTGAACCCATATCATTTCCGATGTGACATCTGCCATGGCTCTATACTCTGATTCAGCGCTTGATCGAGATACTGTGTGTTGTTTTTTACTCTTCCAGGACACAAGATTTCCACGTACAAACACACAATAGCCAGTAGTAGATCATCTTAAGATAGGACATCCTGCCCAATCTGCATCAGAGAATCCTATATCCGTCCATCTCCCTTCTCCGTAAAAGCGCTCACACGACAGTGACCCTAATCAGAAAACAGGATTCCAAGACCTGGTGTGTTCTTGAGATACCTTAAAACACGAAGGGCGACATCCCAATGTCCAGTATATGGTGTGGCCATGAATTCACTCAAGACACTAACTGCAAATGAGATATCTGGACGGGTGACACTCAAATAATTAAATTTCCTAACCAATCGTCTGTACCGTTCTGGATCCTTCATCGGGCTCCCACATCTGGAAGAAGCTTCCCTGTAGGAAGCATTAGGCTATCAACTGGTTTGCATCCCAGTAAACCACACTCGGATAACATATCAAGGACATATTTCCGCTGGGACAGAAGTATTCCTTGTGGAGAACGTGATACCTCAATGCCAAGGAAGTACCTGAGTCGACCTAAGTCACTGATCTAGAACTGAGACTCAAGGAACTATCTGAGCTCAAAGATACTAGTCTCGTCATCCCCTGTGATTATGATATCCACATACACAGCTAAAATTATCTTTCGGCCTTGTCGGTGTCTGAAGAATACAGAGTGATCATATGCACTACGAACCATTCCAAATTCTTCCATAACACCAGAGAATCTGCCAAACCAAGCTCTAGAAGACTGCTTAAGACCATATAATGATCGTCGTAACCTGCATACTTTCGAGGCTTCCTCCTCAATCATAAATCCGGGTGGCTCCTCCATATAAACCTTCTCCTCAAGAACACCATGAAGAAAGGCGTTCTTGACATCAAGTTGATGGAGTGGCCAATGATTGATACCAGCCAGAGAGATACAAATACGAACAGAGGGCATTTTGGCAACAGGGGAGAAAGTTTTGGCATAATCAAATCCATAAGCCAGAGAATAACCCTTAGCAACCAACCGGGCTTTCAAGCGATGTAGGGCGCTATCGGGATTGAGCTTGACAGTGAATACCAAATAGACCGCGACATATTATTGGAATTGGATTTTATTATTGATTGCAAAAGAGAATACGCATATCCTATATATAAGATAGGACATTACACTGAGGTACCACCAAACCTCTAGTTTAATCTAATGTAATATACAGTTTATCATCCCCCCGCAAGTTGAGGGCGGGGAACGACCTGCAACTTGGACCTTAATAGCAAAAACCGTCCTGATGGTAGAGGCTTAGTGAAGACGTCGGCTATTTAATCATGGGTAGATATGAACTGAACTTTTAGCTTCCCTTGAGCAACCTTTTCCCTCACAAAGTGATAGTCGACTTCAACATGTTTCGTGCGAGCATAAAATACCGGATTAGCAGAGAGGTATGTAGCACCTAGGTTATCACACCAAAATGTAGGAGAAACTTTGGTTTGGATACCAAGCTCATTTAAGAGAGCTTCCAACCACGTTTCGTGCGAGCATAAAATACCGGATTAGCAGAGAGGTATGTAGCACCTAGATTATCACACCAAAATGTAGGAGAAACTTTGGTTTGGATACCAAGCTCATTTAAGAGAGCTTCCAACCACGTTATTTCAGCAACTGTGTCAGCAAGAGCCTTATATTCAGATTCAGTAGAAGACCTAGAGACTATGCGTTGCTTGCGAGCATTTTTATGAAATAAGATTGGAACCTAAGTAGATGGCAAATCCCCCCGTGGACCGACGGTCGTCAGGACAGCCAGCCCAGTCTGCATCAGAATAAGCTTTTAGTGTGGAACGCCAGTGAACATCAGCGAAAGCATGAAGTGTAGAACAGAATCATGGCAAATAAAAAGGCCACAGTGAGAGGTTCCCTTTAGGTAACGTAATATCCTCTTGACCGCGGACTACTGATTATCAGTCGGAGCATGCATAAACTGGCAGACTTTATTCACGGCAAAGGTGATGTCCGGTCTCGATAAAGTAGCATATTGTAGAGCCCCTACAATTTGACGGTACTTCGTCGGATCAGCAAGAAGGGGGCTATCAGACAGCTGTGAACTGCTCATGGGGGACGAAACCAGTTTGCAATCAGATAATCCAGCCTTGCTGAGTAAGTCAAGGATGTATTTCCGTTGCGACAGGATGATATTTTTGCCATGTGGAACGATTTCAATCCCTAGAAAATAATGTAGATTCCCCAAGTCTTTAACAGGAAACGAATTGCTTAGTTTGGTGATCACCTCTTGAACAACATGTGTATTATTCCCGGTAACAATAATGTCATCTACGTAAACAAGAACGTAGACTAGAATACCTTTGGCCTTCAAAATGAACAAGAAGGGATCGGTCTGGGAAGCACCAAAGCCCAGATGATGAAGGGTAATGGAAAACCGATCAAACCAAGCGTAGGGTGCCTGTTTAAGACCATATAAAGACTTGTGAAGAAGACAAACATAATCAGGTCTAGATTTATCCATAAACCCTAGTGGTTGGCGAAGATAAATGGTCTCCTGTAAGTCACCATGGAGAAAAGCATTTTTTACGTCTAACTGTTGAAGAGACCATTGGTTAGTGACCGCAAGAGACAAAACTACCCGAATGGTGGTTGCCTTAACAACCGGGCTAAACGTTTCTTAAAAGTCAACTCCTGATTGTTGGGTGCACCCTTTTGCTACAAGCCGAGCCTTATAGCGAGTGACATTGCCATTCTTATCTCGTTTAATCCTGTAAACCCACTTAGAATCAACAACGTAAGTATCCTTAACATAGGGGACAAAAGACCAAGTCCCATTGTTAACAAGAGCATCAAACTCCTCAGCCATGGCTTTACGCCACTCCGGTGATGTGTTTGCGACGACAAACGAGGAAGGTTCAACAAAATTAGAGACATTTGTGGAAGTGTGGTATGAGGATGGGTTGAACCGAGTTGGGGGCTTGGGATTGGGACGAAGATTAGATGGACGGGGACGGGTTGGAGTGGCAGCAGGAGGGGTGTAAGTGTTTTGGGCTGGAGTGGCAGCAGGAGGGGTGTAAGTGTTTTGGGTTGATGCGGAAGGAGTAGGAGTTGGATCAAGTGGGTCAGAAGCTATTGTGCAGGTGCGTTTTGTGCTATGGAAGGCTGCGATGCAGCCGTGGGTGAGGCAGACGGATGTTGAGTTGAATTTTCAGGCTGAGAAACAGGTGTGGGAAATGTGGAGAAATATGGAGTTGATGTGTTCGTGGTTCGGTTGAGGGAGTTGGTCTGAATGGAAAAGAGTTCTCATTAAACCGAACGTGCGGAACAATGTAGACACGGTTGGAATTGCGGTCCAAGCAATGATACCCATGGTGGGTAGGACTGTAGCCTAGAAACACACATGGGGTAGAGCGGAAGTCCATCTTATGGCGGTTATATGGACGAAGGTAAGGAAAGCAGAGACATCCGAACACCCGAAGAAAGGAATAATCAGGTGATCTTTTGAAGAGTAGCTCGAATGGAGACTTATTGAAGTTGACACGAGAGGGCTTTCTATTTATTAAGTAAACAGTTGTGTCAAAAGCAAAATCCCAAAAACGATGGGGAGTATTGGAATGAGCAAGGAGGGCAAGACCCGTCTCGACAACATGACGGTGGCGACGCTCGATGATGCCGTTTTGCTCACTCGTATGTGGGCATGAACATCGATGAATGATACCAAGAGAGGAGAAGAACGGTGCAAGATTGCGAAATCCCCCCCCCCCCCCCCCAATCGGTTTGCACATTTTTAAGCTTAGTGTCAAATTGTCAAAAGATTTAAAAATGGAATAAACATCTGATTTTTTGAGTGAGAGGGTAAATCCACATGTAACGAGAATAATGATCAACGCATAGTAAATAATATTTGTGACCATTAAATGAGAAAGAGGGTGCAGGACCCCAAACATCACAATAAACTAAGTCAAGAATATTATTACTACGAAAGTTTGCAAATCATAAAGATAATTTGGAAGACTTCCCAAGTTGACAAGAAGAACATAAAGACAAACAATCTTTAGATGAAATTGGTAAAGAACATTTAGAGATAATAGATTGAAAAACACGAGTGTGAGGATGCCCGAGCCGATGATGCCAGACTTGCAAGGATGCTTTAGTTGCTGTGAAGGAGACATGTGGAATAGACTTCAGCTGAGGAAGACGAAGCGAGTAAAGACCTTGGTTACTTGGACCCGTGAGTAGGATGGTACGTGTAGACTCGTCCTTCACAACAAAAAAAAAAGAGTGAAATTCAAAGAAAACATTATTGTCCATGCAAAATTGTTGAATAGATAAAAGGTTCTTTTTGATTTCGGGTACATGAAGAACATTAGAGAGTGAAAAACGTTTTGTTAGGAGAATAAATTTTAGAAGAACCAATGTGAAAAATAGGGAGAGGATTAAGGTCGCCAACATGAAGAGAATGGTGACCGGAGTAGGCTTCGGAGCTGTCCAAACTTGTTAAGTCCGGGGTGATATGGCTGTTTGATCCTGTGTCAGGATACCAAGTAGAGTTGGCTGCTGAAGCATGATCAGAAAAAGCAGCAAAGTTGGCTTGGGGTTGTTCACGGCTGGAGGAGGAGCCAGACTGATTCGGGCATTGGGCAGGGATGTGTCCGATTCCACATCGCTTACAATGATCATGAACAGTATTTGTAGTAGAAGCCCAGGAAAATTGGCGGGTGTGAGCAGCTGGTCCACGAGTTTTATCACGAAATCTGCTAGAATTACCACGATTGTTATCACGGTAGTTGCCTGTGCTTCTACGTCGAATGCCACGGTTGTTGTTGGAAGACCGGTTGCTGTAGAAGGCCTGTGGGGGGCTATTTTGGTGCACAACAGGGCTGAGTTGATAACCCAGCTGAGCAGCCATCTGTTGTAGAGCTGTTAGCTGGTGAGACGGGGCAGCAGAGTTGGTTCCGAAAGCAGCAGCGGTGGCGGTAAAAGCTTGAGGTGGGGTTGTGTTGTTGCGGTTGAGCATGAAGTCGTGATAACTAAGCAAGTCGTATAATTCGTTGAAGGTGATTGGTGGTGAACGAGCAAGAAGATTGGCCTTCAAACTATTGTATTCCTCTCGAAGACCGAAGATGGCAAGCATGGCTAAATCTTTATCCTTAAACGGTTCACCGATATTGGTAAGAGCGGTGGCATACTCTTGCGCACGAGTGAGGTAGGAGGCCGAGGATTCATCGCCCTTCATCTCAATCTTCAAGAGCTACGTTTATAAAGTGTATTCTCGAGATGAATTGTTTGGAGCATAAGCCCGTTCAAGGGCCAACCAAAGGTCTCGAGATGTGACCCCTTTAACATGTTGAAAGGAGGACTCAGAGATGGTGGAGATGAGAATCATCTTAACGTGTGCATCGTTAGCGATCCAATGGAGATAGCTAGGGTTGTCAATAGAGGCTGTGTATGTGGTTGTGTCTGTGGTTGCTGCTGTCTTCATCGGTGGGCAATTGATGGTACCGTCAATATATCCAAAAAGATGGTTGGTAACGAGGAACGGATGAATCATTGCTTTCCAGAATCCGTAGTTGGTTGGGGAGAGTTTGAAGGCAAACTTGTGAGAGTTATGTGCTGTTTTCTCAACAGTGGTGAATGCAGCCATGATTTTGATGAACTAAGGAGAAGAAAACTAGGAAAAAAAGAGGGTAAAGCAGGGATATAGGTTGCGATAGCAACAGAAGATGGAGGAAGAAGACCACTCTCGTATATCATTTATATGCTATATTGCATTTATATGCTATATTTACCACTCTCGTATATCATTTATATGCTATATTGCATATATGCATCATGGTATGTTGCATATATATAAAACTGTATGTTTCATATATGTAATTCTTTGTGTTGCATATATGCAACACACGTTATGTTGCATATATGCAACACACGTTATGTTGCATATTATGTTGCATGTATGCACAACTCGGTTACATATATGCAACACACATTTTTTATGTTGCATATATGCAAAACTCTCTATTGAGCTACATGGATTGTTAGAGTTATTTGACATAAATATTTATAAATTATTTGGAACCATTTAATATGAGCTACTTGAATTGTTAGATTTGTTTGAGATAAATATTTATAGTTTTCCATATATGCAAAATTATATGTTGCATATATGCAAAATTGTATGTTGCATATATGTTGTTATATCCCGAATTCTCGCCTGGTAATCCAGGGCACAGATAAAGGCCAAGGGCAGGAGTGACCCAGGAATGGTATAACCCAGAATTTAATAGGTAAAGTTCAAATGACCCTGAATGTATCAGGAGTAAGGTAATGTCCCAAGATGTCGCGTAAATCCAGGGAAATCCATATCTGGTTTATTTATCTTGATTATGTTACTATGACCCAGGATGAGTTTAATCCAGGGTCACCTTTATTCTCCGAATGACCCAGCATGTGGAAATGACCCTGCATGCTAGGACATTATTACTAACGTATCTTGTGCCTTTATCTAAGTGAAAATAGGTTGACGAAGTCTCCCAACGGTCGCATAAAACAAGGAGAAGACTTTATTAGCACGTGGTCAAAGGTTGTTAGCTGTAAACTCGGTCAAATAACGGAAAGAGACGTTGAGAGAGAGGATCCCTGGAATATCGGAGAAACGGTTGAAGACCTAGCATATAAATAGGACACTTAGTCTTTCATTTTTCGGCTCATTCGAGCTTTACTCACTGTATTCTCGTACTAAATTCTCTGCAAACTCATTGTAATCAATACTTTCCGGTGATCAATAAATTGGTAGCGTGTGTTATCGCTACCCGGGGTTTTTATGCCGGCGGCGCCTTAGAGACATCTAAGGGCTAAGGGCTTTTCCCTAGTCAAATCTCGGTGTTCTCGTCTACTTTTGAGTATTCGTTTGTGTTGCTAAGTTTCTCAACTGATTTCTTAAACAAATCTAAGTTTTTACCCAGGATTCTAGTGATTTGTCCCTGGAATTCTGTAATTGTCCCAGGATTATTTCAAGCTATTTTCACATCTGAATATTAGACACCTAACCTCACATTCAAAATTTGGTTCAAACTTTGCTAATTTAACTTAAGTAATTTTTAGCCAAAACAATTTGGCGCCCACCGTGGGGCAATTGGTGTCAATTTTTTGTCAAACTCTTTTCAGATTTGTCCTAAACTTGATTTTTGCCAAAATCTATCAAAAGATGTCAACACAAATGAACACCTCGAATGTCTCAGTTTCTGTCGTGACTGCTTCAACAACTGGAGTTAACCAACCAGGTCCAAGGACCAGTATTTCAACAAGTGGAGTCACTTCATCGGCTCCAGGGTTTAATGCTTCAACCTCAGCTACGCGCAGTGACGGACCTGTGGTTAACCATGAAGTGATCGAAACCGAAAACATCCAAGAAGACCCTGTCCTGATATCTGATACTGATATCTTGGCCACTTTCGGTAGGTTGGAGCGCCACATGGAACTCCAACAGAAGGTGAACAAGGAATTCATGGCTCAATTGACCAGCTTGAGATCAGAGTTACCCAGAGCCACGACGACTCAGCCATCTCCACTCGATCCCAGAATCCTGAATTTCGATACCCCTGGAACTAATTCCAGGGTACATGAAGCTGTCGCACCACTGAACTGGAGATCAACATCCTTCCCTGCTCAAATGGCCCATGCTGATTTATCCAGAATGACTACCATTAGAGAACCAATCACTAATCCTGGGACAAACATGCCCCGGGATGTTGGTAACATTACTCAACCTTTCGCCCATTATTCCAATGCTAACAATTCTGTGCAGGATTCAGGAATAAGCCCATCTGTGGAACGAGAAATCCAAAAACTCAAGCAAATGATCTCAAGTGTCCCAGGAGTTGTGCAGCCGATCCCTGAAGTTGGACCCTCAAGCCATAGGATGTCCAGATTTGCTCCACCAATTTGTGACGTAGAAATTCCCAAAAGGTTCCAAACACCCAGTATGAAGCTTTACGACGGCACCACAGACCCAGAAGAGCATGTGGCGCAATACCGCGAAAGAATGGAGATTATTCACATGCCACCTGAAATTAAGGAGGCCTGCCTATGTAAGGGGTTTGGGTCCACCTTGACGGGGGCAGCTCTCAAATGGCTCCTAAACATTCCTCCCTATTCTATTGCTTCGTTTTCACAACTAGTTAATTTATTTAACAGTCAATTTTCTTGTAGTCGTAGTTTTGAAAAACTAACAAGTGATCTGTATAGGGTAACCCAGAATGCAGGGGAAACCTTAAGGAACTACGTCAGCAGATTCAGCAGAGAAGCTCTGGAAATCCCAAACATGGATATGGCAACTGCAGTTCAAGCCTTTAAAATGGGACTAAACAAGGACTCGTTGTTCTACGAGGATCTAGTCATGAACCCATGTCATAAGATGGATGAAGTTCGTCACAGGGCTCTCCGCTTCATCAGATTGGAGGAAGATAGGAAAATCCTGGGAAAGAATGAGTCCTCCCCAGGATCCAACGGTTCCAGCAGAAAATCAGAATCCACACATCCTAGGTCACAGAGATCAAAGCCTTACTCAAGGCCTGATGAGCGCCGAGTGAACAATGTGGAACAGGATGAGGACGATGAAGAATATCCTTCTTTTAATGACTATTGCTTTACTACTGATGTTTCTGGTGTGATGTATGCTATGCAGGATCTCGGCGACAAAGCAAGATGGCCCAGAAAGAGCGATAAACCCTCTACGTGGAAGGACAAGTCCAAATGGTGTGCCTACCACGAAGACTTTGGTCATCAAACTGAAGATTGCATGGCCCTGCGAAGAGAGATCGGTTATCTACTCAGCAAAGGCTATCTAAAGGAACTATTGGGAAAGAAGAAGGACAAATCCAGGGAACAGAATCCAAAATCCAGGGACAATGATGCAAGGTCCCAGGATTATAGACGTTCCGATGACCATCCCGAAAGAGCATCATCACCACCCCCGGATGCTAAGGTAGTCCATTTCATTTCTGGTGGTTCTGATATTTGTGGTACTTCTTATTCTGCAGCGAAAAGACACGCCAAGGAATCAAAATCAGACAGGGACGGAAGACCCAGGAAAAGCTCTATTCAGCCAGATCTCAAAGAAATTACATTTGGAGAAGATGATAGACACAACATCATAGACCCTCATCACGATGGGCTAGTGATAACTCTTCATATTGCCAACATCGTCGTGAAAAGGATTCTGATTGATGGAGGAAGCTCAGTAAACATAATCCAATTAGAAGCCTTGAACAAGATGGGAATCCCGCACACAGAGATCATCTCGAAATCCACGGTACTTGTGGGTTTCAGTGGTGAAACGAAGAACACTCTGGGAGAAGTAAAGCTTCCAGTCTATGTAGAGGGACTCAATTCGGTCCAGCGCTTCTGTGTGATGGACACACCATCAGGATACAACGTAATCCTGGGTAGACCCTGGATTCATGACAACAGGGCTGTACCCTCAACTTATCATCAATGCGTGAAGATACGAACACCTTGGGGTGTGATCACAATCAACAGTGATCAGCAAGAAGCTAAGGAATGTTACACCACGGCGATGAAGACATCTTCCAAATCAAGGCAAGCATAGCAATTAAAGAAGAAGGCCCGGGAATCCTTGGAAGCGAGGGAGCAGGATGTCAAAGCTGTTGAACTAGACCCCTCAAATCCAGGGAAAAAGGTCTATATTGGGACGAATATTCCAGGGCCAATAGAGGAGCAGTTAGTGAATCTACTCAGGACCAGGATGTCAACCTTCGCCTGGTCCCACGATGATATGACAGGTATCTCCAAATCTATTATAACACATAAACTTGGAATTGATAATTCTTTCAGGCCAATACATCAAAAGAGAAGGAAGTTTGCGCCAGAGAAGAACATCATAATCCAAGAGGAAGTGGACAGATTACTAAAAGCAGGGATGATAAGAGAGGTCAAGTTTCCCAGGTGGCTGGCTAATGTGGTGGTGGTAGGAAAAAAGAATGGCAAATGGAGGGTATGCGTGGATTACACGGACCTGAACCGTGCATGCCCAAAAGATCCATTCCCCTTACCTCACATAGACTCCATGGTTGATGCAACGGCAGGCCATGAAATGCTGACTTTCATGGATGCAACTTCAGGATTTCAGCAAATTCAGATGGAACCCCAGGATCAGGAAGACACAGCATTCATAACACCAACAGGTATATATTGTTACATAGTTATGCCTTTTGGATTGAAAAATGCAGGGGCAACATATCAGAGGTTGGTCAACATGATGTTCAAAGAGAAGCTGGGGGACACAATGGAGGTCTATATCGACGATATGGTGGTCAAATCCAAGGTCACTAATGACCATGTCCAAGATGTCAGGGATTCCTTTGATATCTTGGATAAATACAACATGAAGCTGAACCCGGAGAAATGCCACTTTGGAGTTGGAGCAGGTAAATTCCTGGGATACATGGTGACCAAAAGAGGAATTGAGGCAAGTCCAGAACAGATCAGGGCAATTGCCAACCTGAAATCACCAACCAGCACCAAGGAAGTTCAAAGACTTACAGGTAGAATCGCTGCCCTTAACAGATTTATATCGAAATCCTCGGAAAGATGCAGGGAATTTTATGATATCCTGAGGAAAAACAAGAAATTCGAATGGAAGGAGCAACATGAGAAAGCTTTCCAGGATTTGAAAGTATACTTATCCACGGCACCCTTGTTAATGAAACCTAATCCAGGGGAACCCCTGTCCCTGTATTTGGCGGTGTCTAGAAACACGGTAAGTGCAGTCCTGACCAAGGATGCAGAAGGTCAGCAACATCCTATATATTATGTAAGTAAAAGTTTGCTTGATGCTGAATCCAGGTACTCGCACCTTGAAAAACTTATATTAGCCCTATGTATGGCATCCACTAAACTTAGACATTATTTCGAAACTCATACAATTCATGTTAGAACTAACTATCCTATAAAGTCTGTTTTGCGAAAACCAGAAATGTCAGGTCGAATGGCTAAGTGGTCGGTGAAGCTCAGCGCATATGATCTGATCTACGAGGCCAGAACAGCTATAAAATCTCAGGCTCTAGCTGATTTTGTGGCTGATTTCAGTACCGACATACAGCAAGAAGCAGACCATGAATTGCAGCAGCTTCAACAAGAGGAAATTTCAGGGTACTGGACCTTGTTCACTGATGGAGCATCAAATATCAGGGGGACAGGCCTTGGAATAGTACTGAAATCGCCACAGGGGGACATGATACCCCAGGCTGTTAGATGCGGATTTCAAGCAACTAACAATGAAGCTGAATATGAAGCCCTAATTGCTGGGTTACACCTAGCATTACACCTGGGAATTCAACACATTCAGGTATATGTAGACTCTCTTCTTTTAGCTAACCATTTTAATGGCTCTTATGCAGCTAAGGGAGAGAAATTAGTCAAGTACTTGGAAGTGGTAAAACGAATGTCCCAGGATTTTCGAAATTTTAATATTCAACAAGTTCCAAGGGAAGAGAATGCTGAAGCAGATGCACTAGCAAACTTAGGTTCAGCATTCAAAGCACTTGAAGATACTAATATTCCTATTATTCACATACTAACACCGGCCATAGACCAAGGTATGGATTCCCAGGATTCCGACATAGCAGGTGAGACCCTGGTGTCCAGTACCCAGGATTCCACTAAGGAGTCCTGGACTAGGCCGATTATTCAATATTTGCAGGATGGTACCATACCAGAAACCGAGAAAGACGCCCGTGCATTCAGGATAAGAATAGCCAGGTATGTAATTATCAAAGATATACTATATAAAAAATCTTTTGCAGGTACGTATTTAAGATGCTTGGAGAAGGACGAGGCCCAGGAAGTGCTTAAAGATATCCATGAAGGTGACTGTGGAAATCATGCAGGGGGCAGGTCCCTGATGTCCAAAATCCTAAGAACAGGGTACTATTGGCCAACAATGAGAAAAGATGCCCAGGATTTCTCTCAGAAATGTGACGCATGTCAAAGACACGCCAATGTGCCTCACCAGCCCGCAGAGCCGCTATACCCAATTCCAGCATCTTGGCCCTTCATGAAATGGGGGATGGACATCGTTGGTAAGCTACCCAAGGCCCCTGGAGGAAAGGTGTTCATGTTAGCAATGACAGATTACTTCTCGAAATGGATTGAAGCCGAAGCATACGTCCAAGTCAGGGAAAAAGAGGTTATATCCTTCATTAAAAGAAACATACTGACTAGGTTTGGAGTGCCATCTGAGATTGTCTGTGATAATGGCTCTCAATTTATTGGAAGTAGGACCACAGGATTCTGTGAATCCTGGGGCATCAAGATGATAACATCAACTCCAGTACACCCTCAAGCCAATGGTCAAGCCGAGTCAAGCAACAAGATCATCATAAACAACCTGAAGAAAAGACTGAAGGAGAAAAAGGGAAAATGGGCAGAGGAGTTACCCTTAGCATTGTGGGCAGATAGGACTACCTCCAAGAACGCCACGGGTCAGAGCCCGTATTCCCTGGTATTTGGCACAGAAGCAGTCATCCCGACGGAAATGGTGATCCCGACATTCAGGGTCAGTGGTCAGACCCAGGATTTGAATAATCAGTCCTTGGTTGAAGACTTGGATACCCTGGATGAGATGAGAGACCAAGCGGCTTGGAGAATGGCGGCTTATCAGCAAAGAATTTCGAAGACCTATAACAAGCACGTAAGGATCAGAAGATTCAGGGTAGGAGATCTGGTCCTGAGAAAGGCGTTCCAGAACACAACAAATCCAGGGGACGGGAAATTAGCTCCTAAGTGGGAAGGTCCTTATTTGATTGATTCTGAGGCTGGTAAGGGGGCATATTGGCTAGCTAATATGGAAGGAGACCTATTGCCAAGACCTTGGAATGCGATACACCTCAAAGCATATTTCATGTAAGGCCTTCTGTCCTAGGATTCAGTTACTCAGGTATGCGTTTTATTTTGAATATTCACAGTGGAGATTCAGGTCAGTTCTTCTCACTTAATTTACCTATTTCCTTATATATTTTGTTTACATTATTTATTTACTGACATTAGTTACATGTTGCATTTCATTTTTAAGATTATCCTTTAATGTTTTGAATTTGCTAAGATCTATGTTTTGCAAGACGGATTGCCTAAAATCCAGGGTATCCCAGGATTCAAAGTATTCAAGGTGCGGGATGATCAGAAATTCAAGGCATACGAAGCGAAGAATACTCAAGGTACTCCAAGTCAAATGCAACAAACGTGTTTCTCCTAAGTATTGAGACTGGCCATCTCTCTTCCGTATGGGTGAATTTTAAACCCATTCCTAAGGTTTAAGGATTATGCGTCCTTCATCCGAATATGGGCTATCACGCCTCGCCTGGAGCGCACGTTGGCAACTTTTGCCTCGCCCGAGACGCACGTGATCCAAGTATGAAACCCTGGGATTGTGAGATCATCCGTGTTAAGAGCATTGGTGGCAACCTTGCAATCCAGGGACATATGCGGATCTCTCAAGGTTTAAAACGATTAACGCGTTTTCAAGACGGATTGGTGCTAACGTACCAACTTAAGACACCCGAGGCAATACCCTAGTTCGCCAGTACGGCTTGAGGTGGTCCCTAGAATTCGCCAGTACGGCACCGGGCTTGACCCCAGTTCGCCAGTACGGCACCGGGTTTGACCCCAGTATTTAAGGGCTTGACCCCAGAAATAATTCTAAAATTACCATCGGGCTTGACCCCAGAAACAATTCAAAGATTACCTAGTGACCCAGGATTATTAATCTAATCCAGGGTCATAACGGTCAAAGCCTAAGAAAATTAACTCCTTGTCTAGTTAATTCTGATTGATATGTTCCTATTACAGGAAACATTCACAAGTCTGCTAAAGCTACGAGGAATCCTAAGATCCTGGGGGCAACCCAGGATTACTAAGGTAAACCCTAGAACCATTTCATACATTGACAAATATCAATCAAATATTTCAAACACAGGTATGTAACTAAGGCAGTTATATATATTCATAAAACCCAACCTGGGCCCGGAAAAGCTCCGGGCATCCCGGGATGGGGCATGTCAAAAGACCCTGGATATCACGTCCAGGGGTGGGTCATTGTCTTAAACAAAATAAACCGGGAAACATCATCCGGTATACCATCACAAACAAGAAATTAAAATTGTCTTCAAGAACAAACATAAAAACAAGAAAAAGACGACCAACAACCTTCAAGCATCATCCTGGGTCGTCCTCTTCGCTTCCTTCTCCTCCGCTGCCTTCTTCTCAAGATCCTGCACCAGACCCAGGTTTTTGTTGGCTGCTACCCTGAGCGAGTTCAACTCCTTGGTCAGGGCAGCAACCTCCTTCTTAGCAGCAGCCTCAGCATCCTGGGCCCGCTTTCCAGCAGCCCAGACCATCTCCACGAATCGGCCAGCAATCTGCAAGAAAAGGTAATTCTATTAACATTTATGACCTTGAATTATTTACTGTGTAGAAAATTCAGGGGTACCCAGGATTAACTTACTTGGCGAGAAGAGGCCTCGGCATGGGCACGGAGCTCTGCAGCGTCCAGGTTCTCCAGAGATTGCACTTCAGGGGCAGAAGCAGTGACAGTGGCCCTGGTCTTGCGCTTGGTGCCAGAAGTCCTTGAAGAAGGAGCTTTGGGAGCAGTCATGGGTTCAGTCTTCACGGAGGTAACGACTTGCAGGTCCTGTTCAGATTCGCCTAGCAAAAGGTCGTCCAGATCAATGTTTTCCAGGTTGTTGGGAGGTCGCTCGGGACGTGGCATCATGGATGCGAAATTAACGGACACGATTAAAGCAAGGGGTGATGTGACCCAAAATTTCAAATTTTCACAGCTGTAAGTTCTATCCACTTGCGAAAATTTGGGGGCAATTGTTATATCCCGAATTCTCGCCTGGTAATCCAGGGCACAGATAAAGGCCAAGGGCAGGAGTGACCCAGGAATGGTATAACCCAGAATTTAATAGGTAAAGTTCAAATGACCCTGAATGTATCAGGAGTAAGGTAATGTCCCAAGATGTCGCGTAAATCCAGGGAAATCCATATCTGGTTTATTTATCTTGATTATGTTACTATGACCCAGGATGAGTTTAATCCAGGGTCACCTTTATTCTCCGAATGACCCAGCATGTGGAAATGACCCTGCATGCTAGGACATTATTACTAACGTATCTTGTGCCTTTATCTAAGTGAAAATAGGTTGACGAAGTCTCCCAACGGTCGCATAAAACAAGGAGAAGACTTTATTAGCACGTGGTCAAAGGTTGTTAGCTGTAAACTCGGTCAAATAACGGAAAGAGACGTTGAAGAGAAGGATCCCTGGAATATCGGAGAAACGGTTGAAGACCTAGCATATAAATAGGACACTTAGTCTTTCTTTTTTCGGCTCATTCGAGCTTTACTCACTGTATTCTCGTACTAAATTCTCTGCAAACTCATTGTAATCAATACTTTCCGGTGATCAATAAATTGGTAGCGTGTGTTATCGCTACCCGGGGTTTTTATGCCGGCGGCGCCTTAGAGACATCTAAGGGCTAAGGGCTTTTCCCTAGTCAAATCTCGGTGTTCTCGTCTACTTTTGAGTATTCGTTTGTGTTGCTAAGTTTCTCAACTGATTTCTTAAACAAATCTAAGTTTTTACCCAGGATTCTAGTGATTTGTCCCTGGAATTCTGTAATTGTCCCAGGATTATTTCAAGCTATTTTCACATCTGAATATTAGACACCTAACCTCACATTCAAAATTTGGTTCAAACTTTGCTAATTTAACTTAAGTAATTTTTAGCCAAAACATATGTAACGCTCTATATTGCATATATGCAACACACGTTATGTTGCATATATGCAACACAACTCATATTGCATATACGCAACACTCTCTATTGAGCTACTTGGATTGTTAGATTTGTTTGACATAAATATTTATAATTTATTTTAAACCATTTAATTTGAGCTACTTGGATTGTAATTTTGTTTGACATAAATATTTATAATTTATTTGGAATCGTTTATAAGTATTAGATGTATGGGTAAGATCTAGAATTTTCTTAATGGGATGATTAGAAGCAATCAAGACTAAACCCGGACCCAATTAAGATTTGTGGGATGGATCTAGATAAATGACCTAATAACAAGCAGCCAAAAAGAAATAAACTTAAGAAAAATGAATTACATGTGGGTGTTAAAGACTCGAACTCGGGTCTCCACATAATAACCAAAGACCCCAACCATTGGGCTAATAAGCTTTAATTTCTCTATTATAGCTATCAATTTATTTAACATATTAGTACCCTTAGTTCAGTTCATCTTCCTCGCCGATTTTAAGATTTATAACCCCAAACTGAACGTCGCATCTGCCATTTTTGAAATCTAAATTGCAAATACGACCTCTGTGTTCAAACATAACTCCTAAGCCACTTTCTAAAAGTTACGGGTTGTTCTTATTTACACACGGTTAGTGTGTGATTCTAAAATTTGGTGCTTTGATTGAATGAATCGGTGTGAAACGAAAGCGTATTCCTGACCGAAATTATGTTTCGATTCTGTTCGGGATAGTTTCAAGGTCAATTACTCAACATTTTTTTATGAATGTTATGCAACATTTATAACTTTGTGTTCATCTATTTCGATCTCATCGATGGCGGAATTTCAATCCGTTTCTTATTCATATATTTTTATCGACTGCATACACGTCTTAGGAATCAAGAATACAGAGGTACGAGCCTATAGAACAGATCCTGTTCAAGTAAGGTCATGACTGCATACACGTACATGCTTGATATATCTACTTTGATTAGTGTAGTTTTTGAATTTGTTGTATAATCGGACGAGGCTCAAATTGATTTAGAAGAAAATATATATTTTTGGCGTCCGATAGTTATCCCCTGGTATCTATTTAAAAGGTCTATGGTAGAACAAGCTTCTGTCATTATTTTAGGTGGATGATGAGGTGTTTAAAAGAGTTTTCCAGTTTTCCAAATAAGATTAGTTTTCCAAGGAACCTAACCCTATATATATATATATATACCAAGGAACCTAACCTAACCCTATATATAGGGTTAGGTTATATATATATATATATATATATATATATATATATATATATATATATATATAGGGTTAGGTTCAAATAAGAACTTTTTATTTTGAGAACTTTTGAGAACCAAATCTCAACCACTAATTTCAGGTAGGGGTGAATTATCCGAAATTCCGTATCCGAATTATCCGAAACTCGGATATCCGAAAACTCGGACTTGGACTTGAACAATAATTTAAAAAAAAATCGGAAGTTTTCGATACTCGGTATCCGAAAATTTAAATAAATTAAAATATATTTTATATTAAAGAATTAAGGAGTTATAGAATTAGGTCATTTAGGATTTTAGGGTTCTCAACTTCTCATTCCACGCTTTCGCCTCCCTCCACAGACCACATCCACGACTCACGCTTCTCAGTTCCACGTCCGACGCACTTTTGTCCGGCCAAGGTCGCAGGTATCCGGCGCCGGCGACGCACTCCTTCGTCCAGGGCACTGCTTCGTCTGCCGTTAGTCTCCGGCGCACTTTCTCCATCTCAGTCGTCCGGCGTTGGTCGCAAGTCCATCGTCTCCACCTCTAGCGCTCCATCGTCCCAATCAGGTAAGATGATTTTGAGTTTCTTATCGGTTGTATATATCTATGCATAGCTTTTATGATATTTCATATTTCAGGTTTATTTACCATTGATTTTGAGTCCAGGTCTGTGTTTGTTTGTTCTAAACACATTAGGGTTTTTTTTATGATTTCAAACACAGTGCAGAATTGATGGTGTTTTTTGATTTGCTTGATTATTTCAAATATGGGTTTTGTTTTTTGTAAACACCTACCTATATTTTGCTTTCTTGCACAGGTCCCACGATTTGGTGGTGTTGTTTTGATATGTTGGCTTACTATCTCAGGCTCCTTCAGTTAATCTTCTCTATTTAAGTTTGATCGATAACCTATTTGGTTTACATTCAAATATCCAAGAGTCATATTTATCCTTAGCTTTAATTTAAATGTATGAATAAATGTGGATTTTTTGGTTCCTCTATAGTGTAGTTATAGTAGAAACAACCAATTTGGTCGTTTCAGTTTTGTTGAAGTTCATTCTTGGTTTAATTTGTTCTTTTTTGCAGCCTACTAGATCAATGGAAAAGCATAATACAAGCAACTCCGAGGACTGTGAGATGTTTATTTGTATTTGAAGACTTGGACTATGTTTATTTGTTTTGTCGTTTTTTTGTTAAATTGTGGTTTTTTTAACAAAACAAGATTTTCGGATATCCGTTATAACTATCCGAGTCCGGTCTGAAATTTCGGATATCCGAAATTTCAGACTTGGACTTGGACAGCGAAAACTAATATCCGAAATTTTCGGATACCCGAAATCCTGGGTATCCGGTTTTGAACACCCCTAATTTCAGGTGGGGACCACTATAATTCATGAGGGGAGTTTCCATATATACACTAGTGGCTTAGAATGGTTCTCAAAACCAAATGGTTCTCAAATGATCCTCTCCCTATATATATATATATATATATATATATATATATATATATATATATATATATATATATATATTTTGAACAGCAAAAAGTTATATAATATAAAACCTCCACTAGCAAGATACTAGAGGAAAGGAAAATTACATGAACATCAAAAGAAAGAAAGGAAATAAAATTACAGCCAGTACAATGGATCACGTTTCCAAATGTTCCAATCTAGATCTAAAATTTTTGCACGATTGGTTAGCCAAAGGTAAGTTTCAGATTTAATTTCTTCAAAAATTCTTCCCGGATGTGTATTTCGGCCATCGAATTCTTTCCCGTTTCTGGCTTTCCAAAGTTCCCAAACCGTTGCCGCGACGATTGCTTTGAGTGTTTTACTAAGATTGGTAGTGGGACCTGAAACAGAGGCTTGATTGTAGGCTTGTTCTATGAAAGTGGGAGAAGAAATGTGGTGATTAGTCCAGGAGGCCACGAGGTCCCAGGTTTTGGAGGCAAAGGGACATTCGAACAAAAGGTGATTTGTTGATTCATTGTTAGCTGAGCACCAGGTGCAGGAGGAGAACGGTAGAGTGATTCCACGTTTTAGAAGTTCTGTTTTGACAGGGATTCGATTAAGAGCAGATTTCCAAACGAAGATATCTACTTTCCTAGGAATCCAGCCAGACCATTGATGTTTGAATGAGAAGTCACCCCAAGAGTGTTCAAGTCTTCTTCGAATGCTTCCAGTGGAGAATTGAAGGCTGTTGCAAGCGAGCCAGACCCAACGGTCTGGACCAAGAGAGTAATTGAATGGTTGGAGAATGGAGGAAAGTTGCGACAGTGAGAGAACTTTGGTGGGGGAGGAGGGCTGTGATTTCCAGTTCCACAATACCTGTGTCGTGCCGTTATTGGTAGGAAGGAGTCTATCATTGACTAGGCAGGATTTTGATTTTTCGATGAGATATAGGTCCGGGAACATTGATTTCAGGTTTGTGTGAGTTATCCAAGTGTCGTGCCAAAACTTGACTTGTGTCTGGAGACCCGGAGTTGCTTTTGCTTCGTCCCAGAATTGAATACCTTCGTCTTCGAGCTCCTTAAAAACGTTGGTGATCGGTTTCCAAAAGCCAGGGATTGATTTACGAAGGGGGAGTGTGTTGTGGATCCTATTCGAGGAATGGATGGCATTGATGACCGAGACCCACTGGGCTGATTTTTCAGTTTTGAACCTCCAGCCCCGTTTGGAGATGAGTGCCAGATTGGCGGCCTTGAGACTGCCAATTCCAAGTCCACCGCACGATTTGGGTGCGGTAATTCTGTTCCATGCGACCCATGGGATTTTTTTGTGGGAAGATGTTTCGCCCCAAAAGAAGTTTTTGCGGAGGCGTTCTAGTTCGAGAATGATGCAAGAAGGTGCACGAAAGAGGGAGAGATAGTAGGTTGGGAGAGAGCCGAGAACAGATTTGATGAGAATCGCTTTCCCGCCTTGAGAAAGTATCGACGATTTCCAACTGTTGAGTCTGGATTTAAATTTTTGTATGATTGGTTCCCAGTGCTTTTTGAGTCGCATGTTTGCTCCAATCGGGATGCCCAGGTAAGTGAAAGGTTGTTTGTCGACTTTGCATTGAAGGAGGACCGCCATGGATTCCGTTTGATGTGTGTCGACTCCAATTCCGAAAAGACGGCATTTCTTGTAATTGATTTTGAGACCTGAGGAGATGTGAAAGCATCTTAGGAGGCGAGCAAGGTATCTGCAGTTCAGTTCATGCCATTCACCTAGGAAGATGACATCATCAGCATACAGGAGGTGGGACAGAGTTGGACCTTCGCCAGGTAGTTTAATTCCAGTGAAAAGTCCCGAGAGTGTTGCCTTTTCGGAGGCAACGTGTAGTGCTTCCATGGCGATGATGAAAAGAAATGGGGAAAGTGGATCACCCTGTTTAACCCCCCTTTGGATTTGGAATTCACGAGTGGGTGAGCCATTGACTAAGATGGAGGATTTAGATGATGAAAGACATCCTTTAATCCAGGACCTCCATCTGTCTGGGAAGGCCATTTGAGAAAGGATGGAGTCAAGGAAGTTCCAGTTGAGGGTGTCGAAGGCTTTTTCGAAGTCTACTTTGAACAACATGGCTTTTCTTTTCTTTTGTTTAAGCCATGCGATGGTTTCGTTGAGCATGAGTGGGCCATCAAGAATCGAACGTTCCCCGACGTAGGCCGATTGTGTGTTGCTTATGACAGATGCAATTACAACTTTGAGTCGGATGGCAAGAACCTTAGAAATGATTTTGGGTATGCAACCGATGAGACAGATTGGTCGAAAGTGGGAAGGTTGGAGTGGGTCTTTTATTTTTGGGATGAGGGCAATGAAAGAGGAATTGCAACCAGGACTGATTTTTCCCGTGGAGTGGAACTGTTGAAGGATTTCTAGGAGTTTGGACCCGAGTAGGTCCCAGTGAGTTTTGATGAATTTGAAGTTGAAGCCATCAGGCCCCGGCGCCTTGTCATTCCCACAGGACAGAACTGCACCTTTGATTTCCTGCAGTGAGAATGGGGAGATTAGGGATTCTGAATCGGATGAGCTTAATTTCTTGAAGTTGTCGGAGAGGAATAGTGGTCTGTTACCGGAGCTCCCCTCCTATCACCGCATACAAAGCGGTGTTCCATGACGATTACCGACCCCACCGCCGCCGCTACACAACAGCGGCTACGCCGTACAATGGCGGCGCACCACTGTGCGTTATTTTCAGGTGAAAGATTACCGCCTTACACCGCGGGAATGTCGGATCGGTACCAGAAACAATGCGCTGGAACAACAGCGGCCCGCCATACAACGGCGGCGCACGAAGGTGCGTATGATTTCAGGCAAGAAAAAGGGAAGGAGAAACAACCCACGGAGGAGAAGAAACCTTCGTGGCGGAGACGGGGAGTAGAAGAACAAGCGGTGGTGGTGACGTTCGGGAGAAGAAACCAATGGTGCGAGATCTCCATTGTTTGCAAAACTCTGCTTGTTCACGAAAATAAATTGAAGCAACAAAAAAAAAAGAAATATATCGAAGCTGCTGAAAGAAGTTGACATTGATGCAAAAGGTGTAAAGGTGATACATTGTCATCTTGAATATGACATTCTGACAATCACGTGCCCAGAGATGAGAAGAAAGAGAACATGGTGGATAACATGGTCAACAAGAGAACTTGGTGGATGACAGGCTGGATCTGGGTTTCATTTAAAAAAAAAAATTAGTTTTACTATTTACATTTTCAGTCCTTTATGTTTAGTCATTTAGTTTTCAAGCTACAAACGCTACCGCGTTTAGCTTGCGGGGGAGTATTAGACAATTATACTAGGGTTGATATTATATTATAATTAAGGGTATTAGAGTGTAATATTATTCTCTATATATATAGAGACCCCGTATAACCCTATTATTCACAATTATCAATAATATTATCATTCTCTAGTTTAACTAGAAGAATTGGAACATTCGGTCCTTTACAGCGTCTGGGGACGTAATCCAGTTTCCGGTTTAAGGGATCCCGTTGATTCTGTTTTTTGTTGTTCTATTTCTGATGAGGCCATGAAAGTAGGATGAGTTTTCGTCTCCGTCGATCAACCATTTGATTCTTGATTTTTGTGCCAGGTCTTGAGACTTTTTTGCAATAATTTCCTTTGCTTTTTTGATGGATTCTTGTCTGAGATTAAGTTCTGCTGGAGTGAGGCCAATCACTTCAGCCTTGAGTTCAAGCCCGTCGATTGTATCTCTGATGATCTTCAGGTCATAGTCTTCAGTGTTGCGGAAGTTGGTGTTCCAAGATTTTAGTGCCAATTTCACCGATTTGAGCTTTAGTTGTAGTTTCCTATCTGGCATTGTGTTTTGTGGTGTCGTAGTTTGTGAGAATGATGAATTTACTGTTTTCATGTAACCCGGTCGGCCAATCCACGAGTTATATATATATATATATATATATATATATATATATATATATATGTATGTATATGTATGTATATGTATATGTATGTATATGTATATACTATTCAACAATATCATCCACCCTAAACAACAAGAAAAAGGTATGAGAGAACTTGGTTTATGTAGATCCTAATCCATTGTCCTATACCCACGTTAACTCAATCAAAACGCATCAACCTTACATTGGCAAATCTAATGACCCATACTAGAAATATACCACCCACTATTTATAATTCACTATGCGAGCATGATATAAAAATATAATTGTGTAAGCTTCACATGTTATTATAAGCCAGAAGCTATTCTTACACCTTAACAATCTATATAGAAGGAAGCAACATGAATGCATGTAAATAACCAAAAAAGTAGCTTTGGAGCTTAAAAATTTTTTTTAGAAAAGAACAAAACAAAAAACAACCTAAACACACATACCATATATGCAACCAAATATGCACTGTAAAGTTGAAGGAAAACTATTTGCTGCCGTGACGGACCGGCAAAAAACTGACATCAGCCTCACTCTTAAAGCGGGATTCCCAGGATTGACTCTTAAATCTGGAGCAATATGTTCAGCTCCAACAGTCCCTGCACAACAAAGATCAATGTAAATTTAAGATTACCCTTGAGTCTTTTAATTATGTAGCAAGAATCTACAAAAGGTTGATCTAATCACAAATAAGGCAAGTAACCTCACAAAAATATGCCCCCAACAAAGACTATATTGCGCTAGAATACATGAATAATATCCAAATCAATCTGTAATGAGAAAATCGTTCTCGAAAAAGTGTTTAATAATCAATGCGAGAATAAAGATCAATCTGGATGGGTTCAACATGCATTCATTTTCACGAGATCTAATATTTGATCGAGACGCTGCTTTATACTTTGATGTACTATTCATCTACAACCAAAAAACTATGCAGCTTAAACAGGATGTATTCAAAGAGACATCTTCGTAACTAGGATAACAATTATAAGATATTAACGGAAATACGAAATAAGTTTTGTATATTAAGATGCTAGCGTAGAGAAGAAAACTACTGCCCAATTTAATAGACGTTACTTAAGTTTCCTGCTTCATGCAGATTGCAATGCGGTTCCAATATCCATACCATTGAATAGCATAAACAGCCTATTTATCAGCTTGACATCATCTAACTGTACTCCAGAAGTTCTCTTCTTCAAAAGTTCCTCGCCTCTCTTTATTACAGGCTCGTGTCTGAAAGAATAAGACCCAATAAAAGAATTCGTCCTTAACCATTAGCTAGCAAGCATACCAGAGACTAAAAGTAAATCCAAAAAAGGAAATGATTAATAATGTCATTGGATATAAAATAATAAAGAAGCATGTACCTGTCTGCACAAGCAGCAACAAAGAGAGGATATACAAGTTCAGCCGGCAGCTCCATGACATCCACAACATTCAACAAACCCAGCTACAATACAGAAGATGAGGTGAGGAGAATCATGAACAATAAAAGCAACTTTTGTAAAGGATTATGCAAAAATATTCCACCAGCTTCACCTTTCTAACTAGAAGCATTTCATGATTCAGTGGAGTCTTCCCCGCCACACGATTGCTTTGAGAAACCGACAGCCCAGGTGGGGAACCCACGCTGAAATTTGGAATTTGTTATTGGAATTTGTGATGAAAATGATGATACTCAATTTAATAGGAAAATGATTTCTACAAGGGAAAAAAAGTGCTTTAAAAGAAATTGGATCAAAACCTAGCAGATGGCGGTTGATACAAGAGCATATGAAGACAAAATTCAACAAAGACCTCCCTGTCTTGAGATACACTAATGCGTCGATACTTTGCAGCAATTTCATCACCAACTTGACTTGAGTGACATTCACCAATCACCTAAAACCAGTGAAGAGGTTGTAAGCCAGTAGTGGATGGAAATGGACATACGATGGCTAGAAATTTCATAACTTTAAGATTCAAACTAGTAAATAGTGGAGTCAAATCTAATGTCAGTCTATATGTATTTGTTCTTCTTAATGCTTTGCGTTTTGATGTTTGTAAACATTTGTGGTTGAAACAGCAAGCAAGCAGATATAGAGTTAGACATAAATTCAAGCCATAAACACACTCAAATGAAAATAAATGAGAAGTATACCTACCTTTAAGACTATTCTCAGAATGATATCTTGGTGTTGAGGAGGAAGCTTTGAGATGTTAGCTATCATGGTGGGGGCGACATCTTCCTTTTTCTAAAGGAAAGAAATTTGAAAGGAAGAAAATTTCAGAAACAACAACTTGGCAACAGGGACAACAGTATAGTACTGACTGACTGACTGACTGACTGACCTCTTTGCTGACCCGGTCGAATGCCATCTCCACATACATAATGCAAAAGTTTCTAACCATGGAGGAAGCAGCAGGAGCATCATCTTCCATATACAGCTGCCATAACTCTTCCAGAGGCAAACCTATCTGTTGCTGGTGTTTCACTCTCTTGTTGACATGGCTTAGGATCTCCATCACCTGTTGTTTATTACTACTATTATTATTATTATAACCAGCTGCAAAATGCCATAACATAACAACTTCTTCCAATCCAATCCAATCCAATCCAATCAACTAGAAAGAAACCAAAATAAACTATAACGAGTATGGTTGTTAACTTGACGGTGACACCCTTCAATTCAATTTCAACGAGTGAAATGAAAGAAACTTTGAAGAATAAGTACAAGTGTGTGATTGATAGAAGTGGAACGACAGATGCGAATCTATGAAACGAGAGAGAAGAGAAAAGAATACGTACCTTGGTCCTGACAGCAGATGATGGACGAGAGAGCGAGGAGATGGTAAGTGGGAGTAGCTTGGAGAGCAAGTTTTGGAGGTTGGGGTCATCGCACAGTGCCAATCGAGTAAGCATCCGATCAAGCATTTCTTCGATTTCATCATCCGATTTCCCTGATGATGTCGCCATTGTTTTGCGGCCGGAACGGAAGGAGGAAGACAAGAAACAAAGAAAGAAAGAAAGATTGATTTCAAAGCTTGCTTTGATCCGGCACCGCAAGGTTGCCTTTCTTTGACCTCAACAAACCTCCATTTGTCCCCTCACACACTTTTCTTTTCTTTTTTCTCTACATCCCCATTGTGTTTCAAATTTCACTTAAACGAAATGAAAGGAAAGAAATGTAAAAAATCGTATACCTAAGAGTATATATTCATAATAAAAGATAAAAAATATGTGAGTGTAAATCGGTTTAGGTGTGAGTAAAAGAGGGAGAAAAGATTTAGCAAATTTATATATTTGACAAAAAAATTGATGATTTGCTAAAATCTAGAGATTAAAAAGGAGAAAAAGTAATGATAAATGTATAAAGAATATTATATAAATGTGGTTGTGAGTGAATGGGAGAGAAAAAATAATAATAAAAGTATAAATTATAGGGATGAGGATGGAGAACCTGTCGTGAGGTATAAAAGTATTATTTAATGAGGGAAAGGGAAGAAAACAAAAAAATACGGTGTTCTCGAGTTTCACTTAAAGAGGGAAAATGAGAAATGGAGAGAGAGTTGGACCATTTTCTATTGTTTTTCTTTTCTTCCGGTATGGAATGATTTGGAAGGAAAAAAATCACTCATCTTTTTTTCCTTTCATCTCATTTCTTTTATTTTTCATCTTTAACGATGTGTTACTGATTTTACTTAAAGAGGGAAAAGAACATAAATGAAATGAAAGGAACATAAATGAAGGGAAGTGATTCATTTCCTTCCAAATCCTTCCAAATCGGAAATAAAGAAAAACAATAGAAAATGACATAATTGTCCCTCCCTTTCTCTCCTTAAGTAAAATTCGGGAACACAACTTTTTTTTGTTTCCTTCTCTTTCCCTCCTTAGGTGAAACTCAGGAACACAAATTTTTTTACACTTCCTTCTTTTCATTTCCTTTCTCTCCTTAATTGAACTCGGGAACACAATGTAACTAAACTCGGGAACACAACGTTAGGACCCCCCCCCCCCTCCCTTTTTTATTTGTTATTGCACCTACCCCTGACCTTCACTTGCAGGTCTACCCTCACGTATAGAGGGGGTTAAAAAAATTGGATCACGTTGTATCCTCCACTTCACATATAATAAGGGTGTAAGAAATTATATCTCATGTATAAAGCTATCATTCACGTATAGTACTGACACCTCGGAGTCCGTTTCACGTCAGAGAAATGCCAGGCATGTCAGGTGCTTGGTTAAGGATGATCATTCAAGTACAGCGTTATACGTAAGTGGGGATCGAAACGTAAGGGATAAGATTTTGATTTTTTTATTTTTTGTTACTGTTTATTTTTCACTCATACGCAAATAAGATTTTGATTTCTTTTTTTGTTAATGTTTATTTTTCACTCATACGTTAAGGTTAGTAAACTTGAACCAGGGAGTGAAAGGAGGATATACTTCACGTATGATCCTCTACTTGAAGTATAGGTTTTTTTTGTTAATGTTTATTACTTAAATTATTTGAAGTACTAAATACACAACATGTATCTATGAAAGTATATAAAATTTAATTTTATAATTCGTGTATATATAAAATAATAATAACGAGTTGGTAACCCGCCCACGCGTTGCGGCGGGGGACTGTGGTTACATTGTTAATCCAACTTTTACGAAAAGTGACATGCACCGGTGTTTGTGTTAATTTGAGATGCAATAGTTTTTACCACCTGTGAGAGTAAAATGAAAGTCGTATTGAAGATACAATAGTTTTTACCACCTGCGGGGGAGTCCAAAGTTTCACCATGGGTAGGTGTACACCATGGTCACTAAGAGAAAACCAAACCAAGCTATTATTTAACCAAATTAAAGTTTCAATACTACATACCACTGATAAATGTGGTGACCATCTAGAACATATAAAGAGAAAAAGATTTGTAAGCAAATATTCACTTACAACTATGTCATATATTTGTGAAATAAATAAATTTATGATACCTACAGATTTGCAAATGATCTCTGTAGCCCTCAAATCATAAACAAACATACACACCAAGTCATCCTCATCTTCATGAATCCAACACCCTGAAGGTAAGAAAACACCACCATTAACAATAGTCAATTTATGTAAAACAAAATCCTTTAAAATGAAACATATCTTTGACAATTATATCTAATATTGTGCAACAGTAGTTGTCATGTTCGTAGTTGTCATGTTCATGGTAGGCAGTGCCCTACACTTTTCACCTTCGTGAAGACAATTAAGCTTCATGAGAAGAAAAGTCACATCTTCCTTCAATGACAATTTATCAACCTATTATGATAATCGGATGGATTATGAAATGAAGCCAATGGTTTGTGTCATCTTAATGGTTGTAAGAAGTAACTAACAGATAAACTTAGTAACTTATAATCTTGAACTCTTTATTACGCAGATAAACAACCAAAATTTCAACCAACAAAGCCATAAAATTAGTTCATAAAATTATACCAAAAATTCAGTCAACATTGAATCAATTGCAAATTGAACTCAATACGTGTTGTAATGGTTAATGTAATAGGCCATATACATGTTTATTTCACTTTGTTGATCCATTTGTCTGTTCTTAGCTAATGCAAAATGCTAATCTTGAATTCCTTATAATTGAATGAAGCTAAAGACAACTTCATACGGGTAAATGACCTCTGCCAATCAATTTGATCTGTATAAGTATTGAAATTAGTTCCTTTATAGCAAAGCTTCACATATAAAATAATATAGATGCCTCATGATGATGGTTAAATTGAAAGAAAAAATCACCAGAGGTTCATATTATGCTCTTGAAATTAGTTCCTTTATAGCCAAGCTTCACATATATATAAATAGGAAAATAGCAGATGTATTATTTTCTGAAAGAGTTATTTTGCCAACAATAATATTTCAAGAAACCATAGCATATGGAGTTAAAAAATATGTGTCATCCTAAACATACATCAGCAAGTGCAAGACTAAAAATGGATTGAAATCACATTACTTTAAAAATTAACACAAATCATTTGGACAATAGAAAAAACAGGAATATAAATAAAAGCCCCTTAGCACCATACCTATTCAAATAACAATGAGCTCTTGAAATTTCTTTTATTTATTAATGTGCACACATATCCACATTAGATCTGGGCGGCCTTCACTTCTTTTATCAAACCTGCAAATTTTTTAAAGATTTTTCATTTAGTCCATTGGATGAACATCAACTACAGAAAATGCTGAGGTCCCCTCTTCGATAATGTTGAGCGAGAGTTTATGATCATCGCCTGAAAACCGTAAGTTAAACACCCTCAGCCATCATCCGCCACCAACAACAATCAATATTGCACATAGTCTGCACCAACCACCACAAAACGACACATATTTGAGAGAAAGAGATGAGAAATTAGGGTTTTACACTTACTCGAAGAGATCAGCAACTTTTAGATCTGAAAAAAAAGATCTCCATAGCTTTCACAAAAGGAACCAAGCAAGAGTCACCAGATTTACCTGCGTGGAGCCATAGCTGCCGGCTCAAACCATATGCCCGTTGTGGCCGTTATCGCCAAGAAACGGTCCAACAACATAGCGTAACAGCGGCGTCACTGGTAGTCATAAACAGCAGCGTCAGTGGTAGTCATAATCGGCAGCATGACCAAATCGGCGTCGGAATGGAGTAACTGGTCAACAGGACCGCCGCATCAACGTCCACATCTACGGCGCCACACCGGTGTCACCAAGACGCTAAAAAGGCGACGACGACATAAATCGGTGGACGCTGACAGAAAGAGCCATCTAGCGGTGGCGACACACTGCCTATCGGCGCGTGAAACTGACGGCCATCATCTATGTAGTCGTTAAGGCGATAACGGGACGACGGTGACAAATGCAACCGACTGAGTCGGCCAAAGCGTAGACCACAAAGAACTCAGAAATCCGGCGGCTAACTGTGTTTCTTAGAGAGAGAAAGGAGGTGTAAATGAGAGAGGGGAAATGAATGGCTGTGGTAGTGTGGTCTTTGGTACAAACCCATTACCTTTCTCTTTTGGTATGCTCCACACATCTCAACAAAAAATCAATAGTGTCAGATGTCATACAAAAAAAATAAAAATAAAAAGCACGCCACATGTCAAATTGCCATTGGGATTTTTCTTATGAATAGTGTATATTGTTTCTAAACCACCACTTGCTTTTTGTATAATATAATAATAGTAATAATGTATGTATGTGTATATGCATGTAATATGTACATTTATACTAACGTATTCTTATATAGGGCTTGTATCTATATATGAAAGTATATTATGTTTATTTGTAAAATTCTTGTATTTATATATGGATGTGATTTATTTGTGTCGATATTGTATAATACTAACAGTAGTTGTTGGGCTATATTTATTAGAGGCATGAACATTAGTTATGGGCTAGCTTATTATTAGTTTTGGGCTTAGTTAGTTTATGTTTTAGGCCATGTGGGCCGATTTCTTTGTGTTTATGATTGGGCCTATTGTGTTTATGATTGGCCCTAGGTTTTGTAAGAGGTAGTATAAATACCTCTCTTATTTGTGTTTATGATCAAGCTTTTGGAAACATTGTTTACGATTTCTCTCTCTCATTAGAGTTCACGATCAGATTTCATTAGCTTCAAGATTGTAGTGTTTTGCATTCAAGATTTGATCTTTATCTTAGATCAAATCTATTTCTTCTACTTTCTTCTTGAATCGATCACATACGAGGATTCCACACTCGTTTGTGATTAGGATATCGTGATTGGTTGTTTTTTCGGACCTACAATTGGTATCAGAGCCAAGAATCTGTGATTCGAGGCTCTCACGATATTGATTCAAGCTGTTTTCTGGATTAAAGTGTTGGTTTTTGAAGATTTGAAGGTTGTTTTGGTGATTACGAGTTCTGCTGCTGCTGTTCTTCGTGTTTCCGATTGGTGTTTCTGGGTTTCTTGGTGTTTACGAGTGTTCCGTTTGAAGATCTTCATCGTAATCGGGTTTACGAGTTCAAGATCACCTTTTTATCGTGTTTACGATCCGGAGTATCGAGTTTACGATCGTACTTGATCGTAATTGGAGTTTACGACTTTTTTGGATCGGAATCGGGCGTTTACGACTTGTGGTTATCGTAATCAGGTGATCGTAATCGAGTTTACGATTCTCTCAGTCGGTTTCAGTGTTTACGATTTTGGTTGGATCGTAATCTGGTGTTCACGATCGTAATCAAGCTTTTACGATCGTAATCAGTTTTGTGTAATCGTAATCGTTTGTGTTGGACATTTGGACTTTAGATTTAAGTTCCCTAAACTTTCGTAATGGATTTCGAACCAAGTATGTATCAGAAGTTGGATTTTGAGATTGGATCCATCACTCGTCCACCTAGACTAACATCGGCGGATAACTTTCTGGAATGGAAATATAGGTTTGAAAACCACTTGAAGAGTGTTGATCTCAGACTCTGGAGAGCGGTAATTCATGGGCCACACACACCTACACATCCAGAAGGAACCAATGCAGGTAAAGCTAAAACGGAAGACGAATATGATAATGATAATTGGGAAAGATGCAACAAAGCAGAGAGGGCATTTTCCATTATGACTATGGCACTTACACCAGACATTGCACAGGGATTTAAGCACTGCAAGACTGCCAAGCAACTCTGGAATGCTTTGATTGTGGCTTATGAGGGAAATCCGGACATTAAGGCAAGCCGCAAGCAAATGATGAAGCAGAAATTCAATTTGTTCAACCACATTCAGGGTGAATCCTTCGAAGCACAGGTGCAAAGGTTCGTGTCTCTGATGGCCGAAATGTCAAGCTATGGTGTTGAACCGGATCTGGAAGATAAGAATCTGAAACTGCTGAATAGTCTGCCCAAATCCTGGAATACCAACATTTCCATCATTAAGGACAATAACAAGCTGAGTGGGCTATCTCTTGATGAGATGATCAACAAATTGAAGTCAAAGCTCATTGATGACAAGCAGAGAGAATTGAACCATATAAGATCCCTTAGCTTGGCCGGAAAATTGAACCAAGCCCTGTTATCAGAACAAGTTGTTTCTAAGCAAGATGGAAAGTCAGCTGGAAGTGGACCAAGCTCTGTCACAAAGTCAACTGCATTTGTGGCACAACCTCACGCGAGTTCAAGTGGAGGTGTCAACCCTGATTCTACGAATGATCCTAACTTTGCCCTCGGTATGGGCTTTATGAACAGCTATCATGCTCTCATGGCAGGAACTTTAGTGCCAACTGAGATGCTGTCAGGTGAACTGAATCAGATAAATCCAGAAGATGTGGAGATGTTGGACGTCTCTTGGCAGATGGCAATGGCTGTTTTCAGAGCAAAGAAGTTCATGGCAAAGACTGGGAGGAATGTGTGGAAGGACTAAGATAAGATCAGGATGGGGTTTGACAAAAGCAAGCTGAGGTGCTACAACTGTGACGAGTATGGGCATTTCGCAAGAGAGTGCACAAAGCCGAGGAAAGAAAGAACAGAAGAAAGGAAAGCAGGTGATGGCAAGGGAAAGGCTGAGTCGAGTGCTTTGGTCGTGCAGGAAGGAGGTGGATATGATTGGACACCTCAGTTGAAAGAGTTTAGCTTGTCACATGCAATGGTTGCTGCTATGGAAAGGGATGAAGAGAAAGAGCATGCTTTTGTTATGACTGATGAGAAACCTGAAGAAACTCCAGTGGATGACAAGGAAGCCTTTGCTGCTGAGATTGATAACGATAAGGTATGTCCTGATCCCACTTGTGCTCGTATAATTCCTGGACTTAGACAAATCGGTAAAAATTATCAGTTAAAATTGTTTGAGATAAAATACGAGAGGAGTTCCTTTAAGGGTAGATGGCAGAAGAATGAGGAAAAGGTAAAAGCACAAAAATTAGACATAGTGAAATATCAAAAACTTGCCACTGAGAAAGCTCTGCTGTATGACAATGCTAAGTTAGAAATAGCTGAACTAAGTAAGCAGCTAGATGAACTTAAACATAAGAACAATGAGTTGCAGGTAAAACTTGATATGAATCATATGAGAAGCAAGAGAATGCTAGAGGCCAGTAAGTCTTTGAACACCTGCATAACTGATGTTAGAATAGGAAAAGACAAAGGTGGAATAGGAATTAGCTTCTCAGACAAAAGCAAGAACGATGTTCCTCAGGATAGAACTAGAGATATAATAGGAATAATCTTATAGGAGGATCAGGTTGATCGGTCTGAAGCAGGAACACATGAGATAGGACCTCCGTTATATAGTGTTCTAGTTGGAGTGACACCTATGACTGATCAGGAATTTGAAAATGAGAAACACATGATCTATGGGTTGGGTAAACAGAATGAAACAATGGCATCCACAAGTAAATCAGGTCCGTCCCATGAATCATTAAACAATAGTGTTGAACCTGCTGATGGCTTTGTTTCATGTGCAGATGAAGTAGGTATTGAAGATGTGTCAGGGGAGGATGCTGAATGTTTGAAAGTCGATGAATGTCATGTGTCTAGTAGTTCTAGTCTTAATTTACCCAAGGACGATGTTCTGGCATCTGTGTGAGAACTTAATACGTCCAAGTCAAAACAAGTAGTTGTATCTGTGTTGTCAAAACATCTTTCTAATTCCAATGAAAAAGTTGATGGTTTTAAAATTCGTGTGCCTAACACTAAAGTAGGTCGTGAGACTAAGCCCAAAGACTTTGTAGCTTATCCCCAGGTTGTGTCGGCTTTCAATAGAACAAACAAGACTAAGTCAGAGCAATTTTGTTTAATTACACAACCGGAAAAAGATACAAAACGTGTCATACACAAATGGGATGATAAGCCAGAGTGGAAGTCGTCTTACCCAAGACGTTCATACCTCTGTAGTCATGTCAATGGACCTAGACTCATGAACTGTTTTCAATGTGGAAAACCAGGACACTTTGCTGCTAATTGTGTAAATAGACCATTTCAACCATACTATCCGCAAAACCCACGGACTAGTATGTTGGAGAAAATGATGACAGGAGAAAAGCAAAAGCAGAAGCAACAAGCTTTGTTTAAGGGGAAGCAGTGCTTGGAACCAATGAAGACTCAACAGTCTAAGGTTTCAAACACAAAGGCACCTGTGACAAAGCCCGTTGTTGAAAAATGAAATGTGGCCAAAACTCCAAAACCAACGTATGTATCTAAAGGAGTTTATAAAAGAAATGATAAGATAAAACCAGAATTTGTTGAGAAACAAATGGCTAAAGTCAAAAGAGTTAATAAACCTAATGGCAAAGCAAATGTTGAGCAACAGGGTTTAAAACAAAAAGATGTCACTCAAACAAAACAACTGGTTTACACAAAACTGAAACTTGAGTGGACACCTGTTAAAAAGCCAACTAGGTAAAAAGGCCACATCTCCGAAAAAGAAACCTGATTCTGTGAAGAACTCATCAAATGTGTTTAAACCACAGAAAGATACCACCTGGAAACCAAAAGTCAACATTCAAAATGTGAATGTATCTGAAAAGCAAGAAATGACCCTCCAATTAGTTAATTACATTGATTCCAAAGGTGTGCCCAGATCTGTTATGGCCTGGGTACCTAAATCTCACTGATCTCTGATTTGTGTAGGGACGGCCAAGAAGATCTATCAACAATCTCTGGTACGTTGATAGCGGTTGCTCTCGACATATGACCGGAGATTTATCCCTTTTGGAAGATGTGGAAGACTTCAATGGGGGAGGAGTATCATTTGCAGGTGGTGTGGGTGGAAGGATAAGCAAGAAAGGAGTGGTGAGAAGTGGTAATTTATCGTTTTCTGACGTACACTATGTGGAGGAACTGTCACACAGTCTACTGAGTGTCTCTCAGATTTGTGATAGAGACTACTCTGTGTTGTTCAACCGCAAGGAGTGCATTATTCTCAAGCCTGGTGTGAAGATTCCAGAGGAGTGCATCTTGATGCGTACTCCGAGAAGAGCAAACTCTTATCAGCTCAACATGGGTCAACCCCCAACTTCAGAAGAAGCCTGTCTCATATCCAAACAAAATGAGAACTTAGCTCTTTTGTGGCATAGGCGTCTGGGGCATGCTAACATGAAGAATTTGACCAAGCTTGCAAAGGGAGAACATGTCAGAAAACTGCCTATCAAAGATTTCTCTATTGTGGAAAAATGTGTGGCTTGTGCGAAGGGGAAGCAGCACATGTTGCCACACCGTTCGAAGATAGCAAATTCAATGACATCCGTGTTGCAACTTCTTCACATGGATTTATTTGGGCCAATGCAAGTTCAAAGCATCAGCAAATTCTCTTACTGTCTCATGATTATGGATGACTACTCACGATTCACTTGGGTCTTCTTCTTATCAAACAAGTATGAAACTCCGATCTTAGTGAAGCAGTTTGTCACGCTTATAGAGAATCAGCTGAACGAGAAGGTCAAGGCTATCAGAACGGACAACGGAACAGAATTCAAAAATGCTGAGTTAAATATGTTCTGTGGAGAAAAGGGGATAGAGAGACAATTTAGTGCGCCCTACACTCCGCAACAGAATGGAGTCGCTGAGAGAAGAAACAGGACACTCATTGAAGCAGCAAGGACAATGATGTGTGAAGCTAAATTACCAATCTTCTTTTGGGCTGAAGCGGTCAATACGGCCTGTTATGTGCAGAATCGTGTTCTGTTAAACAAGCGTCATGAGAAGACTCCCTATGAGATTGTTTACAAAGAGAAGCCAACAGTGGGATACTTCAAGACATTCGGGTGTCCTTGCACGGTTCTGATTCAGTCCGATGTTGGGAAATTCGAAGCTAAGGCCGATGAGTGTTATTTCGTGGGTTATTCTGTAAATAGTGCCTATCGTGTCTACAACAAAACCACAAAGGTTATCATCGAGGCATATAACGTGGACTGGCTTGAAGAAAATCCTACAGATGCAGGGAGTGGACCGGATTGGATTTTTGACTATGGGACGCTGTTTGAAGGGTTCAATTTTTCAAATGTCTTCCATCAATTGGGTGAAGAAGAAGACATTATTGCACAATCATCTGAATCAAGGGCTCATGTTGAAAAGGTTGCTGAGAAAGCACCAGATGCAGTTCCCACAAATGTCAATACAGATGCTCCAGGATCTTCGGGAACTAAAGATGCTGATTCAGAAGTTTCTCCAAACCAAGGTATGAATGATAATATTGTTAATTCTAACCTGCCTGTTTCTGTTGCTGTGCCAGATGTTCCAGTATCAAGGATCAACAAAGACCATCCAATTAGCAATATACTTGGGCCAGTTTCAGCAGGTGTCACCACTAGAAGCCGCACATGAGACATTAATTCCTGCATGTATTCGTGCTTCATATCCCAGATTGAGCCTCCTAATGTGATGGTTGCTCTCAGAGATCCATGTTGGATAGAGGCCATGCACAATGAACTTAATCAGTTTTCTAAGCTGGGAGTGTGGCGTCTAGTGGAAAGTCCAGAGGATAAGAAGGTTATACCCACACGTTGGCTATATAAGAACAAGAAGGATGACACGGGTATAATTGTCAGAAACAAGGCACGGTTGATTGTTCAGGGCCACAGGCAAATTCATGGAATTGACTATGATGAGGTGTATGCACCCGTGGCAAGATTGGAGGCTATCCGGATATTTCTAGCAGTGGCATCATTTCTAAACTTCACGGTTCGCCAGATGGATGTTAAGACAGCATTTCTATATGCAGAAATGAATGAGGAAGTTTTTGTGACTCAACCACCGGGGTTTGTAGATGAGGAGTATCCAGATCATGTGTATCTTCTGGATAAGGCTTTGTATGGACTACATCAAGCTCCTCGCACGTGGTACGAGACACTGTAAACTCATCTGGCGGAGAATGGTTACTCAAGAGGAGTGGTTGATCAGACGCTGTTTAGGAAAAGGGTGAAGGATGACATCATCATGGTGCAGGTTTATGTAGATGACATTATCTACGGGTCAACAAACGAAGAATTATGCACCGAGTTTGAAGAGATAATGAGAAAGAAATTTGAAAGGAGCGATCAGGGAGAGATGAGCTTCTTTCTAGCCTTGCAAGTAAAACAGGATGAATCTGGGATTCTTATTCACCAAGCAAAATACGTGAATGAGATTCTAGAAAAATTCAAGATGCAAGACTCCAAGCCAATCTCAACTCCCATGGCATCCAGACCTCTACTGATAGCAGATGCAGATGGGGAGCCAGTGAGTGAATTCATGTATCGCTCGATGATTGGATCACTTATGTACTTGACAGCAAGCAGGCCGGATATTATGCATGCAGTGTGTCTGTGTGCCCGCTATCAGGCTAATCCTAAACTTTCACATTTAATTGCTGTCAAACGTATTTTTAGGTATCTAAAGGGCAGGCCTAGGCTTGGACTTTGGTACCCAAAGAACACTGATTTCGAATTGTTTGCATATACTGACAGTGATTATGGAGGCAGTGATCTTGACCGGAAGTCAACAACTGGTGGATGTCAGTATCTGGGAGATCGACTCATTTCTTGGCAGAGCAAAAAGCAGCATACCGTCTCAAAATCAACTGCAGAAGCTGAATACGTGGCAGCATCCGCTGGATGCTCACAGGTAGTATGGATACAAAATCAGCTCACTGATTACGGTATGGAATTCGTTAACACTCCTATTTTTTGTGATAACGCTGCTGCTCTAGAAATTGTGAAAAACCCCGTTCATCATTCAAAAACAAAGCACATAGACATAAAGGTACATTTTATTTGTGACTGTTATGATCGGGAGTTAATTCAGCTCCAAAAGGTGAGCTCAGACCAGAATGTGTCTGATATTTTCACAAAACCCCTACCTCGCCCCAATTTTGAAATGTGTGTCGAAGGCCTAAGGATGATTGCCTTCGAGGAATGATCTGATCAAACTTTCTTGTAAATATCTTTGAAGAAAAATTCAAAAATTAAAAAAAAATGTGTTTATATTTCAAAAGCCTCATAAAAACAGGGGAAGAAATATTGTTGTTTCAGAAAAGCAAAAAAAAATATATATGTGTTTTTATGATGTCTTTTGTTTGCCTTGAGTTGATAGGAAGTGATATAAATTTCCAAGACGATCGGAGACTGACACGTGTAAGGCAGAAGTGAAAGACGTCTCAAAGATGATGTTCGGTAAGTTAAATAAAAAACAATGATCATCCATGTAAGTGCAGTAAACTTAACTCCTATATATGTTTAGTTTTCCATCCTAGTTTACATAGTTTAAAAGACTGAGTCCCAGCAAAAACGGGTTGAAAGTGGTATTCACCTAGTATTCACTCTCTCACACGCCATGTTTATGCTATTATGACAACATCACAGAAAAATGAAAAGAAAAAGAAAAATGAAAAAGAAAAATGAAAAAAAAAGAAAAATGAAAAATCAATAAAGTAATTATTTTTGGTCTTCTTTGCGTGCTTATGCGGCCGACTTGATCACCAACTGATAATTAAATAAATAAGTGTTTGTCATGACGGTGTTGCATGGTTCCTCAAGTTGGGGGTTTGTGAATCCTCAATAAACTCTGAGGTTGGGTAGGTTTTGCTATGAACAATTGGGTGTGGGGACGGTTAAACATGACGGTAATTATGTACCACAATTAAGCACTTAAAATGTTTTAACTGGATGTGAGTTTATATGGTTTCAAAAATTTTGGGCAATCGTCTAGAGCGTCAAGTAACGGAAGCTGAAAAGGGTTCCTCAGTCAAAGATAAGTCTGGTATGATCCATGAATTTACATCAGCTTCGAGGCAAGTAATTTTTTTTTAAATTTCTGTAATTAGGTTTTAATTGTTATTATCCTTAAATGTTTAAAAAGTTTATTTATGATCATGATCAGATACTCGGGGTATGAGTCTGAGGGGAAGCTTCGTAAATTCTTAAATTCTTTAATGTTAACTATTTTCAAGAGAATTTACATTTTATAGAGGTTTGGGTGTGTTTAAATTGTTTCTGAAACTTGAGGGGCCATAGTGTAATTTTTTTTAAACAAAACCACTGTTTCCGATTAGTTAGTTCATTTACGATCCTTCACTCTTTCTCTCTCGTTTACGATCTCCGCCGAGAAAAACCCTAGCCCCGCCACTACCCTTACCGGAAACCTGTTTCCGACCATCTCCGACCACCACTGTGAAATCCGAGCGTATCACCGCCATCGGAATTGGTTTCCGACCTTAAACCCTCCGTCAATCGAGTGGTTACTCGTCTGTGTGTCGGGCCATTCGAATTTTTTTTCTGAGTTGTGCTTCACGGTGATCTTTTTCGGTGTTCTTACTAATTTCGAGTTGATTTCGCAAAGATTTGAAGTCGATTTTCTGTTTTGATCTCATCAAAGGTAGTGTTGGTTGTTTACTTGTGATTATTTGTGGTTATAACGTGTTTACAAGTGAGTTGCAGGTTTGACAATGGTGGTTACTGTGTTTACGATCAGCGCGATGAAGAAGACGTCGATTGGGATTTACGATCGTCGTTTACGATCCGAGTTTACGATCGTTGAGTACGATCGGTGTTTGCGATCGATTGAGTTTCCGACTCTTAAATGTTTACGATCGGGCTTAGGGTTTCATCGAGTGTTTACGATTGGGCCTCTCTGTTTACGATTGAACTAATCATGAACCCGTTATTGGATTGTAAACCCAAGTGATGAATCGTAAACTCAAATGATGGATCGTAAACCCATACTTTCATCGTAAACACACTTAAATGTGACTTAAAATCATAAACACCTAATTTTTTTTGGAATCTCATTAAAATTAAGTTAAAATTAATGGTGTTTGTGAATTTTGTGTGCTTAAATCAATTATTTTCCCTAAAAGTTTAAATTGGAATTTTGTGAACTTCAAAAGTAAAATTTGATTTTCAATTGAACTTCGACAAGGGTTAATAAACTTAATTGCACTTTTATGAACAAGTCTGATACATGTGTCTTGTCTTTCTCAGATGGCAGACGACAAAGTCTGATACATGTGTCTTGTCTTTCTCAGATGGCAGACGACATGCTTGACGAAGAGATAAAGTTTGAAAGTGATCACCGCATCCCGGCGTATCTTGAAGACCCACCAGAGAAGCATATGGAATTATTTTATTCACTGGTGGGCGGGATGAATGTATGCAAGATAAATCACGCTCTGAGAACAAGTGTGCTGATCGACGAGCAGCTTGTGAGGGAGTTCTGGGGAACAGCGAGAGCAAATGCTGATAAGACAAGTATTACCGCAACAGTTCAGAACAGACAAATAGTGATTCTGGAAGAAGATATCAGAAAAGGGCTGAACATCAATGATCGAGCTGTTGATCCAATTGAGTATCCCAAAGAAGTTGTTTTAGCGGGTGCTCAATCTCTGGGGTATGAAGGAAAGTTTCCGCCCATTTTTAAGAAGTTGCTGCCGCACTACTGGAGGTGCCTGGCACACTATATGCAGAAATCATTTCTGGGTAAGAGAACTAGCTTTGATCAGCTCAACAAACTTCATGGAACTTCTTTTGTCGCATTGGCCTTGGACAGGAACTTCAACTTCTCCAAGATGATGCTATTAGACTGGATAGGCAATGCTGACTTGAGCGCACGAGAACAGTTCCTGATGACACCAAGATTCGTACAGATGGTGGTCATGAAGAAATATCCCATGATTGAAGAGAGGGTGGAAAAACTGGATATTAAAGTGATGGATTGTGGAGTGTTTGGACTACAGACCCAAGACAGAAGGGGTAAAAATAGTTTTCAAGGAAGGCTTGAATGGGTCAAGAGGGGTGCATTTCCCGAGGTGGCAAGGGAACAAGAAGTTGAAGAACCTGAACCTGAAGCCGATGTGCCAACTGTAAATGCATCTGTTGCTGAAGATCAAGATATAACAGCAACTCCGGCTGTAAATGTCCAAGAAGAAGATGTGGTGATACCTTCAGATGAAGAAAATGTTATGGACGACATTTTTGCTAATCAAGGAAATATGGACGATGATGATATCTATGGAGACTTGGAGCCAATAAATCTGAAAGATCAAGAGATGTACTGAATTCATCTTCTAGTGGTGACTCCATCCCTCAAGAATTGGATATTCAGTTCAATGTGAATGAAATGCTCGAAGAGCCAGTCCCCTTCCATGAACCATCTCCCAGAAAAAAGATAGATCCAAGAAGTATCCGATTCAAGTTCACAAAGACTAGCTCAAGTCTGTTAATGGTCCATCCAACTGAGTCTAGTTCTCAAAGTCAAACTGCTCAAGAAGAATCAACAGTTCCAATTGTTGAAGATCAACCTGCCCAGGTTCAGACTGAAAGCCCTCCTCTGAATGAACGTAGCCCTGTTCATGAAGAAAGGCAATCTATGGAGGTTGATAACACTGTTGTTATACCCAGCCCTGTGAGAATAAGTGTTTCTAGTGGAACAAGCTTGCCGCCAACTGTTATTCCAAGTTTCCGCCCACTTCAAGCTGCTGAGCTACCAATTGAGATGAGGATAAGTGCAGACCCTCACATAAACTTTCTGATGTCTCAGAACAGAATTAGGGAAACTGAGATTAAAGCTCTCCAGGCAGAAAACAGAAGGTTAAAGGACAAGGAGGCGGCGGACAAGAATAGAATGAAGTATCTGTATGAGACCTTGATGGACCTGAAGAAGAAGTTTGGTGATTTGAAAAATGCTGTGGAGTCAAATGCTTCAGGTTCCCCTGGTCAAGGTTCATCTCAAGGAGTGCAAGGTGCAGAAGCAGTGAATGTTGATGATGGAGATGACACTATTGAAATGTCAGATTATGCCCGAAGTGGAAGGGTCATCTCCAAAGCGCCAGAAGGCCATGACAACTGGTTTAAAGAATTCTTTCAAGGACCAGCCCCCACTCAATACACCATTGATGTTGGTGAAAGCTCAATAGATGAAAGGGGGAGTCGTGAAGCCATTCTGTGCTGGCACTATGACATAGAGAAAAAGTTGTTTGCCGTAATCCGTGACGGCTACAGTCCAGTGGAATATTACAGAACCCGTGCCCAATTTCATACCTGGACTGAGCCTGAGATTAGAAGTTTGCTAAGAGCTCCATACATCAACAGATGGAACAGCACCGAAGGAGATCTTATTCGAAACAACCTGATGAGCCAATTAGAGAACAATTTTGCAAACTTTGAGCTGAAGCAAGTGAGATGGGTTGAGACTGGAACTGACCCAGTGACTGGAGAGTCGATAGGAGAAGCAAGGAGGCCACCCACCAAGCGCACTAGAGTGATCAATATGTTGAATGAGATCGAAGACGGTACCTTAGTCAAAAACTTTGACTGTTGGTGTTATGATCCAACGACTCACGAGGTGGTGGTGCTCTGCAAGAGATTGAGGCAATTCCGTTTCTACGATCCAGTTGATCTACTGAGATTTGGAGAAAGAGACATCAAGCTCCTCGCCTCCCAACCTATTCTCGGTGATGAGAATGATATGGAAAATGCTATAAGGGTGGGGATCTTTCATGGAACGGCTAATCGGATCGTGGAAAATGGATGGTGGTCAAACAATGTGCAGAACACTTTCAGATTCGATCTCTAGCTGCCGTAGATAGTCTAATGGTTCATGCCTAGGGGAAGATTGTTGGGCTATATTTATTAGAGGCATGAACATTAGTTATGGGCTAGCTTATTATTAGTTTTGGGCTTAGTTAGTTTATGTTTTAGGCCATGTGGGCCGATTTCTTTGTGTTTATAATTGGGCCTATTGTGTTTATGATTGGCCCTAGGTTTTGTAAGAGGTAGTATAAATACCTCTCTTATTTGTGTTTATGATCAAGCTTTTGGAAACATTGTTTACGATTTCTCTCTCTCATTAGAGTTCACGATCAGATTTCATTAACTTCAAGATTGTAGTGTTTTGCATTCAAGATTTGATCTTTGTCTTAGATCAAATCTATTTCTTCTACTTTCTTCTTGAATCGATCACACACGAGGATTCCGCACTCGTTTGTGATTAGGATATCGTGATTGGTTGTTTTTTCGGACCTACAGTAGTAGTAGTAGTAGTAGTAGTAGTAGTAGTAGTAATAATAATAATAATAATAATAATAATAATAATAATAGTAATAATAATAATAATAATAGTAATAATAACAACAACAACAACAACAAATACTAATAACAGCAATACTAATAATGATAATGATAATAATTGTTATTGCATATACGGTTCGTCATGTGAAGTATCTGGACAAGACGGTATAAAGATCTGACCAAGACAATGCTATTGCACGAACTGGCACAAACTAGTATCATCCGAATTGGCAGTTCGGATGGGTTCGGATCACCGGTTCGTCTGAGTTCGGCGAGTCATGTATATATAGGTGTTGTGTCTTGTAATTGTGTGTGGTTGAGGGTATATCTGATCAGTGTTAAGTGTGTGTTTCTTAAGGTGTTTCTCTGTGTCTGTTCTAAGTGATTTTCAGAGTTGTAATTGTTCTTTGTTAATCAATAAAACAACTTTCAGTTACTCGTTTGCATCCGAAATAGCTAGATCGAGTAGACGATCCGACGCTTACGCATTTTCAAGCAGTATCAGAGCTTTCTAGTTCACTCTACTGATCCGTGGTTGCTATTTTTGGATTTTTTTGAAACAAAATGCCGTTTTAAAAAATTTGAAGTGTTTTTGCAAGTTTTTTACCGTTTCACTCGAGAATTTTGTGAAAATTTTGTTCATAAATCATCCTCATCACTTTTTTTGATCTGCTGCTGAAAATATCGTTCGAATCTGTTCAAAATCATGATTTTGGAGTCGAAAAATGTTTTGTTCGTTTAGGTTCGACTGATGAACTCAGATCTCAAAAATAACCGTCGTCCGAACTCCCAATTCGTCTAGGTTCATTTAGGTTCATTTGTGTTCGGCTCAAGTTCGGATAAACGAAATATCAGTTCGGATAAATTCTTTCGTTTTCAGTTCGGTTGAACGAAGTCACGGTTCGGACGAGTTCGGGTACTGTTCGGTTCACACAAAGTATCAGTTCGGAAGTCTTCGTTTGTTTAAATTCAGCTTAATTTTGGTTCGGACGAGTTTGGACAATTTCTTAGTTCGGTTAAGTTTGGGATAGTTTTCAGCTCGGCTAATCTTCAATTCGGCTGGGTTCGGATCATTCGGTTTAGGTTCGGATTCAGTTCGGTTAGCAGACTTTGAATTTTTTCAAAAAATATTGAATTTTCAAGCTTTTGTCGTTATGCAAAACGTGATGCAAACCTTGATTAATTTTGACAACGAAATCGGAACAAGTCAGAAAGTTCCCAAGTTGTTAAAGTTGGAAGATTATCAAAATATGAAACAATGGTTTTCTGCTTATATTGGCACGAATGATACCGATTTATGGATTCCAATTCGAAAGCTTTACATGCATCCAACTGATCAAGGAGATTTTAAGGAAATTAATAATTTTGATGCTGCCGAAATGAAAAGTTATGAGCTTGAACAAATGGTGTTTGGTTATCTTACCATAGCTTTACCAACTGAATTGCTACATCAATTCAGCACTTGCAAGAAAAGTAAACAATTTTGGGATGCTTTATTCGGCAAGATGTGAAGGTAATGATCAATTTTGGGATGCTTTATTCATCATCCCAATAGTTGTGATGAGAAAGAAGAATCTTGCCTCATCAAATGCCTTAGTGAAAAGGTCAGCTAGTTGAAGATCAGTATGAACTTTGTGTAACTTAATCAATTTCTTTTCTGCACAGTCTCTAGTAAAATGGTACCTTATCTCAATATGCTTTGTCTTTGAGTGCTTTACTGGATTCTTGGTGATTGAAATGGCACTGGTGTTATCTGCATACATAGGAGTTTCTAGAAAGGTGATCCCATAATCCAAAATTTGATTTTGAATCCATAGCACTTGACCACAGCAGACTGAAGCAACAATGTACTTAGCTTCAGCAGCTGACGTAGAAACACAGGTTTGTTTCTTGCACTGCCATGATACAAGCCTATTTCCTAGAAATTGACATACTCTTGATGTTGATTTCTTATCCAAGTAGCAGCCACCATAGTCACTGTCAGTGCAGGCAACAAGTGTAAGGTCATCATTCTTTGCATACCACAACCGAAACTTTGGTTATCCCTTAAGGTATTTAAAGATTCTCTTTAGTGCCTTTATGTGGGATTCTTTAGGATTGGACTGATATCTAGAGCATAAGCATACAGTAAACATAATATCAGGCCTACTTGCAGTTAAGTACATCAATGATCCAATCATTTCCCTGTAAGTGTGTTGATCAACAGGTTCACTCCCTGAATCTGAGTTCAGTTTGTGAGAGGTTGAAATAGGAGTTTTTACAGAAGAGGTAGATAGCATGTCAAACCTCTTGAGCATGTCTTGAATACATTTGGACTAGTTCAAGAAAATTCCCTCTGCTATTTGCTTAACTTGAAGACCCAGAAAGAAATTAAGTTCACCCATTGAACTCATTTCAAATTGATCTTGCATTAGGGTCTCAAACTCCTTGCACAACTGAGGATTAGTTGACCCGAAGATGATATCATCCACATATATCTGAACAAGTAACTTATCTTATCCAACAGTTTTGATGAAGAGAGTTTTATCAATAGCTCCTCTCCTGTAACCATGGCCAAGCAGATAGTTTGAGAGTGTCTCATACCATGTTCTTAGTGCTTGCTTGAGACCATACAGAGCCTTGATCATTTTACACACCTTGTTAGGATGGTGTGGGTCTTCAAACCCTGGTGGTTGACAGACATAAACTTCTTCCTTCAGTTTCCCATAAAGGAAAACACTTTTGAAATCCATCTGATACACTGTAAAGTTCTTGTAAGCTGCATAGTGTAAGGAACTTCAATTTTGAAGTTTTCCGGCTGAACTCCAGTTTTGACAGTTCCGGCTGAAGTTGAAGCGGAACTACAACTTCAAGCGGAACAACAAGTTCAAGCGGAAAGAAACAGTTTTGTCACTTAGTGAATATTCCGGGTGAACTCGATTATCCATCAGATAATGAGTTCAACCTGACTTTTCCTGAGAAGTCTTTTCAGCAGTCCCATCCTACAAAAGCTTCTCGTATGCTTCTACATCTGCCCAAGCCGGTCTCCAAAAGTAGATAATTGCTGTCAACACGCAAGTCATATCAAATGTCGAAGTTTATTCTTTTGGTAGTTTAGATTTGACTCTGTAATGTACGGTCTAGATTAGATCACATGAGATCAATGGCTGTGATTGATCTCATCTGCACTATATATAGCTTGTTTCTCTCAGTTTACACAGCATTGTGGTTATCACTTGTAATAGTGTAGCTTTGAATTAATGCAAATAGTGCCGAATATTCGATATTTCGTTGTCTCTACTATTCTGCAAATCAAGCATTTACATTATACAAGAACTCTAATTTGCTTAAGAAAAGTAAAATATAACTTAATTCCGCAAGGTTATATTTGCAAGTAAAGGAAATTGTTTAAGTTTAACTCTGACTTATATCGATCCTACAATTGGTATCAGAGCCATTGGCTCTCTACTTTGAAGACTTCTAGTGCTTCAAAGCTGATACTTTACTTGCATACTTATTTTCTTTAAGCCTTTTCTGTTTTACAAAACTGTTTTTCACAATGACTGATTTAACTCTTGGTTCACTTAACGGCAGCTCTAACAAACCACCAATTTTCACTCCTGATGACTTTGATACTTGGAAACTCAGGATGGAAGGTTTTGTTAGAAGCCTAGACAGACGCATTTGGAACAGGTTGACTATAGGTCCTTACAATCCAACTGTTCAATCTGCTGATGATGCCCAAGTGCAAATACCAAAACCACTAGACAAATATGTTGAAGCTGATTACACTGAACTTGAGTATGATCACAAGGCCTACTGGACACTCCAGGCTGCATTACCCAACTCTATACTTGTAGGGTTCAAGGGATATAAGACAGCACATGGCATGTGGATTGCTCTCAGTGAAATGTATGAAGGGTCTAGTGAGGTTAAGGAAAACAAGAAAGACGTTTTGAAACAAAGATATGAAAACTTTACTTACAAAACTGGTGAATCTATGACCAACCAGTATCTTAGATTTGTTTCACTTCTTGATGAATTGCAAAAGGTAGAAGTAAAAACTGAACAGGCTGATGCCAACAGAAAGTTCCTGAGATCATTACCTCCAGCTTGGACTGTCTACACAGTCAGCATCAGGGAGTGTAAAGATCTCAAAAAGCTTAAACTAAGTGAACTCCATGGAATCCTTAGTGCTTATGAAATGGAACTTAATTTTAAGCAGAATAGCTTTCCTGAGGCATCACCACAGTTGCAAACCACTGCTTTGGTTACAACTGATTTTCAAAAGATCTCAAACTCTTCTCAATATCACTCACCCTCAGTCAGTTTCATTGAGTCACCTAGAGGCTCAGAGAGTTCTTCAACACTTTTTGACAACTTTCACTCTGCCTATGTGGCAACTGACTCATCACAAGGCTTCACACGTGAAGACTTGGAATGCATAGGGGCAGATGATCTAGAAGAAATGGACATTTTAACTCAATTGGCTATGGTTTCTGTGAGGGCCCAAAGATTTTATAAAAGAAATGGAAGAACTTATAAAGGGTCAAAGGGATCGTCAATTGGGTTGGATAAATCTAAAGTTAAATGCTATAACTGTCATCAACTTGGTCATTTTGCCAGGAAATGCAAGCAGCCAAGGAGAGATGGACAGAACAACAACAACAATGTCCAACAGAGATCAAACCATGGAAGCAACAACAACAGCAGTCAACAAAACAACAACAACAGCAACCAACAGCCAACTCAACCAAAACCACTTGGAAATCAAAATGTGGTGGCAACTGTTGCTAATCAGACTGAATGCTTTGAGTGGGATGACTTTGTCACTAAGTATGAGCCAATCAACCATGCTTTGATGGCTAAAGAAGATTCAACTGAACAGGTAAATGAAATTCCTGAAAATGTGTTGGAAAATCTGTGCAGTCCTGCCTGCATAGAACAAGTGGCAAAATACAGGAAACACAACACTGATCTGATTGATGAAGTTTCCAACTTGAATGAGTTAAAGAATTTCTTTAAGAAAACTGAAACTGCTTACATTACCAAAATTGAAAATTTAAACAAAGAATTTGAAGTTTTGAAGCAAACTAACTCCATTTTGGAAACACAATTAGAGGACTTGTTAAACAAGCTAACTATTTCAAGACAAGAAACAAAAGATGCAAAAGCAGAAAATGATGTTCTTGAAATTAAGCTAAAATATGCCTTGTTCACTTGTGACAAATTCCAAACAGCTAACAAGAAAGCTGAGAAACTTTGGAATGGGGCAATGCATGGGAAAACAGGTATTGGGTACAACAATGTTGAACCACCCAAGGAATACTCACCTGTTATTGCTCCAATCCAAGCACTTCAGAAGGAGTGCAGTGTGAGTCTAATTGTTGATAGCACTGCATCTTCACTATCTGAATCAAAATCTGTTGAATCATCATCAAACTGTGAAGTCAAAGATGCTAGCACATCAGCATCTGTTGACCAATCCAAAGTCTTAAAACCAAAAGTTGCTTTTCCACCACCAACTATTTATGAGCCCAAGGACTCAAAAGTTGGAGGTAAACTACCTGAACAGCCAAAATCAACTGAAACTGAAAGAATGGGTAAACTTATTTACCATCAAGTTAATAATGACCAAATAACCAAAAACACAGATTCTTTCCAAAGAAAAATGTTTGAATGTGTTTTCTGTGGTGAAAAAGGTCACATGGCTGCTATGTGCAAATTCAATCCTTTGAGCAAAGCTCAAAACTTGTTGAAACCCAAAACTGTTTTTACTCAGAAAAGATCTACAGGCAAAATATCACCTGTAAGAAGTAACACAATGAAGTATTTTGATACTGAGTCAAACAAGGTTTTAATTGGGAATAACAAAAATGGAAGTTTTTCAGTCTTAAAATCAAACAGGGTTCCGGCTGAACTTCAACCGGAAAAATTTTCAACCAGAAGAGAAGTTCAACTGGAAAACTCCAAAACACTCAGATCAGTTACTGCACCTAGACAACGACCCAGAGTTCAGTTTACTGATGAGTATGACCATTTTGAAGGTCAAGGCACTACTAGAAACAGGGCCTTCCTTGACACGCGAACGATGACACACGATCCTTTCTTGACGCGCAAAAAAGAGTGTCATAAAAATAGTGTCAAGAATTAAAATATCCTAAGGCTAGATGACGTGCATTTTTGAGGGTCATAAATTTCTGTCATTATCTAAAAGTAAAAAAAACACGGACGACACTTCAGAATTGCACGTCAAGAATCTTCCGTCGTTTTATAATTTTCCCCCCTAAAATTCACTCTAAAATTTTCCCCAAAATATTTTAAATTTTTGCCCTTATACCGCCCACTCCTAATCGACTCCGCCAAACTTCTTCCCTCCTCCTCACGCACATCGGCGACTCCACCAAACCTTCTTCCCTCCTCCTCACGCACATCGGCGGCCACTCCTCGCCACCGTTCTTCCGATGCCTCCCACTCCTCACTCACGACCACAATCTCATCTCCATTCTCTAATCCCTAACGTTACAAGCCCTAATTTTCATCTCTATTCTCAAATCCCTAATATTACAAGCCCTAATTCTCATCTCCATTCTCAAATCCCTGATTCAAGTGTGAGTCCTCCAGGTTCGCTTGTTGTTCAAGGCGTTGAGGGCCCGATTTTGATTGATAGCAATGCTTAGGCACGGTCTTCTTCACCAGCTCCGTGCACAGTAAATCCGACGTGGTCGTCTCAGGTTCCGAAGATTCAAATATGCTTGTAGATGAAGCAGTTGAAACTCCATCCCCTGATTGGCGTCTAAAAGGAGAAATGCACATAAGTTGTTGGTCTCCTTTCTTCAAAATCGCTGGTGTTTTCACATGAGGTAAACCCGTTTTTGGAAATTAATTCCTCTAAAGGTGTTGCTGATGTCTCACCGAGAAATTATCGTATTTGGGGAACTTTAAGACTAAGAACAGGAAAAATCCATCCCTTCATACCCCATATTTCAGCCCTGATGCTACTAAGAATTCTTATGCTGTGTCAGGGGATGGGTCTGGTAAAGTAGCGCTTACTTATGTGCCTCCTGTTGTTTTAGCCCCTGGTTCGGTATTTGTTAAGCTCAAACAGGAGCATCTTGCTAGCAGGATTGCTTCTTGTTCATTAACTCTTTATGGGTACTTGATTAGGGCTAGCATTCTTCAAGCTTCTCCTCCCTCCTGGCTTTAAACCGATTGGTGATGTCTAGCATTAACTCTATAGAAGACAATTATTTTAGCTCTAATTATGGTCTGATGTGTATTGATTTTTCTCTATATGCAGGTTTGAACTGTGTTGCTGTTTGGTTGCGGTGTTGTATTGCCTTTTGTAAGTTTATGTTTATCTCCTTTGACCTATCTGCAATTGCGTGCTAATTATGTTTAGGTAGTTTGTTATTGTATATTGTTTTTGGTTATGTTAATGCTCTTGTATTTCTTCAAACAACTTAGACTAGAACACAAAATCTCGATCTCAATTCTGAATACTTACCTTCATAGTTGTTAGGGCTGATAATCCGGGATCCTGGCGGCAGCTCAAATGGTTTGGTATCCTTACGCAAGTTCAGGATCCTGGCAGGTTCGAGCATCTCGGAATTACAGTTATCAACTAACCCGTTTGTTTTTCCCATGTGTCTTATTAATTGCAGGGTCAAAGAAACGTGTAGACAAGCCTAAAGACTCGGACAAATGATATAGAACGTGGACTAAGTGGTCCACAACGTTCATATTGGCTTAGTTGGGAGAATACCTAAAATATAGGACAGTTGGTTATATTATTTCAGGATGCTCGCCAGAAGCTCAAAGGATCCTGAACTACAGTTATCGATTTAACCGTTACTGTTAGAGCATATTCCTATGCCACGATGTGTCTCGTGTATTGTATCTATGTAATGAGAGCAACTGTGTGAGTCTAGTTAGGCTGCTGGGCGTATCACATGGTCCGCCGGACCAGTTGGTGCAGCGTATCAGTTGATACGCTGGGTGATACGCCGGTCAGTCTAAGTTACCTATAAATAGGTAGCTTGTGTAGAATGTAGAGTACTCTTGATATATTCTACACTTCTGTGTGTGTCTCTGTGTGTGTGCTCTCAAGGCTTATTAATACAAATTCCATTTGTATTTACTTGTTTGATCTTATCTTCATCTCATTATCACGTGATTAGCAAACGATCCATCGCTCCATGGTTTTACAAGTGGTATCAGAGCTATCTGGTTTCATTTGCTGATCATATTCTGTGATTTTGGAGATTTTTAAAGAGAAAAAGTGGGTTTTGAAGCATTTTTCATCAAATTCTTTCAATTCCGGGTGTTTCCGAGGTCAATAATGATTTTCGAGCATTCCTGGTAAGTTTTCGCATCTGTGTGAAGCAAATTTCAGTTCAATTTGTCAAAATTTGCGAAATCAGTCGAAATCTGCATGAAAAACGACTGATCCGCCGGATGAAGAATCTGGTCCGCCGACTGGTCCGCTAGGCAATATTCATCAGCTGGTCCGTGGCAGTTATAGCGTATCAGCGTGATCCGCTGGAAATATTTGGTCCGCCGTATCAATTTTGGTCCGCCGGATCAATCTGATCCGCTAGTACAATTTTGGTCCGCTGGTTATAAATCTGATCCGCAAGTATAATCTGGTCCGCTGAGATTGATCTGGTCCGCTTTTGATCCGCAAACACAAATTTGGTCCGTTGAAAGTGTTTTGGTCCGCTGGCAGAAAAGTGTTAATCACTAAAACTGACGTAACTTGAGAACCGTTAAGAGTTACGGAACCCAATACCAGCCAAAACGTTCGTATCGACGAGATCTAGGACGTGTACCAGCCTACGGCCAGTACCGACAAGTTTTGACCCCCTAAATCTGCTTGGAAAGCCTCCGTTTTTGAGTTCGAAGTTTTGAGGTGTTATATTTCGGAAAATATGTCGGATTTTCAAGCGTTTTCCGCGATTCAAAATACGATGCAAGCTATTATGAACTATGATAATGAAATAGGAACAAGTCAGAAAGTTCCAAAATTACTCAGATTGGAAGATTATCATAGTTGGGTGAAGCGATTCAATGCATATGTTGGTGCAAATGATGTTGATTTTTGGATATCTTACAATAATCTATATGAGTATCCAACAGGACAAAATGGAAGGCCAGTTTTGCAACAAAGTCTTACTGGTGAGCAAAAGAAAGCATATCAAGCAGAACAAAAAGCTTATGGTGCTTTAACGATGGCATTACCTTCCGACTTATTACATCAATTTTCTGCGTATACTTCTGCAAAAGAATTGTGGGATGCAATTCAAAAACGATGTGAGGGTAATGATCAATTCAAGAAAAGCAAACAGAAGGTTCTAAGAAAAGAGTTCGACAATTTCAAGCATTATCCAGATGAGAATATTTCAAAGCTTATCACTAGGTTTTCACATTTGTTAAGTGAAATGGCTTTGGTTGGCATTAAAAAGGAAGAAGCTGATCTGAAAGAGAAGATACTAGAGGCATTACCTGAAAAATGGGAGAATTATGTAATGATGATTACTCATGATAAAGAATTTTTAGAATTGTCATTCATCAATTTAATTGAGCAGATACAAGCAAGAGATATGGAGTTGAGTGTCAACAAATCCATGCCTGCACAAGTACAGAATCCAGCTGCATATCGTGGTGAAAATGATTCTACCATAAATGCTAAAAAGGCAAACATTTACAGTGAAGGTCCTAGTACTGCATTTCTAGCTGGAAAAACTGAGAGTTATGGTGATTCTCCAGGTTGTACTTTTACAAGTCCAAACCGACCATCAAAGTCTACAATTCCTGATAAGGCATCTGAGGATCTAGCTTCATTGTTATCTGCATTTATATCATCGTCAAATGGTTCAATTTTTGGGAAACTTGGAGAAGTTGATTTGGTTGCAAATGACTTAGGTGAGTTGAGTGATGATCATTTGAACGAGTTAGATTTACATTGGCAATTTGCTATGATTGTTGAAAGAGGTAGGAGATACATGAAGAAGCATGGTAAACAATCTTTTATTCCAGGAGGAAAACTTGGATTGGATAAAACCAAAGTTAAGTGTTTCAAATGTTCACAAGTTGGACATTTTGCTCGTGAATGTAACAATTCAAAAGTATCTGCATCTTCGTCTTCAACAAACAATTCTAAATCACAAGCTTTGACTTCATACACGGCTGAAGGATATGATTGGGACAGAGATATAGCAATAATTGAAGAGAGACAGAGTCAGATAGCATTAACTGCAACTCTCAATGCAGATAGTTCTACAGATTCTATCTACAAGACATCACCTGCCATGGTGTATAATGCTGATCTAAAACAATATGTTAAATTGTATCCTGATGAATCTGCACTTCTTGCCGAAGTTGGTTGTCACGAATTACATGATTCAGATTCAGACACAAGTTCATGTGAAACAGTTGTGAAAGATGGTACCGCAGAAGTGACAAAAGAGTTTCAAGAAAAATATGAATCTTTGTTAGCAGAGAATGGTTTGATCTCTGAAGAACTCAAAGCTGTTAAAGCTGAATTAGAATGTTCACAACAAAGATGTGCTGATTTAGAAAGAGTCAATACAGAACTGGTTCAAAGTGCTGAAAAATGGGAAACTGAAGCAAAGGATGCTATTGGAGATTTTGATAATCTATTCGAGAAATCAACAGCTAGAGTGGAATCTCTTCTGAAATCTAATGTTGAACTCCAAAAGGCTTTTGATGACGTTACTGCTGCTGAAAATGTTCAAAAAGCAGTGATTTCTGAATTACAAGATAGAGTTCTAGAACTTAAAGAGGAACTTTCAAAGCTTAGAGATGAAAATGTTCAGGCTCGTGAGAAGAATGGGATTTTAACAAAAGATGTTGCTTATTACACAAAGAAGTGGGAAAAAGTTCATGCTGAGTTAATGGACATTTGTGATACAAAAAGACAACTAAAGTCAGAATACAATGAGTTGTCAGATAAATTTATTGATGTTCAAAAAGAATTGATGGATGCTCAAGTCAAGATTTCTGAGTTGAAAATTGAGATTCTTGTTCTTCAAAAACAAGTAAAGAATTCAGCTATGTCTCCTACTTTACTGAATTACATTTACAATCAGGAGAAGAGTGACGATAGTGTGAAATTAGAGGACTTGCATTCTGTTCCAGCTCCGGTGGTTATCTTAAATCCTCCATCTGTGTCACTTGATCCAAGAGCTGAATTGCAAGATTATTCTCAATTTGCAACTCCAGCAAAGAAGAAGAAAAACAAATCTGAGAAACGGGAGAAGAAATTAGGTGAAGCTCCAAAGTTTGTTTCAACTTCCAAAGTTTTGGCAGAGGAAAAGATTTGTGAGAAAGTTGATTCTGCTGTTTCTTCAGCCCATGAAGAGGAAAAAGCTTTGATTAAGAATAACAAATTGAAGGCTATTAAAGCTAAATTTACTAGCGACGCTAAAGGAAGAAAAGCTCCAGATTTTTCTTTAAATTCTTCAAAAGTCCAGGGATACAAGCATAAAGGTCTTGGTTATGATGCTAAAGAAGAATCAATTCCTCGAACACAACAAGCAAAGAGTGTTGCTGGTTCAAATCTAAAGAACAAATTCAAACAGCAGAAGAAACAAACGATGTTCAAATCAAAGGATGTTGATTACTATTCTGGAGGATCTTCTTATAGTTCTGGTTCTTCTCAAAGAAGTCCATCTCCAAGGTATGATACTTCTGATGATTTCTTTGATTCATTCAGTTCTGAAAATATTTTTGGTTATCATGATGTGTTCAAACAGGACAAGAAACATCTAAAGAATTTTGTTGATAAAAAACAAATTTTTGAATCAAATCTGGGTAGCAGTTCCCTTAATGTTTTTCAAAGGAAGTGTTATGCATGTCGTAAACCAGGGCATCTTGCTGCACAATGTCCTACGAATGCAAGCACTGACGCTTATGTGAACAAAACTGCTAAATATGTGGATTTAAATGGTCATATTTTTGATGAACCACAATCATTCAGATCTCAATCAGCTAGTAAGCCGTCTTGGGCAAAGACGCAAGTTGATAATTTTGTGGATTCATTGAAAAATTTTCAATCGCCCAAGATGTGGAAACCACGAGTTGTTTCCTTGGCAAACAAAGACCATGTTGAAGACACCGGGCCGATCCCAAAACCACTAATGTTTTATCTGGTGTCTGCAGGTTTCTTCAAGAAGACCTGTCATGCGTGTGTTGCTGATAGTGAAGAACTTGCTTAATTTAGTGTTTCAATGACATATCATTTTCAAATGTTTTTCAACCGATTTTTCCAAAACTAAAACTGCAAAGTGTCAGTGTTGGTCGATCAATTTTCTTTCTTGTTCATATGTTTACTTTTTGTAGTTGTACATATTTTTAGGGGGAGAAAATTGAAAATTCAAAAAATAGTGTTTGTTTGAATTTTAGGGGGAGAATTTGGAAAATATAAAAAAAAACATTGAAAAATTGAGAAATTGATCCGACAAAAGCGAGAAATGATGGTACATCAGCATATATGTTATCTGCCATGGATAGACTAAGTCTAAAGGCTGTAGGTACTTGCATAATCTGTGAATGTGCATGACTAATCTGATATCGGCAAGTAAGATATAAACATAAAGCTTGCTTGATAATCTTTGGTTATTTGCTTCTTGATGAATGCTGTGTGATGATTCCATAAATAGAATAAAGAGATATCTTGATGAATGCATGTTTTCATTTTGCAAAAATTTCAACTTGTTTGATTTTCTTTATTTTGTCAAACGATCGGCCTTTCTCTGCGTATCGAAAGATCGACCTGATTGGTGTTCGTTTGACGTTCTGCTTTATTTTCTTTGGTGTTTCGTATAATCCATCGGACTTTCTCTGCGTGTACGGGAGTACCGACCTGATTGTTGTTGGATTATACAATTTCTGCTTTATTTTTATATTTCTTTTTTTCCTAAACATTCGGACTTTCTCTGCGTGCTCACAAGCCGACCTGATTGTTGTTTGTTTAGGGTTCTGCTTTATTTTTGCATGACTCATCAAGGATGTTTAAATCTCTAAGATAGTTGGTTTTATATGATAAATATGATGATTTGCCAGTATTTCTGATAGAGTGGAGGCCGAGTTATCAGTGCATGATAAAATTACCTTAAGCATATCTGAACACGATAGAAAATGATTGGTGCATGCTGAAATAAACATAAATGTTGTATTTGCGATTATCTTGGCTTGCATGCTGATTAAGACCGAAATTGAAATGTGCTAGATGCATTATGTCTGATATGATCTCGTGTCGTGATCTTTCTCGCAAAATACCAAAAATAGAGTGTAATTTTGTATTGCATTTATATTTCCATTTTAGTAAAAATCAAAAAGATTTTAGGTGTGTTTTGATCTAAAGTTTCTAAAAGCCAAAAAGATTTTATTTCTTAGTTGTTTTCGATTGACCAACACTTGATACAAAATCAAAATTTCAAAATCAATATCTTGGATTCTCAAAGAGAAGTTTTGCACCAAGATTAAATTAATTTTGGAAATTCAAAGAAAATTCTGCGCTTTTGTCTTCTAAAGTCGCAGGTTCTGTGTGTTAAGACTCGAGCATGGTGTAAAGAGGGAGTTTGTTATATCATTCTCAAGTGGATCTAGATGATTAAAGATGTTTCAAGTAGAGATCCAGCCATGCAAGCTCTGTTTCTGACAAGATTTCAAGTTGAAGATCTGATGCAGCAATGTTGAAGATTGAAGACTAGAGATTTTGTTAGACTAGATACACTACACGTTAAGGGGGAGTTTGTTAGAGCATATTCCTATGCCACGATGTGTCTCGTGTATTGTATCTATGTAATGAGAGCAACTGTGTGAGTCTAGTTAGGCTGCTGGGCGTATCACATGGTCCGCCGGACCAGTTGGTGCAGCGTATCAGTTGATACGCTGGGTGATACCGCCGGTCAGTCTAAGTTACCTATAAATAGGTAGCTTGTGTAGAATGTAGAGTACTCTTGATATATTCTACACTTCTGTGTGTGTCTCTGTGTGTGTGCTCTCAAGGCTTATTAATACAAATTCCATTTGTATTTACTTGTTTGATCTTATCTTCATCTCATTATCACGTGATTAGCAAACGATCCATCGCTCCATGGTTTTACAGTTACAATTGTCCACGTGTCTTAATTGATTGCAGGTATTAAGGGACGTGTAAATGATGGCTGAAGACTCGGTCAAGGCTTTATGGGACGTGTTGTAACTGACTCCAACGTTCACAAAGACTTGAAGACTCAATCCCTAGTTTTTAGCCTAATTAGTTAATGCATTTTTGACTATTTAAACGAGCTCTAGGTCATTCATTCGAGGACACACACACAACACACAATCTTTTCGATTACAATTCTCTGCAACACTTAGAATTCGAGCTCATTTACTTTGTAATCAGAACTTTCATTATATAAAAGTTTTAGGCGGCAGGTACTTTGAACCGGCCCCCGAGGTTTTTTGCTAGGCTCCTTGAGGATACTCAAGGATTCCTGGATTTTCCCTCGTTACATCCTCGTGTCAACCTTTACATTTGCATTTTCATCTTTATTTACATCAAACACGCTACCTCACATACAAAGTTTGATCAACTAATTGCTTAGGCAGTTTTTGACCAAAACAATTTGGCGCCCACCGTGGGGCAAACGGTGTTTGAATTCAGCTAAAAGCCTTGATCTTCTTCCCATAACCAATTCTTGAAAATGTCGACTCAACCAAAGATTACTTCGAAATCTGTTTCATCCACTAAACCGACTGTGAGCACCGGTCTTCCCCCAATGACGAAGAAAGCAACTGATACTGATGCTAAAAGAACGGAATACCCTACTTTTACTGGTTCTCAAGGTACGTCCACTAACTCTGCTATTTCTAATGATGATCTCTATGTTTTGATCAGGCAGATGAAGGCCCGTGCGGATGAACAAAGCAAAACCAACGAGATAATGATGAAGGAGATCATGGAATTGAAGAAATCTAAGAAACCAGTGGAGGAGATTAGCCCGTTGATGCCAAAATCATTCGGGTTCGACTCTCCGGAAATATCGGAGCAGCCAAAACAGAAAATAAACCCCTTCACTGCTCAAAAATCAGGTGTTGCAACAACTACTACTGCGAGATTTTCGGGCCCTCACCAACAGAAGAGTCCCGGAGTGACAGATCTGGGATACTCTGGGTTCTACTCCGAGCAGCCCCCAGAATCTTACTACAACGAATATGGAAGTCAGCAGCCGCCGAGATGCTCAAGTCAGCAACCAGCCGGGTTTTTAAACCATCGGGTGCCAGCAGTCTCAATGCATCAATCTGCATCTCGACCACAACAATTCGCGGCAACAAACCTACATGAGCCTTGGAGTCAGCAATCAGCAATGCCTACTCCACAGATGCCACAGGGATCCTCATCACAGCCATTCCAACCATACCGGAGCTGCTTCCGAGCTGTTCAGGATCCTCAAGGATCCTTATTTTCTAACCCTACTGTCTCTGCAGGCACGTTCCCAGGTTCATCTCAGGAGATGCATGAGGGAGACTTCATCCCCATGCAAGTGGAGACTACGACTGAGCCAACCGTCGTTAGAGATACTGGATATGGACCTCAAATCCCTCTACAAACTTCCAGGGCTGGTAACAACTTTGATAATTATTATACTAACCCTAACCAAGGAATTGTGCAGGATGCAGGTATTGACCCCGTCATCGCCAGGGAACTTCAGAGATTGAAAGACATGATCTCAAGTGTTCCTGGTGTTATTCGTCCAATTCCTGAAGTGCCAGCGGGCAGCCACAGGATATCCAGATTTGCATGGCCCATCTGTGACGTAGAGATACCGAAAAGATTTCAGACCCCCAACATGAAACTCTACGATGGAACCACAGATCCTGAGGAGCACGTGGCACAATACAGGGAGCGAATGGAGATCAACCCCATTCCTGCAAACATCAAAGAAGCTTGCTTATGCAAGGGATTTGGTTCAACACTGACAGGACCAGCCTTGAAATGGCTACTCAGTATCCCTCCTAACACTATTACTTCTTTTCCCCACTTGGTTAACTTGTTTAATAACCAGTTTTCTTGCAGCTGGAGCTTTGAGAAGCTCACTGGTGATTTGTACAGGATAGTTCAGAAGCCCAGTGAATCCCTAAGGGATTACGTGGCCAGATTTGGTCGAGAAGCTCTAGATATCCCTAACTTGGATATGGCTGCTGCTGTAGAAGCCTTCAAAATGGGGATTAGAGGGGATTCCCGATTTTATGATGATTTGGTTATGACTCCTTGCAGGAACCTTGATGAGGTCAGAACAAGGGCACTGAGGTTCATCAGGTTGGAAGACGATAAGAAGATCCAAAAAAGAGGTGAAGAAACGTCGGGCAGAAGGACAAACTCTCCCGGGAAACAACAAAGAAACAAACCCTATTATCGTAATGATAATCCAAGGGTCAACGAAGTGGAAGAGGAAGACGACGAAGAGAACTTCCCAAAGGTATCTGATTATTGCTTTTCGGTTGACACAAGTGGTTTGTTATGTGCCTTGCAGGATCTAGGTGATAAAGCCAGGTGGCCAAGAAAATCGGATAAACAAGGATCATGGAAAGATAAGTCTAAATGGTGTGCCTACCACGAAGACTTTGGGCACTTAACAGATGATTGCATAGCCCTTCGGAAAGAGATCAGTTACCTGCTCAGCAAGGGGCATCTCAAGGAATTGTTCGGCAGAAAGAGAAGCAAAACTCAAGAAGCTGCTGAGCTGCCCAAAAGAGCGCAATCACCACCAGCAGATGCCAAAGTGATCAACTTCATCTCCGGAGGATCTGACATATGTGGAGCCTCTTTCTCATCAGCAAAAAGACATGCCAAGGAGGCCAAAATGGATCAAGGCAGTCGACCAAGGAAGAATGCAATATTGACTGAAGACAAAGTCATTTCTTTTGACGAAACTGATAAGCAGGACATCCAGGATCCTCATCATGACAGTCTGGTAATTACATTATGTATTGCTAACCATTATGTTCGCAGGATCCTGATAGACAATGGCAGCTCAGTCAACATTATTCAATTGGACGTGCTTAAGAAGATGAGCATTCCCGAAGAAGAGATAATTCCAAGATCCTCAGTGTTAGTAGGATTTAGCGGAGAAACCAAGCATACGGTTGGAGACATCAGACTTCCTGTTTACATTGAAGGGGTCAACTCCATGCAGAAATTCTGCGTTATTGACTCCCTTCCTTGTTGCAACGTAATCTTGGGAAGGCCATGGATCCATGACATGAAAGCAGTTCCATCTACCTATCATCAATGTGTGAAGCTTCCCACACCTTGGGGAGTTGTAAGAATACTAAGTGATCAACAAGAAGCCAAAGACTGCTACACTTCTGCTATGAAGAACACTATCAAGTCAAAGCCAGCATAGCAATTAAAGAAACCAGCACGAAGAGTTCAGATGACAAAGGAATTGGAGACCAAAGAAGTTCAACTCAATCCTGAAGATCCTGAAATCAAAGTGCTGGTAGGAACAAATATTCCTGAGGATACTGAGGAGCAGCTCGTGAGCCTCTTAAAGTCCAGAGTCACAACATTTGCATGGAAACATGAAGACATGACAGGTATATCTAAAGATATTATTACTCATAAACTTGGTATAGATGAATCTTTCAGGCTAATACATCAGAAGAGAAGGAAGTTTGCTCCTGAGAGAAACGTCATAATCCAAGAGGAAGTTGACAGGCTGCTCAAATCAAGAATGATCAGAGAAGTTAAGTATCCTCGCTGGTTGGCTAATGTGGTGGTAGTCCAAAAGAAGAATGGTAAGTGGAGGGTATGTGTAGACTACACAGACCTAAACAAGGCCTGTTCAAAAGACCCATTCCCTCTACCACATATTGATTCTATGGTGGACGCGACTGCCGGGCACGAGATGTTGACCTTTATGGATGCATCTTCGGGCTTTCAACAAATTCAAATGGAACCATCAGATCAGGAAGACACGGCCTTCATGACTCCCACAGGTATTTATTGTTATATTGCAATGCCTTTTGGTTTACGAAATGCAGGTGCTACATACCAAAGGCTAGTCAACATGATGTTTAAAGACAAGCTGGGGGACACCATGGAAGTATACATCGATGATATGGTGGTGAAATCGAAAAAAGCGAAGGACCACCCTAGAGATCTTGAAGCTGCTTTTGATATCCTAGACCAATTCAACATGAAATTGAATCCTTCCAAATGCCATTTCGGAGTAAGAGCCGGCAAGTTTTTAGGCTTTATGGTTACTGAAAGGGGAATTGAAGCCAGCCCCGAGCAGATACAAGCTATTATAAACTTGAAGTCTCCAACAAATGTTAAAGAAGTTCAAAGACTGACTGGAAGAGTAGCAGCACTTAACAGATTCATATCAAGATCTTCCGAAAAGAGCAAAGAATTCTATGACATATTGAAGAAGAACAAAAAGTTCGAATGGGGTGAGAAGCATGAAGCAGCTCTGAGCTCCTTGAAAGAATATCTGTCATCCGCTCCGCTCCTGATGCAACCTGTTAAAGGCGAGCCACTGTCTCTTTATCTAGCAGTTTCAGGCAGCTCAGTGAGTGCTGTGCTTGTGAAGGATCATGAGGGGCAGCAGCATCCAGTATACTATGTAAGCAAAACATTGCTAGATGCTGAAACCAGGTATTCTTATTTAGAAAAATTAATCTTAGCTCTTGTCATGGCTTCTCAAAAGTTAAGGCATTATTTTGAAACTCATGTTATTTATGTAAAAACTAACTATCCTATTAAGTGTGTCTTAAGAAAGCCAGAGATGTCTGGAAGAATGGCGAAATGGGCAGTTAAATTAAGTGCCTATGACATCATATATGAACCAAGAACAGCGATCAAGTCACAGGCCTTAGCAGACTTTGTGGCTGATTTCAGCAGCGACATACTGCCAGAAGTTGAACTAGAAGTCAAGCAGCTCGAAGAAGCTTCAGGCAGCTGGGTCTTGTATACAGATGGAGCATCTAATGTTAGAGGTACTAGATTGGGTGCGCTACTGAAATCGCCACAGGGGGACATTATCCCTCTATCTATCCACTGTGAATTCAAGGCTACTAATAATGAAGCCGAATACGAAGCTTTAATTGCAGGATTACAACTCGCTAAAGATACGGGTATCCAACACATTCAAGTTTTTATTGATTCCTTGTTATTAACTAACCAGTTTAATGGATCCTATGCAGTGAAAGGCGAAAGGCTAACCAAATATCTAGACCTTGTAAAACAATTAGCATTATCCTTTGAATATTGCAGCATATCACAGGTACCTAGAGAAGAAAACGCAGAAGCTGATGCTTTGGCAAACTTAGCATCATCTTTAAGGATCCCAGAAGGTGTCAAGATTCCCATAACTCACATCCTGACACCGGCAATTGAAGAAGAAGAAGTTAATGATGTTACAACAGATAAAGATCAAGAAATCACAGACTCTCAGGATCCTCAAGAATCCTGGACCTATCCTATCAGGAGATTTATTCAAGAAGGAGAAATCCCCAAAAACGAGAACTCTAGACTCTTCCGAACAAAGGATATTCATGAAGGTGATTGTGGCAATCACACTGGGGGCAGATCACTATATTCAAAAGTATTAAGAACAGGATACTACTGGCCCACCATGAAGAAGGATGCTATGGCCTTTGTTCAGAAATGTGACGCATGTCAGCGGCACGGCAACATCCTCCATCAGCCTGCTGAGCCGCTCCATTCAATATCATCTCCATGGCCGTTCATGAAATGGGGAATGGACATAGTTGGTAAGCTGCCTGTAGCACCTGGAGGAAAAGTCTTCATGCTGGCTATGACAGACTACTTCTCTAAGTGGATTGAAGCCGAAGCTTTTGTTCAAGTTAGAGAAAAGGAAGTAATTTCCTTTATCAAAAGGAATATCTTGACAACATTTGGAATTCCATCAGAAATAGTGTGCGACAATGGATCTCAGTTTATTGGAAAAAGGACAACAAGTTTTTGTGAGGCATGGGGCATCAAGATGGTAACTTCAACTCCCATACATCCATAGGCTAACGGCCAAGCAGAATCGAGCAATAAGATTATCATCAATAACCTCAAGAAGAAGCTAGGAGACAAAAAAGGAAAATGGGCTGAAGAGCTACCTTTCGTATTATGGGCTGACAGAACGACCTCCAAGAATGCTACTGGTCGAACACCATTTTCCTTAGTGTTTGGATCCGAAGCTGTAATTCCTATTGAGATGGTGATGCCAACTGCGAGAACAAGCTGCCGGGATTTTGAAGCAAACAAACAAGAGCTCCTTGAAGATCTTGAAACGATAAATGAAGTCAGAGACCTCGCAAAATTCCGGATGGCAGCATACCAGCAAAGGATAGCCAAGTCTTACAACAGGAACCTCAGGATCAGAAGATTTCAAGTAGGAGATCTGGTACTCAGAAAAGCTTTTCAAAATACGACCAATCCAGCACATGGGAAACTTGCGCCCAAATAGGAAGGTCCCTATTTAATAGATTCAGAAGCTGGAAAGGGAGCATATAGGTTGGCTACTATGGAAGGTGAGCTGCTCCCAAGAGCTTGGAATGCAATTCACTTGAAGTTATATTTTATGTAAGTGCTTTCTAGATCCTTTGAGCATATCAAGGAATCCTTGTCTAAATTTCAAAGACCTCAGGTATGACTTTAACCATTATTTTAATTTCATATTATTATTTTTGTGAAGTAATTACTGACTTAAGCATCGGAGGGGTGTTAGCCAAACTAACACCCACCCCTCACCGAGCCTTGAAGTGTTTTGCAGCTGTTCGGAGCATCCTGTCGCAAGCTAGAGGCTGATCACCTCTCCAAAGTATAAGGCATTCAGAATGCTATCAAAGGTTTAGGAGGTTTTCACCTTCTCGTTCACTAATGGGAATCGCCAGGAGCGCAAGACCCTCGCCAGGAGCGCACGATGGTGGCCTATGGTTCAAGGTGGTGCGACCAGTCCATCTGAGGGTGGCTGATAATTTCATCACTGTTGGCCATAGAGTGCACTTCAAAATGGATGGCAGACGTGTCATCTCGAAAAGATTCTAAGGTTTTTGGCATTTTCATGTCAACCAAGGTTTAGGCACATTCGTGTCTCTCAAGTTTTGGGCTTGACCCCAGTTGGCTTAGTCCCAAGTATTTTTGAGCTTGTCCTCAGAATAACACAGGTTTTTAATGTTCTCACATTAACTAAGGTCTAGGCACTTTCGTGTCTCTCAAGTTTTTGGGCTTGACCCCAGTTGGCTTAGTCCCAAGTATCTATGAGCTTGTCCTCAGGTTAGCAAAGGTTGTTGATGCTCTCGCATTAATTAAGGCTTAGACACACTTGTGTCTCTCAAGTTTCGGGCTTGACCCCAGTTGGCTTAGTCCCAAGTATCTATGAGCTTGTCCTCAGGTTAGCAAAGGTTGTTGATGCTCTCGCATTAGTTAAGGCTTAGACACACTTGTGTCTCTCAAGATTGGGCTTGACCCCAGTTTAACTTATTCACAAGTGCTCAAGGTTTTTAAGGTATTTTATGCCTTAAAATCGGAATTTCATCAAGTCTATCTTAAGGATTCCTAAGGATCCTTAGAGATCCTGACTACCTCTACGGTTGGAGTATTCTCAAACAGGTTATATTGATACTGCGTTTAATACGTATTTTTATTACTAAGTATTAGATGGCATCATGGTTTGTTAACATTGACCAAATTTTAATAAACTTTTGAGTTTTTAAACTAAACTATGCTGAGCATCCTGAAGGATCCTCATTCTAACATTTTTCAAAATAATTGAAAGCATACACGGCACACCATGATGATCAAAATGCTACTAAGTCATATATATGCAGGAAATACAAAAAGAGCAATCGACAGGGTTTCGACTGATGTATGGGGAAGACAGAAACTTGGAGTTATTTATGGGGAAATCACATGAGAAGTTGTGTTGCTATCAAAATCAGGAGCTAACGAGTCACCTTCGTAATTATTTCAAGAGATGACGTTGAGTTTGAATTTTTACAGCCGTCTTCCTGGTCGACAACTGTTAAAATTCAGGGGCAATTGTTAGGGCTGATAATCCGGGATCCTGGCGGTAGCTCAAATGGTTTGGTATCCTTACGCAAGTTCAGGATCCTGGCAGGTTCGAGCATCTCGGAATTACAGTTATCAACTAACCCGTTTGTTTTTCCCATGTGTCTTATTAATTGCAGGGTCAAAGAAACGTGTAGACAAGCCTAAAGACTCGGACAAATGATATAGAACGTGGACTAAGTGGTCCACAACGTTCATATTGGCTTAGTTGGGAGAATACCTAAAATATAAGACAGTTGGTTATATTATTTCAGGATGCTCGCCAGAAGCTCAAAGGATCCTGAACTACAGTTATCGATTTAACCGTTACAATTGTCCACGTGTCTTAATTGATTGCAGGTATTAAGGGACGTGTAAATGATGGCTGAAGACTCGGTCAAGGCTTTATGGGACGTGTTGTAACTGACTCCAACGTTCACAAAGACTTGAAGACTCAATCCCTAGTTTTTAGCCTAATTAGTTAATGCATTTTTGACTATTTAAACGAGCTCTAGGTCATTCATTCGAGGACACACACACAACACACAATCTTTTCGATTACAATTCTCTGCAACACTTAGAATTCGAGCTCATTTACTTTGTAATCAGAACTTTCATTATATAAAAGTTTTAGGCGGCAGGTACTTTGAACCGGCCCCCGAGGTTTTTTGCTAGGCTCCTTGAGGATACTCAAGGATTCCTGGATTTTCCCTCGTTACATCCTCGTGTCAACCTTTACATTTGCATTTTCATCTTTATTTACATCAAACACGCTACCTCACATACAAAGTTTGATCAACTAATTGCTTAGGCAGTTTTTGACCAAAACAATAGTATTTGTAGTTCTTTGTTTGTAGGTCAGTTCATATAGAAAGGCTCAATGCTTGGTCTGTTTCTATTTTATTACCTAACGGTTGATACATTTCATTACTCTACGTGTTCTGTTTTTGAATGAATATGCAATAATGTCTTTGATTTTTTGGGCTTCATATACAATTTCCTTCTTTTTTGATCATCATTTTCAGATGGGAAGTCAAGAAACATCAATTAGTGGTTCTCAAGTTTCAGAGCCAAGGACTTCTGAGAATGACTTAGCAATGGGCCCACAATCTGATTAACAAAGTGATTCATCAATGTCACCTACTAAGGTCGTTCAATTATATAAAATAGTAACCAAGTTACCCAAGTGTCCCTAGTAACCAAGTTGCCCAAGTGTCCCTAGTAAGGTCGTTCAAAAGTTTTTTTTGTTCCTATAAAATCACTCGACTTTCAGGTGGTTCAAGCTTATATAATTTTTTTACAAATGTTAAAAGACATTTAAAATTAAGTGCCGCAAATGAAACATATATGAATATTGGTTGCTACTTAGTGATATTTTTTTTACTTTTCAATTTAACATAAATTGAACAATTATTTAGTTATTATTTGGTGAATTTTTTCTTCACTGTTACTTTCATGTTTCAAGTTATTTTAAACAAAAACAATTACTACATAGCAACCAAGATTCATGCATAATTCATGTCTCTGTTAATTTTTGAAATTTCAATATTATAAATATATATATATAAGATTGAAACACCAGTTAAGTGATTTTAGTAGACCACTTGGAAAAGTTGTATGTACTACTTCTCATTTTAACTTTGATTTGCATGATCCAGAGACTAGTAAACACTAAAGCCATGTGTTGAACCTGCAAGCCATGTGTTCCACTGAATATATCAGTTACAGGGAGTACATGATATTGAACCTGCAAGCCATGTCTTTAACCACACATCATGTTGCTGTTGCGCCACTGGGTCAAGGGAGAGGGCCACTGTGGAAGGTATATACTATTAAATCCATAAGATTGCAAATAGATTTTGGTTCTCTTATATCTAGATGTAGCCAACATCTGAACCTAGTGGCCATCATCATAAATGTGGCCAGTTAACATATCAACATCTGAACCTAGTGGCCATAATCTGTTGTAATTGTTTGTATTTGACTTACAGAGGCGGCTTGCTTTTCAAGCACTCTTCTCTAGAGAGGTACTGCCACAAAGCTTGTTTGATAGACGTACAGTAGTCGAGATGGATCAGCAGAATATGGTCAGCAATAGTGAGTTGGACCTAAACAGAATGAGCCAAGAACCAGGACCAGGGGAGAGTAATAGCAATGGTTTTGTAGGTTTGAGAGGTGGTGTACTGGGAGCTGGTTTGGGGAGTGTGACGTTGAATCATCATCATACAAAATTTCAAACCTTAATCAGAATGTGAGTGCGGCTGCATCTACAGGTAATCTGAATGATGAATTGGTTCAGGTACCTTTAATTTTCGGTTACTTTTTACTCAAAGAAAATAATCAACCAGGATTAGTTTAGTCATGTGTTTTGATACTCTTCCGGTCGTTTGCAGGCAAGGAAAAAAAAATCAGTTTCATATTCTGCACAAGTGAAGATGCTGCAATTCAGCAAACCTTGAAAGTTCAACCACTAACCGAGTAGCAGGTCACAAGAGATCCCCAGCCATTTGCAGCCTTAAAAAACATCAACTACAAGATGGTACTTCTGCAACAATTTTTTGTTAAAGATAGATGTTTGAAGCTTCATAGATTATGGTTCAAAACATATGAATGTTTTTGCCATAATAAGTAGTTGTTAGGCTTTGGTTGGGAAAAAAAATAACAGAAGGAAATGTAATGTTTATATACCTATGTACATTTGTGACAGAAACATGTAAATCTGGTTTGATTGTGCTTTTTGCAGAATTTTTTCTCCTGAAGCAGCTTGTGAGGTTATAGAAGCAGAATTGCATTCGCATGTGTTCTTTGAGGAAAAACCCGAACATCATCACCTGATGTTAGATATAGTAGTCATCCAAGCTACCCAAACAAGCAGCTGCCAAGAAATAGTTGTGCTGTTCTTGTGCTTCAGGTACGGTTATGTTACCCCAAGTGAAGGTGTTATGGCTCGCTTTTAATACATTTGTGAATGTCACATGAACATAAAACTGCCTCACGATTGAAGTTCACAGGCATTCATTTCTTATCTCGTCCTCCAATTCCAGGTATCACCGTCTAAACTGCTGCAGCACATGGCTTTTGCTCTTCCTTGATGATACCCAAACAAGCAGCTGCCAAGAAATAGTTGTGTTGTTTTTATCTCGTCCTCCAATTGATGTAAACTTTGTAATATTTGCTATATATATGAAATGTAGTATTTTTGCTATAAGTGTATTTTTATTTTGCATATTTAGGTTAATTATCATTTAATGTAGAAATTAGTGATTCTATAGAAATATATTTTTTTTATATATTTTTTTTACATTCTTGACGCGCAAAAATGCGTGTCATCGCCGTTTATGACGGGGGCTTCCTTGACGCGCATTTTATGACACGCAATGCACGTCATAAAATGCGCGTCATCGTTCGCGCGTCAAGAACTTCTTGACACGCATTTTGCGCGTCAAGAAGCTTCTTGACCCCGGCTTCCTTGACGCGCATTTGCGTGTCAAGAAGGCCCTTTCTTGACGCGCAATGCACGTCAAGAAAGGCAGTTTTTGTAGTAGTGAGGAAGGAGAAACCCATCTAGAGGCAAGACCACCTCTAGAGAAAACTTTGTGAAAAACAAACACAACTTTCAACCTGAAATTCCCTCTAGCTCAAGCGGAAATGCCTCTGTTGCATTTCGCAGTGAGAAATCTAGCCAGTCAAACAAATTTTCAAAACTTAATGCTAGAATCTCACCAGTGACTAGTGTTGATCAGACCTACACCTCACCCAGTGAGTTGCCAAAGGCTTTGACCAACAAACAGAAGAAATATAGGGAATACAGAGAAAGGAAGATTGCTGAAAGAAGGCTTAGCAAATCAAACAGGCAATGTGAATCAAGTGAACAGTCTGAACACTTGAACATTGATCAAGATGATCTGCTAAATGAGGATCCAATACAAAATACTTTAATACTTAAAGAGTATAAGTATTATGATGCTTCTGGCAAGCCCAAGACCTCAAAGGCTTGGTTCCCTTTAGAAATTAATCAATTTTCTCTGTGTGTAGGTGCATAATAAAGGCCAACAGAGCCTATGGGTAGTTGATAGTGGATGCACCTGCCACATGACAGGAAACAAGCATGTATTGGAAAATCCTAAAATCATAAATGGAGGTCCTGTAGCTTTTGTAAGTGCAAAAGGACACATTACTGCACAAGGTGCTGTCAGTAATGGGATGCTTACCTTTGACAAGGTAAATTTTGTTGACATATTAAATTTCAATTTACTTAGTGTCTCACAAATGTGTGACAAGAATTTGAACTTGATGTTTACTGAGAAAGAGGCAATAGTCTTGAAACCTGGTGTTAAAATCCCTGAGGAACTTGTTTTGCTCAGAGCACCTAGGAGAGAAGGACTATATATTTTGGATTTGTCTGCTGCCACTCCAGCCAGTGGAATTGCATGCTTTATATCCAAAGCCTCAGTGGATGAGTCTGATTTGTGGCATAGGAGGTTATGTCATGTTAATTTCAAGAACATGAATAGAATAGTGAATCTCAGCTTGGTTAAGGGTCTTCCTAACAAGCAATTCAACTGTTCTGAACACTGTGTTTCTTACCTCAAGGGTAAGCAACACAAGACCTCCTTCAAACCCAAAATTGAGTCTTCTATTACTCAACCTCTAGAACTTTTGCATATGGATCTGTTTGGTCCAACTAGAGTGATGAGCTTAGGGAATAGGTCATATTGTTTTGTCATAATTGATGATTTTACTAGATATACATGGGTGTTTTTCTTAAAAACAAAAGATGAAACTGCTGAATTGTTGAAAACACTAATTCTATCTTTAGAAAATCATGCAAAACTGAAAGTTAAGACAATCAGAAGTGACAATGGCACTGAGTTTAAAAATCATGTTTTGAACCTATTTTGTGAGGAAAAGGGAATCGTTAGGCAATTCAGTGCTCCTAGAACTCCACAGCAAAATGGTGTTGCTGAAAGGAGAAATAGGACATTAATTGAGGCTGCTAGAGCTATGCTAGCAGATTCTAAGTTGCCTGTGATATTTTGGGCAGAAGCAGTAAACACTGCCTGCTATGTTCAAAATAGGACTTTGATTGTTAAGGGTAAAAACAAAACTGCTTATGAACTTTGGAGAGCTAGAAAACCCAACATTTACTTCTTTAAATCTTTCGGTTGTCCTGTTACTATTTTGATAACTAATAGGTTGTTGCCTAAGTTTGCTGAAAAGGCAGATGAAGGATATTTTGTTGGATATTCTGGTGTTTCAAAAGCATTCAGAGTATACAATAAAAGTACTAAAATTGTTGTGGAAACCATTAATGTGACTTTTAATGAGAAATCTCTCAACAATTTTGTATCTCAACCTGAATGGCTATTTGACATAGATGCACTAACCACTACTTTCAATTTTACCATTGAGAAGCCATTGAGTTCAATAGTGCAGGAACATGAACATAAGCAAAATCACATAAGATCGGCTGATAATATCTGGAAGACAAGCACCAAGGAACTGCAAATGCAACCTACCTTCTTTTCATCCATCAGCACCAAGCCTGTGACACCCCAAAAACTTGATGTGCTCGGAACGACACTAAAAATACTAATAAAATGGACCTAAAAACCTAGACCTAAGACACACCTAATTTTACCGAAATAACCTAAACCGAACCGAACCCTAAGGCAGTGAACCTGTCGGATTATAGTAAAGCTAAGGTAAGACTGGAATATCGAACCTAGGACACTCTAAAGACAAAGACTTAACCTAGACCTAGGAAATGGAAATACTGAGTAATTTGGGTTTTGATTTGAGATTTAATTAATTGAAATTAACTAACGCAACTAACAAATGGATAGCAGGAAAACTCAGGAAACAATCAGATACGAGAAAGACACCACCTAGACCTAGAATCCCAACCAACACCTACAACTTCACCTGGCTATGACAACTCTGATGGTAGCTAATTCACCTCTCAAGTCCTTCTTAGCAAATGTTCCTAATGTTCGGACAGGAGTTCACCTTTCGGGTACATCCAACCTCAACTAGACCTAACCACCCTCGAAACAATCTTAGGCACCTTAAGCTAGCAGGAACTACCACTAATCAACACATCTGACACAGAATAGCAAGCTAACTAATTTCTTTGGTCATCCCTCTCCCGATGGCAATGTAATCCTAATCCACTAGTCAACCCGACTACCCGACCTAGCTATCACCTTCCGGCTTGTCTAACTAGAGCAGTACACTAGAATTAGAGAGTTCATCAAAATACTAAACTATGAAAATCAAGTCAGACAATCAAACCAATCGCAAACACACAGTCACGCAACCGATTATCCAACCCAAACCGAAAGACATTCGCAGGCTAAGCAGTTTAGTAAATCAATTCAAACCCTAACTCTAGTGGTCATATGCATACAATTATATCGACAATGGAATTGAATAGAAACATAACATCAATCAAGTTGTCAAAAACCAAACAAAGTTATAAATATCAGTTGTTCATCATAACGGTCTAGGCAGTGATAAATGCCTAGCCTACAATCATGTTCATAGCATAAGAACAAATAAAGTTTGAATCTTTAACAATAAACATAACTGAGTCTAAGAATTAAAACGAGAAACAAGAGAAACCGGATGATTTGATGATGAATTGCAATGTAGAATTGATCACCCGTTGATTCCCTTGCAGTTCCAGCCCTTCCTTGCCTCTGAATATCGCCTGAAATCGCCCCTCTGCCGTCTGGAAGTCGAGTCATCGAATTGGAACCCTTAAAATCGTTTTTATATCGCGAAACCTCTTTTTGCGGGTTTTAGACCTCCAAGCGTATCGCTTGGAGGTGGATTACTTCTAGGCGATACGCCTACATCCTATTACACGACAATTTAGTCGGGGCTAACCGACTTTGACTTTTGTTGACTACCAGCTTCGCGCGTATCGCGTACTCCTCATCAGGTTCCAGGCGATACGCCTGGAACTGCTTGTTCAGCCCTTATTCTTCTTTTCCTCATTTTCTCCTCTTGGCCTCGGGACTTCATCAAAATCCTGTAAAACTTGAGAAAACATAAATAACCGACTCAAAGACGCAACTTAACTAAAAGCAAACTAAAACTAACGCAAACCAACTCAATTAGACTCAAATAGACACGTAAAAGACCACGGAAATGAGATGTGTTTGCAACACATCAAACATCCCCACACTGACTCTTTTTTCGTCCTCGAAAAATACTGCAATGGAATCATAACCAGGAAATTGACTTCTAAACATTTAACCTTTAAATTCACAGTCCACCATACAATTCCACAATCCAAAACGTAATAACACCCTAACTACAATTGTCGATATTTCGATCCGATTAAACCCAACCACCAACCTTTTCTTTCGCCCCCATGTGTTTATGAAATTACCAGATATAAGGTTCAGCTGCCTATGGATCCCACTAAAGAAAGCTCTAGTTCAACCTACTACCGAATCTTATTCAGTCAAAGCAAAGGGTAATAATGATTTAAATTTTTATATTTTCTCCAACCCCCCTTAAACCAGATACTAAGATGTCCAAAGAATAACTAAACATTTGAATCGCAACTCCTGAGCATTTATTCACTAATTTAACATTTTTTCCTCTCTTTTCCATTTTTTCATTTTTCATTTTTTTTTCATTTTTTTCATAATTGGTTACTTTTACCTAAAATTACCAACGGACATCACCAGAGGTATTCTTTCACAAGGTCTTACCCCCGAAATCATACATGAGTATTTTGCCCGCGAGATCCAGAACATCATCAGAGGCACTTACCACAGGATACCATCCCTAGTTCGTACATGAGTATTTTGCTCCTTCACTCTAATTCATTAACCAAATTATTACCTACATGCATCATTGGAAATTCTAAGGACATAAGAGTATCTAGCCTAAAGCGGTCTCTTCCCTCCTAATCATCAGATTCAGAATCCCTATCACTCCTAAAATGGGAACCCACTAGCAACTGATTAGCATATTTATACAACAATAAACACACAGGCAATTTAAGCTACTCCTAGGTCAGCTGGGCCTACCGACACATCATAGACTAGAAATGCTTTCCATTCTCACCATACTTTACCACATTTCCCAATTTATTCATTAATTAACATTTAAGCACACATTAGAAAATCAATTCCCAGTTTCCTATCATTTTCCATTAATTGCAGCCAGAATCTTGGACATTTTTGAACAATTGTTTCAAATTTTTTTCAATTTTTCAAAATTATATGACTCAATTAAACACACTAAAAATAAAAGACTGACTAAATGACTCAAGACGCAAGTCTCCCATCCCCACACTTGAATCACACATTGCCCTCAATGTGGAATGGAACAAAAACAAATCAGAAATAAAATAAATAAAATAAAAGAAGTTAAAACGTGTTCACCTGAAACTCCAGAGACTCAGCACATCGACCGCAGCGAACCACCACAAACTCGGTAAACAGAAATAATAAAAATTTAAAAATTGAAAATTTTTCTGACTTACCTCCCCTAGGCGTATCGCCTACCACCATGAATCTCCCAAGCGATACGCCTAGGACTGCATAACTCGGCCCGCATGAACTCTCCAGGCGTATCGCCTAAAACCTACCAACCACCAGGCGATACGCCTGGAACGACTTTTCCAGGGACTTTTTGGAATTTTGGCCCCCAAAAATTTTCTATCTCTTTTACTCTCCAGGTCCCATAGTCGAAATTCTCAGTACAGAACTGCAGTTTTGGCCTGCACACTCCCCTTTTCCAAATCTTGAATCTCCAGAATTCCCTGCGAACACCAAAAACACAAAACCCAACAGACGCAAAAAGCACGAAAACCAAAATTTGCAGAAATAAAAACACACAACTACAGTAATATACACCCCGGGCACTTATTAATTAGCACAAAACATAAGAACAACCTCCAAAACCATCCGGAGGCTTGGATTTCACATCTTTAACCGCAAAACTACCTGATTCCACCCGGTTTCTATCCAAACAACTTCTAACCAACTTCCTACCCCATAAAGCACTGAACTTTACTGCTCTCAACAACCTCTTAACCTTCCAATGCTTATACCTACCCGGAAGAAATCGACATTTTCCTAGAAAACTCATTTCCGGGTCATGGGTAGCAACAATCACATCTAACCTCCCCACACTTGGACTAAGCACAATCCTATCATCAAATTCACCAATGTCACCAAGTGTGGCTCTCCTCAAACTATCCTCAACTACCAAACACTCTCCAACACATCCTCACTTCTCCAACCCGACCAGATCCTCTACCAGTGACATAACTAACACAACTATCCACCAAAGATATAAAAGAACCTAGAAAGTACACAGACTCGTTGTTCTTGTCACTCGACTTACCAACCTTGAACTCAACCGATTCATCATCTACCCTCAAAGTAATCGTGCCCGCGAAAACATCAACTAATGCCCGAGCAGTCCTAAGGAAAGGTCTTCCTAAAATCAACGGGCAGCTAGCATCATATGCAATATCAACTACCACAAAGTCTATAGGGAACAAGAATTTGTCTAGTTGCACAAGCACATTTTCCACTATTCCTTTGGGTCTAACCACCGACCTATCTGCTAAAGAGATCGTCATCCTAGTCGGCTCTAACTCACCTAATCCTAGATGCATGAAAACAGAATATGGCATCACATTAATACTAGCACCTAAATCCGCTAAAGCACATGTAACAGATAAATCACCAAAAGAGCACGGAATGGTAAAGGTACCAGGATCAGTCAATTTTTCAGGCAACCTATTCTGAACTACAGCAGAGCAATTAGCATCAAGAGTAACATCTGAAAAACTTTCAAGCTTCTTCTTATTCGTTAACATATCTTTCAGAAATTTAGCATACTTAGGCATTTGTCTAATAACATCAGTAAAAGGTAAAGTGACCCTAAGCTGCTTAAGAAGCTCTAAAAACTGATTATACTCACGCGCATTCTTCTGTTGAACCAACCTCTCAGGATAGGGAACACGTTTCAAATCATCTGCTGTGATTGGTTGAGGCGCGAACCTCACTCTCTTCTTCTCTTTAACCGCCTCCCATTTCAACGGCTTCTCTCTAACTACCTCGGCCTCGACGTTCGGTGCGGTACTTGCTGGCGTTACGCTCTCGTGCACCCTTCCGCCAGGCGTCTCCAACTCAATCTCCTCATCGACCGGCTCCTCATCAACTACCGCCGGCGATGGACTCTGGACAACTCTCCCGCTCCTAGTGGTGATGGCATTGACATTAGCATTGGGGTTCTTATAAGTACTACCAGAAAATTGACCCCCACGGGAATTCAGCTCTTTCAGCTGCTTTGCAATATCTCCAACCGACCTCTGCAAATCCAGAAACGAAGCTTGTTGATTCCTCAGTAACGTATCATGCTCCGCCAGCTTCTTCTGTGTGGCCTCATCTCTCGCGTTCATCTGCTGCAAAATCTGCGTTTGGTTCATGACCAGCTCTGTAAGCTCCTTCATAGTCGGCCCTTCAGTTCCTCCACCACTCTGATTATACCTCGGCTGAAAACCAGGTGGATTGCCTCCCTCTCGCCATCCTGAATTTTGGCCACTCCTCCACCCAGACTGGAACGAATTATCGAACTGGTTTCGGTTTCCAATGTAATCCACCTGCTCAGCGGGAGCAAGCAGGCAGTCTCGAGTGTCATAAGCGCCTCTGCACAGCTCACATTTGGCTTTGATGTGGAGTTTGATTTCTTCTAAGGTTTTATAAATGTTTTCTAACTCCCTAGGTGACATGGTTTCTGAGCCAATGTGATTTACACCCCGGGTAGATGTAGATGGAACGAGTGATCTAGTCGGGGCCAAGGTGGCTCTCCGACCTCCGGGTGCCTGCTGTTCAGCAAGTGCGAAGCTCTCAAATAATGATTTGCATTCGTCAACAGTGAGCTTCTCCATCATATGCCCTCCAGCCGAAATATTGAAATCCTTCTGAACAGAATAAGGAAGTCCATTATAGAACTTTTCTATGATCGCCCAGTCCGTCAACCCGTGTTGCGGACATCTACTCAGAAGGGTGTTGAATCTCTCGTAAGCAACAGAATAAGGCTCATCGGGGTCCATCTTGAAAGAGTGGATTTCCTCCCGAGTACGTGAAGCCTTGGCTGGAGGATGACACTTCTTCAGGAATTTTGCGGTGAGATCGTCCCAGGTGGCGATCGAATTAGGCGGAAGCGTCTCAAGCCACTCGGCGGCTCTGAGACGTAAGGGAGAATGGGAACAGACGCAAGTAGATGGTGTCGTTCGCGACTCCGGTGAGTCCGAACGTGTTGCAGATACGAATGAAACGGGAGATATGCGTCGGTGCATCTTCGTCCTCACGTCCATGAAACTGGATCGAATGCGTCAAAGCGTTGATGACGTGGGACGGAACTTGCCAATTCGCGGTGTTGGCAATAGCAGGCTGTGCAATAGCAAACCGGGCCTCGGTGACTCCGGTGCTAGCCTGCTCGTGGACGGTGCGACGTGCCGCCATAGATGAAAGATCGGGAAATGGAATGGGTTTGGTGTCGCGTGTGGTTTGTGTGGAAGAAGATGGTTTGGATTGAGCGGTGGAAATGATGAATGCCTCTAACTCGGTGCGTAGAAGGCGAAACCGTTCACGAATATCCGCGTCGGAATCAGAAAGTGGTGACAACTCAGGAGGACCTCGTGAACGGGTGTGTGGCATAAAATGAGGAAACTGACTCAAAGAGAAAGTAAAAGGAGAAAATAAACCTAAAAATCTAGACTCAAAAACGGAAATCCTAAGACTCTAGACACGGAAAAACCAAAAAGACTCAAAATTTCCTAACGACGACCTAAGTTAATCTTGCTATTGCCAAGTGTCCCCGGCAACGGCGCCAAAAACTTGATGTGCTCGGAACGACACTAAAAATACTAATAAAATGGACCTAAAAACCTAGACCTAAGACACACCTAATTTTACCGAAATAACCTAAACCGAACCGAACCCTAAGGCAGTGAACCTGTCGGATTATAGTAAAGCTAAGGTAAGACCGGAATATCGAACCTAGGACACTCTAAAGACAAAGACTTAACCTAGACCTAGGAAATGGAAATACTGAGTAATTTGGGTTTTGATTTGAGATTTAATTAACTGAAATTAACTAACGCAACTAACAAATGGATAGCAGGAAAACTCAGGAAACAATCAGATACGAGTAAGACACCACCTAGACCTAGAATCCCAACCAACACCTACAACTTCATCTGGCTATGACAACTCTGATGGTAGCTAATTCACCTCTCAAGTCCTTCTTAGCAAATGTTCCTAACGTTCGGACAGGAGTTCACCTTTCGGGTACATCCAACCTCAACTAGACCTAACCACCCTCGAAACAATCTTAGGAACCTTAAGCTAGCAGGAACTACCACTAATCAACACAACTGACACAGAATAGCAAGCTAACTAATTTCTTAGGTCATCCCTCTCCCGATGGCAATGTAATCCTAATCCACTAGTCAACCCGACTACCCGACCTAGCTATCACCTTCCGGCTTGTCTAACTAGAGCAGCACACTAGAATTAGAGAGTTCATCAAAATACTAAACTATGAAAATCAAGTCAGACAATCAAACCAATCGCAAACACACAGTCACGCAACCAATTATCCAACCCAAACCGAAAGACATTCGCAGGCTAAGCAGTTTAGTAAATCAATTCAAACCCTAACTCTAGTGGTCATATGCATACAATTATATCGACAATGGAATTGAATAGAAACATAGCATCAATCAAGTTGTCAAAAACCAAACAAAGTTATAAATATCAGTTGTTCATCATAACGGTCTAGGCAGTGATAAATGCCTAGCCTACAATCATGTTCATAGCATAAGAACAAATAAAGTTTGAATCTTTAACAATAAACATAACTGAGTCTAAGAATTAAAACGAGAAACAAGAGAAACCGGATGATTTGATGATGAATTGCAATGTAGAATTGATCACCCGTTGACTCCCTTGCAGTTCCAGCCCTTCCTTGCCTCTGAATATCGCCTGAAATCGCCCCTCTGCCGTCTGGAAGTCGAGTCATCGAATTGGAACCCTTAAAATCGTTTTTATATCGTGAAACCTCTTTTTGCGGGTTTTAGACCTCCAAGCGTATCGCTTGGAGGTGGATTACTTCTAGGCGATACGCCTACATCCTATTACACGACAATTTAGTCGGGGCTAACCGACTTTGACTTTTGTTGACTACCAGCTTCGCGCGTATCGTGTACTCCTCATCAGGTTCCAAGCGATACGCCTGGAACTGCTTGTTCAGCCCTTATTCTTCTTTTCCTCATTTCCTCCTCTTGGCCTCGGGACTTCATCAAAATCCTGTAAAACTTGAGAAAACATAAATAACCAACTCAAAGACGCAACTTAACTAAAAGCAAACTAAAACTAACGCAAACCAACTCAATTAGACTCAAATAGACACGTAAAAGACCACGGAAATGAGATGTGTTTGCAACACATCAACACCCAACAACTCAAAGAAAACCTCTGAAATTGTTCCTGCTGATACAGAAGTTTTTCCGGTCGAACTTCCGGTTGAAGTTCAAGAGGATCCTGTAGCTGTAGAATCTCCGGTTGAAGTTCAACCGGAAAACAATTTTTCAGAAAATTCTGAGAACAATGAATCCAATGACTCAACAGATGCTGGTTCAAATGAGTATAGTTTTGAGCATCTGATTTCAGATTCAGTCCCCGGTTCTCATGAAGAAAGTTCAGATCCTGTATCACAAACCAACAATATTGAGTTATTACCTCAACTCAACATTCCTCACAATGGAAGAAGCCATGAATTTCCACTATTTCCTGATAGAAGAATTGGAAAGAACCATCCAAGGGAGAACATTATCTGTAAGGATCAGAATAATCCCTCACGTGATACAAATCTATCAAACACCGTGCGGAATCCGGTGTGTGATAGTGATTCGAGAAAAACAAATAAGGACAAGACTAAAGAACACAAATATAATAAAGTTTACCGGAAGAGGAACACAAGAACAATGAAACCGAATTCTTGAGGCAAAGAATTCGTAAACCACACTTCAATATCACCAAAAACCAACAACCCTAAACATGATGAAAGACTATCTATATATAGGCTAAGGTATGAGTGGAGAACAAGTTTCCCTCAACCCTAAATAATTCGGCCCTAGCCGAAATCCATAAGCCCATCAAACCAAAAGTGTTAGCCCAACCCATTACATTTAACCAAAAAGCACATACCTAACTAATGCAAAAGCCTTAATAAAATCTAGGTCTTTACAATCTTCCCCTAGGCTTTAGCATTAGTTGCTTCCAATCGCATCCTGAAATGTCTGGAATGATTCACCGTGAGTGGTGAATACCAGAGCTTTTCTTCAATTATCCGTGCTACTCCCTTGGTGTAGACCTTGGCCAGCTGCTCCTCCTCTGCTGTGTGAGCAATCTGATGCTTGCTAAGCACCCGAATATCAACCTCATAAAACCTTAAAAGATCATGCACCTCCATCACTGTGATTGTGTTGAATTCACACATTATCTTAGCAGTTCCAGAATAGCTACAATAAGCCCAAGATTTAAAATCTGAGAGGCAACCCTCAGGGTGCTTCATTGGCAGTGGGATTTGCTTAGTCTTATTGGTAGGTGGATATCTCTTGTGGCAATATATCTTCTTGTCAAGATCCCAGACTCCCTTAAAGTGCTTCAGTTTGGATTTTACATGTGGAAAATCTGTAAAACACTTTGAATCCACTCTTGACAGCCTTGTCCAACTTCTTCCAGAAATGATCAGCATAATCATTGTTTGATGGATTAAAGAATGGTGCATTGTGAAGTGAAATCAAGTCCACAGTGGTCCAAGAGTAAAATTGCGTCCAGTCTTTATAGTACTCCAGAGGACTTGGACCAGTTCTTCTCACAACATACATGTGCTTTTCATTATCAAACATCCAGCTCTTGACAGGCTGAGTAATTCCTTGTTTATCATGAAGGTGTTTTCCCAGCTGGATGAGATATCGTTCTGGAGGATGTGCGAATGTAGATGCTTCCCATAAATGATCTCTGGTAGCAACAGGAGTAGTCATAAAGTCAACTTCTCTAGCATCTATCTCTGGCTCTTCATTAACAGGTGGGTTTGGATCTATAGGAGCACCACTATCTGTCTCCTTTATTTCCCCCAAGATCAGCATCACCTAATCCTCCTTGTGGATCCTGATCTTTTCCTCTTGAACTCTTCTTCTTAGAGCTGGTTTGTCTTTTCCCTCTTAACTCAGCAACTTGTTTCTGTAATTCACCAATTAAGATAGTGAAATCATCATTCACCTTCTTCTGATTTTTCAATGCAGCTTCATGCTCTTTCTGTATGTCAACAAGTTGTGAAATCACTTCTGCCTGATGTACAGTGGTAGCTGTCAATTTCTTGATTTCAGCTTTCAGCTCTTTCTCTAATCTGTACTCTGGGGTTTCAATTGCCTTTCCCTTGTCAGTTTGGGAAGGACCGGCAGAGGATGAAGACTGTCCATGTGAAGTGGACTGTCTTGAGGGAACTCTGGGAGGAGGATTGACTCTTGGGTCTCTATTTCTTCTCACTGGATTGGTTGGGGCGCTTGTAAAGGCATCTTTGATCAATTGGGCTGCATGAACAGCCTGTGAAGTCACATTATCATCCAGAGAGGCATTGAGTGGAGGTTCCTCAGTGACCTTCTGCTTCTTTGCAAAATGGACTTCTGGCTCTTCAACATCTTCATCAAGGATCACATCGTCAAGGTATTTACCATAATCCAGCTGCTCTTCATCATCTTCAAATCTTAGAGCATCAATTCTGACATCATCCATGGGCAACTCATCAGCCCAAGAGTTATTATCATCAGGAATATCTGTCACGGTTTTCTGTGTTGGAGGAGCTGAATGTTCTTCCTCGACAGATACATTTGCAGGAGGTTGAACTTCTGAAAAATTACCAAATTTCACTCCAAACACATACCCTGGCTCATCAATCTTCTTCTTGGGATTCAGCAAAGAAAATACATCTGGACCCATTGGTTTCAGATCCAGAATTTCACCAGACTTTCTCAGCTGTGGATATCTTGAGTTCAAGATCAATTGAATGAACCTTGGTACAACAGCAAATTTCTCCTCATCTCTGACTATAACATTCTTGACATCTTAAAATACTGCTCTCGACCAGTTAAATCTCCATCCTCTGATCAAGGCAACCAGAGCATGGGTATGAAGTCTATTTAGCTGATCACTAGAGCTCTTCTTGGCAATCAAACACTTCTGCAAATAATGGATGAGCATTCTCCAGTAAGGTGGGACTGAATTTTTCAATGTGGGTGGACTGTCTAGTAGATATCCCATCTGCCTTAAACATACCCGAACTTGTTCATCCGTGAATTCAATAGGATCTTCAGCAGTGTCCACAAACCTCAGTGCTTTCCTGACCACTTCTTCTGTTATCACAATCTTGAGATTTTGAATCTCAGCATGGATCTCCTTTCCATCTTCAGACATAACTGCAGTCTTCCAGAAATCCATCACCATCTCTTTGTATACAGCAGCCTCTGCTGTTAATGCGTACTTCAAACAGCATCTGTTCAACCCATCAATCAGAGATTGATAGTTCTTCTTGTGGATAGGTGGAGGATCACTGAGATATGCCACTTGATTGTGGCCTTTCGCAAAACCTAAAACCCTGCAATCACAAACACCAGACACAAACCAACCACAACACACATAGCAACACAGTTAGTCTCAATTAATTCCTCACATAACACCCAAACACCCATTTTCTTAAAAATTGGGCAGCATCACAGCTGAAAAAGGGAGTTTACCAAGTTTTGGGGTTGACCGAAAACCTGGTCGAAAATCCATATGGGTAGTCGAAAACCCAAGATTTTCGGAGTAATTGGGCCAGCCGATCGAAACCCTATATGAGCTTGACCGAAATCCCTGGGAGCTGATCGAAAACCCATTGTTTTGAACGAAAACCCAGACAAATGGTCGAACACCATATATATACTATAGGAAAACCTTGGATTATGGCCGAAAACCGAAATTTGTGATAAAAAACCAGAATGGTTTGATCAAAAACCTCGAACCTTAGTCGAAAACCTAGATTTTTCTCTAGTATTTCGATCGAAAACCCCTAGACTGTCTCCGAAAAGCCTTTCGGCGTAATCGAAAACAACCGAGGGGTGTCCAATCATCGATCACAGGTATGCAGGCATCGAAAGGTAAGAATACCAGCCGAAAACCCCCTATACCCTGACCGAAAACCCCCTTTTAACCACTTTTCAACCTGCAAATGCTTCAATCATCAATCAAACTCAGAAAACAACTATGTAAAAACCTTAGTCGCACCCTTTAGGACTTATTCCAAGCATTCCCGAACCCTAAGACTAAAAAAAAAATCGACATACCTTGTGACCAACTTAGGTCGTTTGGCAACGTGTTTGGTTCGAGGACCCATTGATACAATGCACAGCAAAATATGACTTGGAACGGCCTTAGGATGAAAATCCGAGCAGAGAGGTGGTCTCCGATCGAACCGAGATGGCCGGAATCGCCGGCGAGGGTGGCGACAGTGGCGGAGATGACGGAGGATGGCGGAGGTGGTTGCCGGCGGTGGTTGGGGCTAAAAAGCTCAGGGTTTGGTCGGATTTTGGAGAGGAATGCGATGGTGGTGTCGGATTTCGACAAGGGTGGCCGGAGGTGGAGTATTCGGTGGTGGCGGTGGTTGGGAGAAGAAAGGGGTTAGGGTTTTGGTTTAGTTGCGTGGTGAGAGAAAGAGAATGAGGTGTGGGGGGGGGGGGGTGCCGGTTTGTATAAAAGATTTAAAAAACCAAAAAAATTCATTTAGGCCCCTCAAGTTTCTATTTGATTGAAAAACTCATCCTCAAACTTTAAATTAATAAGTCTTAACCCTTTTCGGTTAAAATTAAGCTTTTCGGTTCAAAAACAAAAAAAAATCTTCACGCTTCCCCTAAGATTAAGCCCGAGAGATTTAACCCGTCACCTCAAAGATTTAGAGAATAAACAACTCATACTTCAAGAAATAACAAAATTAAAAATAACTAATTAAACTAAAAACACTACTTATTTATTTTTAACTGATCTAAGCATACCTGGCTTTAAGTAATAGGTGTGTTAGGGATCAAACCAGACTGTCTTAGGCTGAGGAACCCTTTTCGGCTTCAGCTACTCCACATGCTCTGGTGATTGCCGGTATAGTTGTCCACTTTAAACTCATGCCGCTTTTTCTTACTCGAGTAAACTGTCACTTTATTTATCTTTTGGGTTCAATTATTTATGAGTACCATTAAATCCACACACATACGTCCTAGGTATATTTTGTACGTTTCATCAAGTTTATCGGGTTTCCCATGACATTTTTCACGACACCTTTCCTAAGCCTAACACCATGCTCCAGACTGGATTGAGAAAAGAAAGAATAGATCACGGGGATTTTGGGGATAATATACAGCGTCAACTGAATGTTTTGAAGCATTTTCATTAACGCACTCATCAGTGACAGGGCTTTCAGGGTTTTGGACACTTGAGGGTCTCTTTTGATTTGTGCGCTTTGGCATCTTTTTGGTTTTAATATATTATACAATGTGATCTAAGAGGTACATGAATCAGGAAGGCTCCAGGTCTCAGCCATCGCCGAACAGAGGAGTCCTGACTGATGTACAACATCCCCAGGTCATTGCTCACGCAAAGCAGAGGGGATGGGATTTTTTGAGCATAGCATCAGAACCCAGTACACGGGCGTGTGTCTCAGGACCCCTAACAAACAGTCAAATGACAACAATACTAACCTAAGTGCGTGCTTCCTATCAGGCATCATACGTTATCTTCAAATGTAGTGACAGGACATACCTTTTTATCAATTGCAGCTGAGCCTACCGAGCACATCAACCAAGAGACACTGCTTTTCGCATCCACCTTACACGTGTCAGCCACCAAACGCCTGGAAATTTATTTCATTTCCCAACCTGATCAAACAAAGCCAGAAACACATGAAAAATTTAAAAGCACATATTAATTGGGGGACATCATATGATGTTACTCATTTTCCTTCCCCTTGCTTTTTAATTTTTTCATTCCAACATACTGAAATTGACTCTATTTTTGTATTATTGTTGCTTTTTCATTTTTTTTAAATAATTAACAATGTACAAGATTTTGAGGTGTCAGATTTACTCTTCAAAGGCAATCATACGAAGGCCTTTTAAACACATTTCAAAGCTAGCTCTGGGAAGGGGTTTGGTGAACATGTCTGCCACATTCTCGTCCGACGACACCTGTTCCAAGTGTATCAATCTGCGATCATGGCAGTCCCGAATAAAATGAATTTTGATGTCGATATGTTTTGTTTTAGAAAACTGGACAGGGTTTTTGACAATTTGTGAAGCAGCAGTATTATCACAATAAATAGTAGTGTCAAAGAAATTCAAACCATAGTCATGCAACTGATGTTGTAACCAAACCACCTGAGAGCAACAGGCAGATGCAGCAACATACTCAGCCTCAGCTGTGCTTGTAGACACAGTGTGCTGCTTCTTGCTTTGCCATGACACCAGTCTGTCACCTAAAAATTGTGCACCTGCCGAAGTGGATTTCCTGTCAAGTTCACATCCTCCATAATCACTGTCAGAAACAGCATACAATTTAAAACCTGAATCTTTAGGATACCAAAGTCCAAGCCGAGGCCTGCCCTTTAGGTACCTAAAGATTCGTTTAACAGCAGAAAGATGTGAGAGTTTAGGGTTAGCCTGGTAGCGTGCACATTGGCACACCGCAAACATTATATCGGGACGACTTGCTATGAGGTACATCAAAGACCCGATCATCGAGCGATAATTGTTTTCATTGACCGATTGCCCTTCTGGATCTTTAGTAAGAAGTGGACGAGCTGCCATAGGAGTGTCTGCTGGTTTGGACTCATTCATCTTGTACTTTTCCAAAATTTCTGTTACGTACTTTGCTTGATGTACAAGAATGCCGGAGTCACTCTGCTTTACCTGCAATGCCAAGAAGAATTCCATCTCGCCCATTTGACTCATCTCAAACTTAGTTCGCATCACCTGCTCAAAATCTTTACACAAATCTTCATTCGTGGACCCGAAGATGATGTCGTCCACATATACTTGTACCATGATTATGTCACTGCCAACCTCTTTTCTGAATAACGTTTGATCAACAATCCCTCTGATGTACACATGTGCAAGGAGGTGATCAGTCAGAGTTTTGTACCAGGACCTTGGTGCTTGATGTAGTCCGTACAATGCTCTGTCTAACTTGTACACATGGTAGGGATGTTCTTCGTCGATGAACCCTGGAGGTTGATGAACATAAACTTCTTCATCCATGTCAGCATAAAGGAATGCTGTCTTGACATCTAACTGGTACACTGTGAAGTTCATGTATGCGGCATATGCCAAGAACACTCGAATTGCCTCCAACCTGGCAACTGGAGCATACACCTCATCATAATCTATTCCCTCGATCTGCTTGTGCCCTTGAACCACCAGTCGAGCCTTGTTTCTGACAATCACCCCATTGTCATCTTTCTTATTTTTGTACAGCCACCGTGTTGTGATGACCTTCTTGTCGACTGGCTTCTCCACTAATCTCCACACTTGTAGCTTGGAGAATTGATTTAATTCCTCGTGCATCGCTTCAACCCAGCTTGGATCTTGCAGAGCCATTGTAATATTAGATGGTTCGATTTGAGAAATGAAACAGGAATACATGCAGTGGTTAATGTTTCCTGATGTACTCCTGGTTACTACTCCGGATGCAAGAGGTCCAATGATATTCTCCAGCGGATGATACTTGTGAATTCTTGTCTCTGCTGTTGCTGGAACTGGGATTTCTATGGGGAGCTCTGTTAGCACTGGTTCTTCACCATCACTCTGATCTGCTACATGTTCTTGTTCAGCTTCTGTTGCAGCAGGGTCTTGTTCAGTTGAATTCAATTCAGAATGCTTAGTTGGTTGTTCTGTTTGCTGAGTAACTTGAACAGGTTCATCTCTAGATTTAGGGGTTATGGTTACAGAAGGTCCTGCAACAACATCTTCAAAGAGTTCCTCTGCAATTACTGGATCCAGCCTGAATCGTATGAAAAATTGGTTATAGTCAAAGGCTTGTGCTGGACCAGTTCCTCCATCTGATGGATTTTCTTCAAGCCAATGTACATTGTTTGACTCCATCACCATTGCAGTTCTCTTATTGTATATCCTGTATGCTGAACTAGCAGAATATCCTACAAAATAACATTCATCTGATTTAGCAGCAAATTTAGGCACGTCAGAGTTAATTAAAACGGTACAAAGACATCCAAAAGCCCTAAGGTGCCCCATTTTAGGCTTGTCGTGAAAAACAATCTCGTAGGGAGTCTTCTGATGCCGTTTGTTGATGAGAACCCTGTTTTGTACATAACAGGCTGTGTTGATAGCTTCGGCCCAAAACATTGTGGGAAGCTTTGAATCACACAGCATCGTACGTGCAGCTTCTATGAGTGTCCGATTACGCCGTTCTGCGACACCGTTCTGCTGTGGAGTATATGGTGCACTGACTGATGCTCAATCCCCTTTGCCTTGCATAATTCATCTAACACCTGATTCTTGAATTCTGTGCCGTTGTCACTTCGAATAGTTTTAACTCTCAGATTCAGCTTGTTCTCGATCACATTAATAAATGCTTTCAAGATCTCCGGTACTTCACTTTTCCTGGCTAAGAAAAATACCCAAGTGAAGCGAGAAAAATCATCTGTTATAACAAGACAAAATGCACAACGGTTTAGGCTTAACATACTGACTGGACCAAATAGGTCCATATGAAGCAATTCGAGCACAGAGGCAATTCTGGAGAAGAGTTTGGGCTTGTGGGGTCGTTTGTGTTGCTTCCCCTTAGCACATGCCATACATTTGTCTTTAACGACAAACTCTCTGATTGGGAGATCTTTGACAAATCCTCCTCTTGCAAGTCTGTTCAAGTTCTTCAAGTTTGTATGGCCCAAACGACGATGCCACAAGTGGGCTTGATCTTCAGCGGTCTTTGAGAGCAGGCATGCCATCTCACGTGTTGGTGGTTTTGACATGTTCAACACATATGAGTCACCATGGCGGGGTGTACGAATTAATACCCAATCATCTGGAATGGAATACCCAGGTTTAAGAATTAAACATTCTTTGTTGTTGAAATACACTGGGTATTCTTTGTCACAAATTTGTGACACGCTGAGCAAGTTGTGCTTCAATTCTGGAACGTAATTGACATTATGGAATGTCAGGTAGCCGTTCTTGACTGTGCCTCTTTGACAGATGTTTCCTCCTTTTCCTCCCGCAAATGACACATGACCACCATTATAGTTTTCTAGTTCCTGCAGGATGGATATGTCGCCTGTCATATGCCTGGAACAACCACTGTCAACATACCATAGGTTATTAACAGGCCTCCTTGGCTGTTCCTGCATACACAGAGGAATCAATTGGTTTTGGGAACCCAGACTTGAGTAAGAGTGGGTGACATGGGGTTGTTAGATTTGGGTTTGCTTCTGGGCTTGGAGGTAAGTGGAGGAGGAACTAAAGGGAGGACACGGTAATGTATGTCCTCCTCACACTTTGGAACCTGTTTTCGTTTTTGTGGAATTTGGTAAACATTTGATTTATTCGGTTTGACACGTTTTGCTTCATCAAACATTTTTGAGTGTTTATTGTACACTCCTTTGGGTATATACCCTTGGTTTACCGATTTTTTGATATTCCACTTTTCTGAACTCTGAAACTTTTCTTTATGAATAGGTTCAACATTTTTGGCTGTTTTTTTGAAAGTTTGATTCTCTTTGTTAGTATAAAAATCAGATTTGTGGGTAGAGGGTGACTTGTTTTTTAGACTGCTTCTTTGTCCCTTTGGCTGCGAAGGGACAGACTCTTGGTCATTTGATGGTGCAGTCTGTTGTTTGGTGCCCTGTGCCTTTGGTCTAAAAGGCTGTCTGTGCTGCACCTTCTGTTTTGAGGGTGCAGTCACTTTGGTTACTTTTGTTGCCATAGGTCTTGATGGCACACAATTCTGTGCCTTCTGTTTTGAAGGCACAGGTTGTTTGGGCTTTGTAGGTGCCTTTGGGTTTGAGGACACCTTTTGCTTTAGATTCACCTTTTGAGGAACAGGTGACTTGCTTGTGCCACCATATGATTGCCCTGATTTATTTTTCAGATATTCTTTAGGGTAAAAGGTTTCATATGGCCTATGTAAACAGTTCTTTGCCACGTGTCCAGGATTTCCACACACATGACATGACTGTTTCTTAGGATAGGTGGGAGTCTGTTCTTGTTCATAAATTCTCCCTGTTGAAATCCAGGAAGGTTTATCACTTTTACGTATCCAGACAACTTTGCCCTTAGGCCTAGTGGTCAGTACATACTCCCGCTCTATTGGCACTTTTTGATCATATACCGAGTTTACCTCAGGATATGGTATCAAATCAAGTGGTTTCTTCACCTGTACCTGCTTCACATTCATATTATTAAACACATTCACATTATTATGCACATCAGAACACACAGAAGCATTAGATGAATCATCAGACACAATAGTCAAAGTGGGTTCGGGACCAGCAACCTGTGGTCCTTTACCCCTCCTCAAAATCCTAACCCTTCTCAAAGGTTTTGACTCAGTCTTATCACCACTACCAAAACTAAAATTACTGATCAATGAAAGCTTATCAAAACAATCAGATTCTGCAAAACCAAGTTTAGGACTCGTGACAGAAAAACCACAATTGTTCTAATCAAAATTTTCAAACGACTCTTGACTCTTTAAACTTGAGGTTTCACCTTTTTCACTGCCATTATTGCTACCTAAATCTGCACAGGATGTAGAAGAGTTAGTATCTGAGTTAGTAGAAGGGTATGAGATCTTAATTGGGCACTCAGCTAATTTTCTATCTATTTCTTTCAAAGCATCTCTAATTCCTTCTTTCATCTCAGGATCAGGGATCATCTTGTGCATGGGAGGTGTGGGAACCGTGTGTAGGGACGAAGCATCTTTAGATTCAGGTTCATCATCATAAGTTACCCTATAACCCAGACCCCCATTGTTTTTTATGTGCTTTATTCTAGTGTCGGAGTTATAAAATTTGAGGCTTGCATCCAGCATTTTCTTATTGGTCAAATTAGTTTTCTCTAAAGTTTGGTTAGTGGAAGCAAGTTGGGTTCTGAGGCTCTCAAGTTCTTTGGTTTGTTCCTCAACCTTTTCATTAGCAACTCTTAGATAAGTCTGAGAATCACTAAGTTTTCTTTCTAGGTTAGAAACATCAATTTTGGCAGCCTCATATTTTTCTTTCCAGGTTTTTGCTTTATCTTTAAAATTATTCAATTCTAGATAAGTTCGTGAGTGATAAAGTGTTTCACTCTGAAGTTTAGATTCAAAGTCTTTCATGCAGTTATAAATATCAACACAGTGAGAGTTTGAACAACTACTTACCTCTTTTGAGTTTGCTCCTGAACCTGGAGTGATGTTGACCATGAATGCATGATGCGCCATCTTCATTGTTTCCTTTTCAGCCTCTTCCTCTGCAAGTTGTGCAATGTAGGCATGACTCAGACTTAGATCTTCAATCTGAGTAGACCAGTCATATCCTCCTGGTGTGCTCATATCCTCCTGGTGTGCTCTGAACAACTAATGCCTTATCATCTGCAGTGGTATCCCTTTTCTGTTTCTGCTTGTCATCAGTCTTTGTATCCCTTTCAGTCTTTGGTTTGGGACACTCCCTAGCATAGTGCCCATACTCGCTGCAGTTGAAACACCTCAAATTTGATTTGTTGAATGTGAGCTTGACTCCTTTGCCATCATTCCAATCTTGGATTCCCTTTCTGGCCATGTATTGCTTAGCCCTCAAAGCAGCCATACCCATTTGATATGAGATGTCCATCTTTTCTAGATCATCCGGGTGCACTTGATTCACATCTTCATGAGTTAAATCGTTTGGGAGTAGTGAACCAGCAACGAGTGCTTGATAGCATCTCATTATCCCAACTCCTAAGGCAAATCCGGCGTCTTTAGCCAAGGAGTTCACATCTAGAGAAATCACATTAGCCCCAGTAGATGTAGAGGCTCCACCAACAGCTTGAGAAACGAATGCCAGTGGGCTGGAATTTGCATCAGCAGTTTGAGAAGTTGAAGCACTTGGCTGAGAAATGAATGCTTGATTTACCTTGCTCTGAGCAGCTCCAATTCCCAACTTTCTTGCCCTTTTTACCTTCTTCTCTTCATATGCCCTAATTGTTGCCATGAGGGAGCTAAGGGTTGCAGTGTTCAGGTCATGAATCCCTTCTATGACTTCAATTGTGCTATCCCAGTTTGGTGGGAGAGAGTGAATCAGCTTCTTATTTACCTCCTTCTGAGTGTAGGTTACATCAGCCTCTTTCATAGCAGTTACAATCTTCACAAATCTTTGAAGCTGTGTTTCAATGTTCTCCCCATGTATGTAGTTGAAATCATTAAATTGTTCCCTCGGGTTTTCTTTTCTCGACTCTTTCATTTCAGTGTTTCCTTCATAGGCTTCAACGAGTGAATCCCATAAAGTCTTTGCAGATTTGAATTCTTTAAAGGCTTCAGCAACCTCTGGGGATAATGCCATAGTGAGGGCAGCAAGGGCCTTTCTATCTCTTTCCACCTTATCCCAATCGCCGTCTAACCATTGCTCTTTGGTCTTCGGTATAGCAGGTTGATTATTGGCAGGTTCAGTCATTGGAGTGAAGTCTCCGGCTTCAATAGAACGCATGATCTTTGGATCATGGTAGTTAGCATAATTAACAAACCTATACTTCCAACTCATGAAGTCCTTCCCCGAGGTTAGACGGGGTGGACGAGTAGAAGTTCCAATTTGAGTGTCCATTTCCAAGGTAGCAGATGAAAGAGAAGACATATCGAAAGCCATAGCAAGATTTCGATCAGCGAGGCTAGGTTTTCGATCAGGTGGATCGAAATGGAAGCTGAGAACTTGGTCGAAAACCTGCAGAAAACAGGTATTCGATCAGACTAGAGGTTTTCGGTCTTGACCGAAAATAACCAGGAACGGGTTTTCAATAGATCGATCGAAAACCAGCTCGAAAACCTCGGGAATCAACAGAATTCAGTTTTCGATCAGGCAGAATACCCAACCGAAAAGCTGCTGCTGACTCGAAAACGAGTGTTTTCGATTAAACAGTGGGTCGAAAAGGTAATGATCCGAAACCCGGGCTCGAAAACCCGAAGAATGAATCGAAAACCCACCCGAAAACCACTGGATTGATCGAAAACCAGGTACCTTAAACGTTGACTGAAGAATCAGTCAACGAGCACCCTTTTTCCTCGACAGAAAACCTTAAAGTTGGACCAAAAAGGGTCAGAAAACCCTAGAAAACCTCCAATGCTGCACGAAAACCTCCTGAAACGACCCGAAAACCTTCTGTGAACCAGAAGGCTGCCGTCTAACACTTTCTGTTGCTGATAAGGACTTTGAATGAAATCTGTTTGAGTGCACGATCACAGACCAGTCCGCAGATCACTTGAAAACCTGAAAAACACTAAAAATCTCTTTCAATAAACACTGAAAAGACAGAAAAAACAATTCGTTAGTCAATGAAAACTCGAATCCAGTATCACGAGAGCCGCGAAACCCGTGTTTCTTGGCTCCGATACCAATTGTAAGGATCAGAATAATCCCTCACGTGATACAAATCTATCAAACACCGTTGTTACACCCACTTACAATTTGACGTCAAACCATAACGTTTACTTGATTAAGACTAGGTCCCAGAAAATATTCTTTGTTCAAATTATATAGTTTGACAACCCAAAAACCCAACAATTGTGATTACATTTACAAAACATACTTCTAGTAGTGTTAGGTGTCTAAAACGATTATTAAATAGATCATAAGTTCCTTCACAAACTATTTGACGAGGCTTTCATCCTTGATGTGATCGGTTCCCCCAAGCCTTGATGAGCATCCTTCATCATTTCCCTTTACCTGCAATTCACTCACATTCGAAAGTGAGTTTATATTGCTTAATCACACACAAAACTGCAGTTGCAATGGAAATGTAATAATTAATTTCGGAGTATGGGTTCTAGGCGTATCGCCTAGAACTTATCCTTTCCCAGGCGATACGCCTAGAGTTGTAGGCGTATCGCCTACCACTTGGATGTTCCAGGCGATACGCCTGGAACCACATTTCCAGGGATTGAGCTAAATTCGGCCACATTCTATACTTAACCAAATTTCCAGCCTCTTTCCCCTGTTTTGGCAGTTTTGCACATTAAGTGCTAGAACTCATTGTTGATCACTAAATCAACTCCCAAACATAAATTCAAGCATAAAACACACTCATTAACGTACCTTAGCCACGTTTTTGTTGAATTAACCAACCCCGGGTTCACCCAACCCGTTGACCCGTTAGGGAGTTTCCTTATAATTTCCACATTCGCTTTGATGCAGAAAATAACTCCTTACAAGCATCATATTGCAAATAAACTAGTCTCAAACATGTTATTATGCGAACATTCAATTAGTACTATGACTCCCTATCTATCGGGTTGCACTTGGCTCACACAACTAAGTTTAAGACTAAATGCATAAAAAAAATCATTCCATTCAATCATTTATTCGACCCGTTAGGACGGGTCTTTGCCTTTGGTTTACCCCAATGCCTCACTTGACCACATGTAAGCCTTGGAACCCATGGTTATCCAACCATTTGTGGTTCTTTTCTCATTGTTAATTGGCATAGACTTCATAGAGCCTATCTCTGCCTTTTAACTTTCATCTATTCTAGGATTCACCCGAATCCCTTTTGTAGACAAGTTTATCATAGGGGAAACTTCAAGGCTTGGGCTTCACGGTTCCTAGAACCGTTCGTCACACCTTATACAATTCATTAATTACTCTAATTAAAACTCAACATGCATTCTAGCTATTTCATGTAACATAAAATTGTTACCTTTTGAGCTTGAACCACTACTTCCTCCAACACCGGAGCTATTCCCTTGGTCACCTTGATTACCTAATGGGTCACTAACCCGTTAGGATCATAATTGTAATCAGAGTAGCATTTATCACATTTCAATCACATGGTTTCTATGCTACCTACATAATCATAAATTCACAAGGAATGGTAATCAAGCAATGACCATCAAATTTACATCTAGCAATATGCCTCACTCACATTAGCATGACCATTAAGACATATATTACCCATACCGGCTAATACACATGATTTCATCAAGTTTATCAATTTTTGGTGAACCTATAGTCCCCTATGGTCATTCAACATCGACACAAGCAATTTGGTCATATTTACTATAATTTGATTCTTTTAGGCATTTTATCGAACACCTAGTGTGCACACATTTAAACCCACCTATTACCCATTTCCTTGAACCTCCCAATTAGCCATGTATCATAGATTGGTGAAATCCATCACTAACCCAACATCAATTCATCATCCAACACTAAATCCATTCAAGAATTCAAGCTATGGAGGCAATTACACAAGTATCACATATGGTTACTCACATGGAGGTTCAAGTATGGGTAATTGGTGAATACACCACAAATTGTTAACCAAATCATGAATTTATGCAACATCTATGTTCTCTAACATCATAGTATTCATAGTAACATCAAGAATTTGCAGATTTGAGGGTAGATTTTCGTGACCTAAACATGCAAGGAGTTGGGGTTTTTACTTACTTGACTCCACAATGAAGATGAGGTGTGATTAACTACCCCAAAACCCAAATTGCATGTCAAATTCGCAGCCTAGATCACTTGGATTGCAGGATTGGGAATTTGAGAAGGAGAAGAGGGGTGGAGTTCGATCTCCAGGTCGTTCCACGACCTCCTCCCCCTTCTTTTCTCTTTTTGTTAAAACTAGTTTAGGCTATTAACAATTCTGGCCCCTCAAGATTAGTTCTTTGTTTTATTTTATCCAAAACCTGAATTTTACTTATTAAACCCCATGGCTACCCCAAATTAATTTATGTTAACATAAGAGGGTCATTTGCATCTAGACTACGAAAATTGACTAGACGTTGACGGGAATTTAAATCATTAAAATTTTCGGGATGTTACAACTCCACCCCCCTTAAAGGGGTTTCGTCCCCGAAACGATATTTTTTTTTTTACGTACCGAATAAATGAGGGTAGTAGCGTTGCATATCATCCTCTAGTTCCCACGTCAAGTCGGAGCCTTTTCTATGCTCCCATTGAACCAACACTTGGTTCATTTCCTTGTTTCGAAGCTTTTTCACCTTGCGATCAAGAATCGCAATAGGCCTTTCGACATAGTTGAGCTTCTTATCCACAACCAAGTCGTCCAGGGGCACATATGCACTTTCATCCGCCAAGCACTTCCGTAGGTTAGCCACATGAAATGTGTTGTGGATTCCACTCAATTCTTCCGGTAATTCCAATTGGTAGGCATTATCACCCACCCGAGCCAAAATTTTGAAAGGCCCAATAAACCTAGGACTTAGTTTACCCCGCTTTCGGAAGCGGATTACCCCCTTCCATGGGGACACCTTCAACAAGACCATGTCCCCCTTTTTGAACTCAATAGGCCTTCGCCTCTTGTCCGCATAGGACTTTTGTCTATCTTGGGCCGCCTTCAAACGAGCCCTTATCATATCAAGCTTTTCATCGGCGATCTTAATCACCTTCTTGTGGGCGAGCTCACGCTGACCCACCTCACCCCAAAATACCGGAGTCCTACACCTCCTTCCATAGAGCATCTCGTACGGAGGCATCCCGATGCTCGAATGATAGCTATTATTGTAAGAAAATTCAACGAGAGGGAGGTAGTGGTCCCAACTCCCACCAAAGTCAATAGCACATGCTCGAAGCATGTCTTCGAGTGTTTGGATGGTTCTTTCACTTTGCCCATCCGTTTGCGGATGGTATGCGGTGCTAAGTAGGAGTTTCGTACCCATCCATTCTTGAAATTCTCTCCAAAACTGAGAGGTGAACCGGGTATCCCGGTCGGACACAATGGAGACGGGTACTCCATGGCGCGATATAATTTCATTGATGTACACATCCACCATCCTCTCGGAGGAGTAAGTCTCCTTGATTGGTATAAAATGAGCACTTTTAGTCAATCTATCAACTACAACCCATATCGCATCATAGCCTTTGGGTGTTTTTGGCAATTTAGTTAATAGATCCATAGTTATGTGCTCCCACTTCCAAACCGGAATCTCCAGTGGTTGGAGCTTACCATATGGCTTTTGATGCTCCGCCTTAACTTGCGCGCAAGTTAAACACTTTTCCACATACTTGACAATGTCTCGTTTCATACCGGGCCACCAATAATGGCTCTTCAAATCGTTGTACATCTTCGTCGCTCCCGGATGGACCGAGTATCGCGACTTGTGGGCTTCTTCTAGCAACATTTTTTTCACTTCGCAAGTGTTTGGAACCCAAATTCTCCCGAATCGGGTCCTAAGCCCACTTTCCTCATCCACCAAGTTTTTCACTTGGCCCACAATTCGCTCTCTCTTTTGGTTTTCAATTTTTATAGCCTCCACTTGGGCTTCTCTGATCTTCGTGATTAAGTCGGATGTTACCACCAACTTCATTGAACGCACCTTTATAGGGCGCGTAATCCCCTTTTCGACTAAGGGCGTCCGCCACCACATTGGCCTTGCCCGGGTGGTAGTGGATTTCGCAATCATAATCCTTGATGGTCTCAAGCCACCTTCTCTGCCTCATATTCAACTCCTTTTGATCAAAGAAGTACTTGAGGCTTTTATGGTCGGTGAAGATGGTACATTTCACCCCATAAAGATAGTGTCGCCATATTTTCAAGGCAAACACCACCGCCGCCAACTCCAAATCATGAGTCGGATAATTCTGCTCGGTCGTCTTCAGTTGCCTCGAACCATAGGCAATCACCTTACCTCGTTGCATTAGAACGCAACCGAGGCCCAACTTTGACGCATCGGAGTATACTACCATATCGTCCGTCCCCTCGGGAAGTGTTAAAACCGGCGCTTGCGTCAATTTTTGTTTAAGACTTTGAAAAGCCTCCTCTTGCTCGGCACCCCACACAAACTTGGTGTCCTTTCGAGTTAGTTTTGTCATGGGAAGGGCTATCTTCGAGAAGTCTTGAATAAATCTCCGATAGTAGCCCGCTAGCCCCAAGAAGCTCCGCACCTCCGTCGGATTCTTTGGGGGTTCCCATTTGGTGACGGCTTCAATCTTTGCCGGATCCACCATAACCCCTTCGGCGCCAATAACATGGCCTAGAAATTGCACCTCCTTTAACCAGAAGGCACACTTGGAGAACTTTGCGTATAGCTTTTCCTCCCTTAATCTTTCTAGTACCTCCCGTAAATGTTTGGCATGCTCCGCTTCATCACGGGAGTATACCAGAATGTCGTCAATGAACACAATCACCGATTTATCAAGCATCGGTTTACACACCCGGTTCATGAGATCCATGAAAGCCGCGGGTGCATTAGTGAGTCCAAAGGACATCACTAAAAATTCATAATGGCCGTATCTTGTTCTGAAAGCCGTTTTGGGAACATCTTCCTCTTTCACTTTCAGTTGGTGGTACCCTGATCGTAGGTCTATCTTCGAGAACCATTTTGCCCCTTGAAGTTGATCAAATAAGTCGTCAATTCTGGGCAATGGGTATTTGTTCTTCACCGTGAGTTTGTTTAACTCCCGGTAGTCTATGCACATCCGCATGCTACCGTCTTTCTTTTTCACGAACAACACCGGTGCCCCCCACGGAGAGACACTCGGACGTATGAACCCTTTATCCAATAACTCCTGGATTTGGGTCTTCAATTCTTGTAGTTCCGCCGGTGCCAACCGGTACGGAGCTTTAGCCACCGGCTTAGCATTCGGCACTAAGTCAATTTTAAACTCCACCTCTCGATCGGGTGGTAACCCCGGTAAATCATCCGGAAACACATCTTTAAACTCTCGGACCACGGGTAGATCATCTAGTGCGCGGTTTTGAATTCTGGTGTCCGCCACCATAGCCAAGTAGGCTTGGCACCCGTGCAACATGAGCTTTCTAGCTTCCATCATCGAGCATATAATTGGAACATTTTGTTTCTCACCATGAATGGTGACCTTGCTCCCCTTTGGCGAAGATATCTCTATCGCCTTCCGGTCACAAATGACCTTTGCGTGGTTGCGGGATAGCCAATCCATCCCCACCACCACCTTGAATTCTCTCATCGCCATCGGAATGAGATCTATCAAGTACTCCTCGTCATTGATGGAGATTTTGCACCCCCGACATATATCGAAAACAAGAATACTTTTGTCATTAGCTATTTCTACCTCTAAGGGTACATGTAATTTTTCAATTATAAACGATGGGTGCTTAATAAAATCATATGACACAAATGATCTATTAGCTCCCGTATCAAATAATACGTGAGCAGGTATCGAATTTACAAGAAGTGTACCTGCCACCACGTCGGGGTCTGATCTGGCTTCTTCAGCCGTAAGTTGGAATGCCCGAGCTGTAGCTTTCGGCGCTTCCATTTTCGTCCCACTTTTTGCCCCCTCCTTCTTGAGTTTTGGGCATTCAATTTTTCTATGCCCCGCCTGATAGCAGTTGAAACATCGTGGTTCATCAGACGGGCAATTTGAGATGACATGGCCTTTTCTGCCACACTTCATGCAGGGACGATCTTTGAATATGCACTCTCCCGGGTGCATTTTCCCACAAATTTTACACTTCGACCCGGACCCTCTTGAGTCCTTTTTCTTGGACGAGTCACCCATTTTCGGTTTCTTGGAGGGACTCGGATTTCCCCCACTAGGCTTTCTTGCTTCTTGGGCCTCTTCCCGGTTTACATCCATTTCCCGCGCTCGCGCGGCATTGATCATTTGTTCCACCGTGGTGAAACGGTCTAGAGGCAAGAAATTCTTTATTTTAGCCTTTAACATGTTCCGGTAAAAGAACATTCGTGCCCCTTCAGTGGGTAGCACATCTGAACAGAACTTCACCCTGTCAAGGTAAATACCGGTGATCTCGTCAACCGTTTGAGTATCCCCTTGCTCCAACTTGAGGAACCCTTGTTTCAATTCGTTTACCGCAGAGGGTGGGCAGTGGTGCTCCAGGAACAATTCTTTGAATTCCGCCCAAGTTAGGGCGTCTGCCACTGCCTGCCCCTTTTCTAGGACTTTTGCGTCCCACCAGTCCTTTGCCCGGTCTACTAGTAGACCCGTAGCAAAAATCACCTGATCTGCAGCCTCACAATGGCTTCTTTTGATCACCCCTTCCACATTAGTCACCCATCGGTGGCTTGCTATTGGGTCGGGATCTCCCGCGTATTGCGGGGGTTTACACGCCATAAAGTCTTTGAAGGAACTCCCCTTCTTCTTTGGCGCAGTTGCCTCCTCTTTATTCAGGAGGGCATTCTTCAGTTCCTCGAATTTCTCATTCAAGGTACTCAATAGATCCTCCTGGATCTTTTGTACGTACTCAGGGATAACTGCCTGTATGGCATTTCCCACTTCTTCAGAGATCTGGGCCTTCAAAGCCCTCTGTCTCTGCTCTTCTGCAAGATCAACGCCATCGAGGTCCACCATTGATCTACAGAATAAAATTTTCATTAGCTCAACAGCTTTTATTTACCTTACCGCAGCAAGGTTTTATTTATCATATTGGTCATAGCCAATATTTCCCCCAGGTTTATACGAGGTTTCTAGCCGTAGCATTACCCCGTTTCTACCTGGGACACTTATCTCGCACGTATATTATATTGGTCTTAGCCAATATCTTCCCCCAGGTTTATACGAGGTTTCTAGCCGTAGCATCACCCCGCTTCTACCTGGGACACTTCACTCACGCACTTCCCGTGCGTTTTCCCCGAGTGATAACCCATAACTCCGCCTTAGAGGCATGTTAGAACATTCATTCGTTTTAAATACAAGTTCGATAGTTAGTGTAGGGTTGAGTACCTTGCTCGGACGCTTCATCAAGCTTGAACCGATCACCTTTCCCCATCCCCAGAGCTCAAGGTTTGAGTCCAAGTACCCCCAGGAGTACCTGCTTCTCTCAAACCATGGCTCTGATACCAAATTGTTACACCCACGTTACAATTTGACGTCAAACCATAACGTTTACTTGATTAGAGACTAGGTCCCAGAAAATTTTCTTTGTTCAAATTATATAGTTTGACAACCCAAAAACCCAACAATTGTGATTACATTTACAAAACATACTTCTAGTAGTGTTAGGTGTCTAAAACGATTATTAAATAGATCATAAGTTCCTTCACAAACTATTTGACGAGGCTTTCATCCTTGATGTGATCGGTTCCCCCAAGCCTTGATGAGCGTCCTTCATCATTTCCCTTTACCTGCAATTCACTCACATTCGAAAGTGAGTTTATATTGCTTAATCACACACAAAACTGCAGTTGCAATGGAAATATAACAATTAATTTCGGAGTATGGGTTCTAGGCGTATCGCCTAGAACTTGTCCTTTCCCAGGCGATACGCCTAGAGTTGTAGGCGTATCGCCTACCACTTGGATGTTCCAGGCGATACGCCTGGAACCACATTTCCAGGGATTGAGCTAAATTCGGCCAGATTCTATACTTAACCAAATTTCCAGCCTCTTTCCCCTGTTTTGGCAGTTTTGCACATTAAGTGCTAGAACTCATTGTTGATCACTAAATCAACTCCCAAACATAAATTCAAGCATAAAACACACTCATTAACGTACCTTAGCCACGTTTTTGTTGAATTAACCAACCCCGGGTTCACCCAACCCGTTGACCCGTTAGGGAGTTTCCTTATAATTTCCACATTCGCTTTGATGCAGAAAATAACTCCTTACAAGCATCATATTGCAAATAAACTAGTCTCAAACATGTTATTATGCGAACATTCAATTAGTACTATGACTCCCTATCTATCGGGTTGCACTTGGCTCACACAACTAAGTTTAAGACTAAATGCATAAAAAAAAATCATTCCATTCAATCATTTATTCGACCCGTTAGGACGGGTCTTTGCCTTTGGTTTACCCCAATGCCTCACTTGACCACATGTAAGCCTTGGAACCCATGGTTATCCAACCATTTGTGGTTCTTTTCTCATTGTTAATTGGCATAGACTTCATAGAGCCTATCTCTGCCTTTTAACTTTCATCTATTCTAGGATTCACCCGAATCCCTTTTGTAGACAAGTTTATCATAGGGGAAACTTCAAGGCTTGGGCTTCACGGTTCCTAGAACCGTTCGTCACACCTTATACAATTCATTAATTACTCTAATTAAAACTCAACATGCATTCTAGCTATTTCATGTAACATAAAATTGTTACCTTTTGAGCTTGAACCACTACTTCCTCCAACACCGGAGCTATTCCCTTGGTCACCTTGATTACCTAATGGGTCACTAACCCGTTAGGATCATAATTATAATCAGAGTAGCATTTATCACATTTCAATCACATGGTTTCTATGCTACCTACATAATCATAAATTCACAAGGAATGGTAATCAAGCAATGACCATCAAATTTACATCTAGCAATATGCCTCACTCACATTAGCATGACCATTAAGACATATATTACCCATACCGGCTAATACACATGATTTCATCAAGTTTATCAATTTTTGGTGAACCTATAGTCCCCTATGGTCATTCAACATCGACACAAGCAATTTGGTCATATTTACTATAATTTGATTCTTTTAGGCATTTTATCGAACACCTAGTGTGCACACATTTAAACCCACCTATTACCCATTTCCTTGAACCTCCCAATTAGCCATGTATCATAGATTGGTGAAATCCATCACTAACCCAACATCAATTCATCATCTAACACTAAATCCATTCAAGAATTCAAGCTATGGAGGCAATTACACAAGTATCACATATGGTTACTCACATGGAGGTTCAAGTATGGGTAATTGGTGAATACACCACAAATTGTTAACCAAATCATGAATTTATGCAACATCTATGTTCTCTAACATCATAGTATTCATATAACATCAAGAATTTGCAGATTTGAGGGTAGATTTTCGTGACCTAAACATGCAAGGAGTTGGGGTTTTTACTTACTTGACTCCACAATGAAGATGAGGTGTGATTAACTACCCCAAAACCCAAATTGCATGTCAAATTCGCAGCCTAGATCACTTGGATTGCAGGATTGGGAATTTGAGAAGGAGAAGAGGGGTGGAGTTCGATCTCCAGGTCGTTCCACGACCTCCTCCCCCTTCTTTTCTCTTTTTGTTAAAACTAGTTTAGGCTATTAACAATTCTGGCCCCTCAAGATTAGTTCTTTGTTTTATTTTATCCAAAACCTGAATTTTACTTATTAAACCCCATGGCTACCCCAAATTAATTTATGTTAACATAAGAGGGTCATTTGCATCTAGACTACGAAAATTGACTAGATGTTGACGGGAATTTAAATCATTAAAATTTTCGGGATGTTACAACCGTGCGGAATCCGGTGTGTGATAGTGATTCGAGAAAAACAAATAAGGACAAGACTAAAGAACACAAATATAATAAAGTTTACCGGAAGAGGAACACAAGAACAATGAAACCGAATTCTTGAGGCAAAGAATTCGTAAACCACACTTCAATATCCCAAAAACCAACAACCCTAAACATGATGAAAGACTATCTATATATAGGCTAAGGTATGAGTGGAGAACAAGTTTCCCTCAACCCTAAATAATTCGGCCCTAGCCGAAATCCATAAGCCCATCAAACCAAAAGTGTTAGCCCAACCCATTACATTTAACCAAAAAGCACATACCTAACTAATGCAAAAGCCTTAATAAAATCTAGGTCTTTACATTATCGGAGACTTGTCAGCTCCTGTGCTGACAAGAAGCAAGTCTATTGATGCAAACATTTGCCTGCATGCTGTATTTCTGTCTCAAGAAGTACCCAAAAAGATCAATGATGCATTGGAAGATGAAAGTTGGGTAGAGGCAATGCAAGAGGAACTGTTTCAGATCAATAAACAGAAGGTTTGGGAATTGGTTGACTTACCTGAAGGTGAAGAACCAATTGGAACTAAATGGGTATTCAGAAACAAGAAGGATGATAGGGGAATTGTAATAAAAAACAAGGCCAGACTTGTAGCTCAAGGCTACACATAGGAAGAAGGCATTGATTATGATGAAGTTTTTGCTCCTGTAGCCAGGCTTGAAGCAATCAGAATATTTCTTGCCTATACTGCATTCAAAAACTTTCTGGTGTTTCAAATGGATGTTAAATGTGCTTTTCTGTATGGTCTTTTGGAACAGGATGTGTATATCAAGCAACCTCCAGGCTTTGAAGACCCTCATTACCCCAACAGGGTGTGCAAGTTGATTAAAGCTTTATATGGTCTCAAGCAAGCTCCTAGGACATGGTATGAGACACTCTCAAACTATCTCCTAGTGAATGGCTACAAAAGGGGAGCTATTGACAAAACACTGTTTGTGAAATCTGATGGCAAAGATACTTTGATGGTACAAATCTATGTTGATGACATCATCTTTGGTTCATCCAGTGCTGCCTTGTGTAAAGAATTTGAGAGCTTGATGCAATCTAAGTTTGAAATGAGTTCAATGGGAGAACTGAACTTCTTCTTAGTATTGCAAGTGAAGCAAACTGCAAATGGAATTTTCTTGAATCAATCCAAATACATTCAAGATATGCTGAAAAGATTTGATATGCAGTCTGTTTCAACCTCAAAAACTCCCATCTCCACTTCTCATAAGTTACACAGTGATTTGAATGGGAAACCAGTAGATGTTCACCTCTACAGGGCAATGATTGGATCACTGCTCTATCTCACAGCAAGCAGACCTGACATCATGTTTAGTGTCTGTTTATGTGCTAGATATCAGTGTCAACCAAAGGAATCACACATGTTAGCTGTGAAGAGGATCTTTAGATACCTTAAAGGACAACCAAAGCTTGGGTTGTGGTATCCAAAGAACTCAGATTTCTCCTTCAAAGCTTACACTGATAGTGATTATGCTGGCTGCAACTTGGATAAGAAGTCTACTTCAGGAGGATGTCAATTTTTGGGAGAAAGACTTGTGTCTTGGCAATGCAAGAAGCAAACCTGCGTGTCTACTTCTACTGCTGAGGCTGAATACATTGCTGCATCAAGCTGCTGCAGTCAAGTCTTATGGATCCAGAATCAAATGTTGGATTATGGCATCAAATTCATGGAAACTCCTATTCTTGCAGACAACAACAGTGCCATTTCAATCACAAACAACCCTGTTCAACACTCAAAGGCAAAACACATTGATATCAGGTACCATTTTATTAGAGATTGTGCTGAGAAACACTTGATTAGAATGGTTAAAGTTCATACAGATCAACAATTGGCTGATTTGTTTACCAAAGCATTTGATGAAGCTAGATTTTTCTATCTCATTAGTGCCATTGGTATGATGAACTTTGACTAATTTAAACTATTTTTTCACAAATCTAATAAAAGGGAGACATGAGCTCAAAGAGCCCGTCTCTTGATACAAAAAGAAAATGAAAATGAAAATCTTTAGTGTTAATCAGACAACATTTCAGTTCATAGTCAGTAACTACTGATAATACTATGAATAATTAACACAAATTTTCAAAAATCATGTGTTTTGGATTTCCGGTTCAAGTTCAGGCTCAACCTGAAAAGACAACTTTTGAAATTCACCGGGTGAACTTCAACCGGAAAAATGTTTTACAATGATGTGGAAATTTATTTTAGAAAACAATTCTTTCAAGCGGAAAAATTGTCCGCTTGATGTTCAGACGGAAGAATTTTTGTTTTTAAAATAAAAAGGAGAAAATGGGTTCCGCTTGAACTTCCGGGTCAACAAAGTCAATGTTTCATTTAATTACTCGGAAGGCACAATTTTCTAAGCGGATATACATTTATTTACCCATTGAATTTTTAACTGTTTTAAATCCGAGGTTTCAGTAAATTAACTTTTGGATAAGGACACGCTTTAACCAGTTGTACCGTCCAACCTATAAAGCACCTATCCCATCAGTCACTGAACCGTCGATTTTTAACCTCTCTCCTCCACGTCAGCACTGAAAAAGGTAAAAAGCCCTAATTTACCGTCAGTTTCCCCATTTCCATCATTCCCATTCTGAAATTACTCCAAATTTCTCTCAAACCCTCTCCGATAAACATTCGTAAACCGTCAACCTGCGTCAACAATGGCTCCCAAGGGGAAGGCAAGTGGCAAGCGGCCCATAAGTGACTCTAAGTTTCCTGTAGAACACAATCTCGTGGCATATCTAGAGCCACCGAGCAAAACAGACATCTACAACGAAATGATTGACTTCATCAAAAGTTCTCATCTTCACCATGCGCTTACTGTCGAAGCGGAAATTTTTGAAGAAATACTCGAGGATTTTTGGTTACACGCTAGGGTTACTGAAAGGGCGAATGGTAGTGAAGCGATTGTGTCAACTGTACAAGGAAAGGAAGTGGAAATTGATGAGGCAAAGGTGCGAAGTCTGTTGAAATTAAAGGATGAAGGAGGATATGAAACGGTTGATCACACCAAATATCTCCGTTTGTTCAGAAATATTGGTTACGGTGGTTCGCTGCAAAGCAAAACCATCAAGAAAGGGCAGTTGCCATACAAGTGGAGATTTCTTGCACATACACTTCTGGTATGTTTGTCCCCAAAGAAGGGAGGATTTGATGAGCTCTCCAGCGAGCAAGCTTCTGCTTTCTTCGCTATTGTAAAAGGTGAAAACTTTAACTTTTCAAAACTCATTTTTCAAGCCCTAAAATCAAATGTCAATTCTGAATATATTTACCTGTATCCTAGATTTTTGACTTACATTCTCAAAGAAGAGTACCCCCACATAGTTTGGCTAGGTACAATTTTGCATCAAAAACTTCTGAATGAGAAAACCTTTTCAAACCTTGCTTTAAACAAATCTCCATTTCTTGGAAGGGATACTGACCACCCCTTACCAATTCCAAGGCAGTTTCCTGATGAACCTGCTACAGCAGAGGTTCAACCGGAAACTGTAGGAGTGACTGAGCTCCCTGCTCAAGATGACAGAACTGTAGACCTAACAGTTACTGATCCCACATCTGTCCCTGCTTCCTCAACACTAAAAACCTTTCAATCCAGAAAGAGGAAAGCACACAATCAATCTACCACTGCCACCTCCTCAACTGAAACTCCTCCTGTCACTTTCAAAAGACAGAGACAAGTGGTTATTAGGTCTCCTCCACCTAGTGCCACCACCCAACCCGAAGCTTCTAACCCCGCTCCAGGCAAAAAGTCCAAGCGGAAACTTGTCAAATTGGGATTCTCTCTTAGGGACGAACCCTCATTTGAGGGGGAGTCATTAGAAGCAGATGCACAATCCCCATCTGGACATATGTCACCACTTCAACCCCAATCACCCAGGAGTGACAGTGCTATCAATCTTGGCTTAAGTGAAGGTGTTATTAACTCACCTGCCACATCACATGAGAACATCCTGATAAGCCAGGACCCTGCAGCACTGAACCCACACTCCTTACTGGAGGTGAATCTCGGGAGTACTGATGAGATTCATGCGGAAAGGGCTGCTGCTGCCCAGGGATCCCCACTGGACCCTGGTGTTAGCAGTAACATCAATAAGACCCAATTCGCGGCAATCTTCTCTGAATCAGCACTTGAAGTTCCTTCATTGGAACCAAGAGTTGTTGTGACAGATGAAGAGAATCCCAGGTGCCAAGAAGCCATGGGTACCACTGCTGATCAATCTAGGATTGATAGCTTGGTTTCGTCCAAGGATGCTGGCAAAAAGCCAGTTGAGGACAGTTTTTCACTACCTGAATTGACGAATTTGTACCTATCTCTCCAAGCACAGGTTGATACTCTAAATGCAACTGTTGCCAAACTGGTGAAAGTTACTCCAACTGATGCTGAAGCAGGTCCTTCAACCCTTCACAGTGATGCTGATGAAGCTGTCATAGCTAAAGAAGCTGATACTGTCAAATTGGGGGAGAAGATGCCCTCAAGGCCTGTCATTACAGAGATTGAAGAAGATCAGAGGATACCGGCTGAAGTCAGAGCCACAGCTTGTCAAAGAATTGGCATAAATCCCTTTGGTGTTGAAGAGTGTTGGGCCAACATCAAAAGCAGTCAATTGATTGCTATCTCACCTTTTGAGGATCCCAACCTCACAGAGCTGGTTCAATCTTCGATTTTGATTGCTGGTGCTCTACCTGAGCACATCAACATGATCACTACACTTCTGAAAGATGTTATATTTCCGGCTGAAAGAGCCAGTGATCACAGCAAGGCAACCGAAGACAGCGCTGCAACCACTGTAGTTGCTACAATCTCTGAAGGAGAAGACGAGAATCCTATTGGTGAAGATGAAGGGACAGAGGTGTTGGAAGTTGCTGATATAGAATCTGAAGTCACCAAACCCCAGGTGGTGACTGAAGATCAATCTGATGTCCAAGCGGAAGTTCAGGCGGAACTTCAGGCGGAAGTGTTTGTGGAAGCTGAGAATATTATTCAACCGGAAACCCATTCAATTGCACAGGTGGAAACTTCTGGCCCTGGCAATTCAGTTTTTGGTGTTGATGGGTCTACTGATGTGACAATCCGACTTTTCAGGTCATTTTCTGACATTAACTGAACGTAAAACGTATTAAATCTTGTGTGAACATTTATGTGCTTATCTGTGTTGACTTTAGCAATTAGGGTTTTGTGTAGTAATCACTAAACGAGCATGCACTTAAGTTCAACGTTTGATATTCTCGATTTTATGTAAATAATAAATTATGATTTCATGTGACGTTATGTCATTTTATGTAATAATTAAACCTTTACTTTTGTGAGATATATTTATATAGATCTCAATCATGTTTATATGTAACCTAATGATTTAATTACAAGCTATTATTCATGGCATTATGTGACTTAAATATACATAAGTTATAAGTTTAAAGTCTATGATTTTATGAGAATTTAAGATGAGTAAATATGAATTATTATATATAGTTAAGTTGTGATTTTATATGATGTTAGAAAAATAATGGTGGAATTATAATTCTATGATTTCATGTGAATAAAATGAGGTTTATACATTTTATAAACGTTACACGATTTTATATATTTTGACGTTCCTCGTATATTCATCGTTTATTTGTTCCTTCGTTAACCTCCGTTAGAAATCCGTTAGCACTCTTATACTTGATGGATCCTTTCTACAAATTCCTAAACTTCATGTATTGATAAAAGATGGAGGGTTATTTCTGTAATTACTGAGACTATGAACCCACCCTTGTAAATCCTTGAGGGACTAATTATGTCGTTTAAGCTCAGTTGAACAATAATGACATAGCTATAAGATTGAACTAGTTAGTTCTCATATTTGACTTTGTTTAATTAGTCAACGTTTAGTATAAAAATTATATAAGTATAAGTTTATCATTTCTTTTACTTTACTTGGTGTTTAAAGAAATCGAACGTTTCTTTAACTTGTATGAACACTCTTGATTCTTATGGTTATATTAGTTACATAAAATCATAAACTCATAAAATCATAACCCGTCTTCGTGAATCAATCTCGGATTTAGATACTCTCGGGTATACCATTCGGCTCATCACCCGGTTTCTCTAACCACGAGACCCATAATGTGACAATATTAAGCTCCAGAGCATCACATTGTAGTTTGATTTAAGAAATGTAAAAAGAAAAGTAAGAAGTTCATCATTTTATATGGGTTTTTAACCCGAGACGCGAGATGGATCTTCAAGACTCGTTAGGATCTTTCGGGTGTAACTAGAATCAAGAAAGAAAAGATGTGAATCGAGGATCTAACCACTAGTCGAGCTAGGAGAATGTGGCAGTCGAAGGTGGCAGTGGTGGTTGTGTTCGGCGACGGGAAGGAGGAGACGGCGGGTGATGATGGTGATGATGGTAGTTGATGATGGTGATGGTGGCGGTGGTGATGATGGTGGTCGGAGATGATGATGACGGTAGTGGTGGCGATGGACGATGATAAGGATGGTGATGGTGGCTTCCGGTTGGCGACGGGAGGAGGGGAGCCGAGAGCTTAGCGGAGGCGGCTGAGGTGGTGCTGGGCGTCAGACGGTGGTAACAGCACGGCGCTGTGATGGCGGTGATCTGCGGCATCAGAGGGAGGGGCGGTGGTGGTGTCTGACGGTTGGAGGATGGGTGGTGGTTTTATAGTGGATCTTGAGTGCTGAGGTGGTTTTGGTGGAATGGTGCAAATAGTTTTGCACATGTTTAAATCTTTAGGAAGATTTTGTAGGTAACTTATAACCATGGTTAGGTTAGTTGTTTAACCAAGGTTAGGACATAGGTTAGTTAGATATTTTGTGGGGTTTAGGTAATTAGGTGGTATTAGTTTTATAAAACCTAACAACTTTACCCGGATATTTTATAAAATTACAATATAAAAAAACATAGAGTTTCATAAAATAATCAGTAAAAAGTTAACGGGAACTTTGAACGGCCGAAAATTGTAAAAACGGTTGTTGGGCCGGTGTAGTTTGTGTCGGGCCGGAATGCGGGGCTTTCTCCGATTTTCGCGCGGTTTGTTTTGTTATTCACCAAAATTAGTCGGGATCGATATGTTTGAGTTTTAAATTATCGGTTGACTCGTCAGGTCATGTTTTTGGGCTCGGTTTGTTTGTTTTACATTATTGGGCCGTGTCGGGCCCAATTCGGTATACGGGGGATCCATACCGAATCGTTCTACCCTTTTGGTCGAGACAAGATTCTAGATTAATTACGAAGCTTCAATATTGTTAAACAGTTATTGTTTTGGTCGTAAATTAGTTATTAGAAATTTTAGTTTTATTTATTTTATTTGCTCGTGTACCGCGTTCAGAAAATAAATAACTGTTTTGATCCACTTCGAGCTCGAATATTTTATACTATAGAAACTAACTAAAATTTTAAATAAAATGTTCGCTAAAAGACTTTGTCGAGTGTCGGTGTGATTTTCTCACGACACTATTTCGGTAAAATATAAGAGTCATCTTATATTTTTATTTTTCTTGTTATTAAATTTTCACCGATCTCGTGGTGAACTTTTCCTTTTGTTATGGGTTTGTTTTTCCAATACGAACGTGGGAATTTATCAAGGGTGGATATTTACGTGCACAATATTTACTAATATTACTACTAGTTCAAGTTAGACACATGTATATACGTTTAAATATATAGTCAAATAATAGGGTTGACCCGATATTTTGGGACGGGCTGTCACATTCTCCCCCAGTTGAAAGAATTTCGTCCCGAAATTTAGTTCTGAGTACTGATGGAGGCGACATCGTCGATCAGACGAGGGTACTTCTGACGCATCTGATTCTCACGTTCCTAGGTGTACTCTGGACCTCGTTGAGAGTTCCAACGTATCCTTATGATGGGAATGCGGCCATGTTTTAAGTCCTTTTGACCTTGCGGTCAAGGATCTCTACGGGCTCTTCTACGAAGTGGAGGGTTTTGTCGACTTGAGTTTCGTCAAGCGGGATGGCGAGTGTTTCGTTGGATACACACTTCTTCAGATTACAGACGTGAAAGCGTTATGAACACTACTTACCTTGTCGGGTAGGAGTAGTCTATAGGCGACTGGGTTAATTGTTTCTATGATTTATAAAGGACCGATGTAACGAGGGTTAAGCTATCCTCGTTTGCCGAATCAGATGACACCTTTCCAAGGTGACACTTTCAGCATGACGCGGTCGCTCTTTCTCGAATTTCAATGGTTTATGGCGATTGTCGGCATAACTCTTTTGTCGATCTCAAGCGTCTTTCAGGTGGTTCTTGACTTGGAATATCTTCTCGGTTGTTTCGAAGATTAGATCGGGACCTGTTAACTGGCTGTTGCCAATTTTAGTCCAATAGAGTGGCGATCTGCACCTTTCCATAAAGTGCTTCGAATGGAGCAGCTTGAATGCTCATGTGATAACTAATGTTATAATAGGCTTCTGCAAGAGGAAGGTGGTCATCAAAGTCAACCACACATGCTCGCAACACATCCTCTAGCGTTTGGATGGTTCTCTAACTTTGGCCATCTGTTTGCGGATGGTAGGCAGTACTTATGTCGAGGGGAGTACCCAAAGTTTTCTAGAGAGATTGCCAGAAGTTGGCAGTGAAATGATTGTATCGATCAGAGATAATAGAGATAGGCACTCCGTGTTGCGACATGACTTTTTCGTATAGATCTTGGTTCGTCTCTCCATGTTGTCGGTATCATTGATTGGCTGTAAGTGCGTTGGTTTCGTCAGTCGGTCTACTATTACCCAAATAGCGTCGCATCCTTGTTAGCTCTGGGTATCTTAGTGATGAAGTCCATATATATCTCTGATGGGGTCGTGGGAGTACTCCGGTTCCTGATGGCTTGGATCTACGTGAATACCTTTGTTGTTGATTACATGACCTAAGAAGTGAACTTCGCGTATCCAAAAGTCGTATTTGGAAAATTTTGCGTACAGTTCTTCCTTCCTTAGTAATTCCAGGATAAGTCTCAGATGTTGCTCGTGTTCTTCCTTACTACACAACTAGATCAGGATATCGTGGCGGCAGATGCGGGCTACGAGGAGTGGGACTGTCTTGGTGACAGGCTCCCTGGTCAAAGGTGGGATACTCAAGCGTGTGGGAGCCGAAGTGGATGACTCTCCGACCTCATGAGTGCTAGAGATACCCTTACTGATACGCCACTCTCGTAGGGCGTCCAAGAGATATCCGAAGTCTCGGGCATCGGTCAACCGCTTTCGCTTTGAAGCGGGCTGGTCGGGGTGTCCAGAAGAGGCGGGGCGTTTCTCGCAGAGTCCCACGGCTTTTCGTGGCGTGTAACCCCGTCTATCGTCGTCAAGGATACGACGATAGACCCCGTGTGCCCGGGTACGGTCAGGCGAGATATCCGGGTCCTCATGTACATGAGGAACCTCGGTGGAGGTAAGAAGTGCAGTGGCAGCTTCTATAACGGCGTCGGCCTCGGCTATGGCGATAGCGTTGGCAGAGAGAGGTGCGACGATGGATACAGAGGCAACCTCGATAGGCTCCTCGGCGGTGTCGTCTGATGTCTGGTGGTGAATCGCGCCGGTAGCGGGCTCGGTGGGTAGAACGTCTGTGGTAGTAAGTGGAATGTCGTGTGGTGTAGAAGGTGTGTAGTTTGGTGTAGATGCACTATGCTTTGTCCCAGAAGATATGCAAACGAGTTGCTCTGAAGTCATCTCTGCGATACATGTTCCAAGCAACATAATGTTAGTAACATTCATATATATATAATCAAAGCAGTAAATATACACATAAGTATAGCAAGACCACACATTGATTTATGACACGCATTTTTGAATATGTGTACCTCATGATGTTGGTAGCGAGTCTCGTATGCAAATGGAAGTCTCGTAGAGCGGGCTATAGTCTAGGTTTTCTTGTTTTTGTTACCTAGTTCGCTATAACCACGGCTCTGATACCAATCTGTCACACCCTGATGTTCCCGATTACGTGGGTGTGTGACGTCATGGGGTCATTATCGTGGATACAAGAACAACCTTTAACAATTTCGTTTACGTTTGAAAACCAAGTATGTTGTCACATCCTGAAATTTCGAGAACGGAGGCGTGTGACGCCATGGGGTCAAAGTCGTGGATACATGAACAACTTTTGTTTAAAGCAAACATATATAATAATAACACGTCACATTTAGTTGCAGCAGAAAGAGTAGTGGTGACAATATTTTACAAACCGAATTACAATAAAAGTCATCATTTTAGGAACATTGAAAAGGTACGTCATTTATTTATAGATAACGGGACTACGACACCAATATAGCAGGTCCGATAGTTTGAGGGAATCTATATGCGAGCACGTTCAATTACCTGAGAAATACATGAGTTTAAAAGGGTCAACATAAAGTTGGTGAGTTCACAGGTTTAAGACTCTATAAATCCAGTTTTATAGAAATGATTGTATACAAGATATAAGATTGATCACCGCGTGGTATTGACTAACTATGTTCCTTGAATTTGAAACTAACAGATTACCCACTCTTAGTACCCTCCCTAAGGATACCGAACGGATTTCTAAATAACTGATGTGTACTCACAACCATTCCATGGAGTATAATTGGAGCTACCAATCATGAGCAGGGGTGTCAACTCAAATAAATCTATTCACTAGCTATCGTTTCGTACCAGAACTAATCAAATTCAATAACGAGGGGGAATTAGGCCAAAATGTCAAATTGGATGTTTTGCATAACGGATAGGCGTGAAAGAATACACAATCAATACACCAGCTGCGAATCGAGCACTATATCATGTATATAAAGAAAAGTTGCTTTGTTGTCATGATTTCTCCCCCCAAAGTATTTAAAAACAATTTAAAAGGAAAGGGGCCGTGAAACTCACATGTCAAAGGTGATATGGAATGATATCGGGATCGAACTGAAGCGGTAAGCACAACGACCCTAATAAAATAATAACATCATTTATATGGTTGATGATACATTTGAGTGATGATCAGTCACACAAACGATCCTGGTCAAGTCTTGACAATTTTTGTACCCGTGTGCGTTGGTTGGAAAACCCGTTGGATAATATTTATTATCTAAATAAATATTTAAAGTGTTTATATAATTTAATATATAAATAAGGCTTGTAAAATTATTTATGAGTAATTTTTATACGTGTGTATATATATATATATATATATATATATATATATATATATATATATATATATATATATATAGGGGAAGGATCAAATAAAAACAAGATGTTATTGCGAAAACAAGAAAACAAATATTAAAACCTCTATAACTTCCTCATACGATAATATTTTTTAAAAAAATTTGCACCAAAAGTCTTAAAATTATGTCACCTTTAATTCTGGAAAAAAATTAAAAATATAAAATTTCGTGATTTTTTTTATTATTGCACATGTGCAATAATACGTATTAATTATATTACACATGTGCAATATTAACAAAAAAACGTTAATTTTTTTTTAATTTTTTCCAGAATTAAAGATAACAGAATTATAAGATCTATGGTACAATTTTTTATCAAAAATATTAACGTATGAAAAAGTTATAGAGGTTTTAATATTATTGCACATGTGCAATAATAAATTTTTATTGCACATGTGCAATAATAAATTTTTATTGCACATGTGCAATAATAAAAAAATAAAAAAAAACGTTGAATTTTTTTTAATTTTCTCCAGAATTAAAGATAACAGAATTATAAGATTTATGGTGCAATTTTTTATAAAAAATTTTAACATATGAAAAAAGTTATAAAGGTTTTAATATTATTGCATATGTGCAATAATAATAGTAATAAAAATTATTGCACCTGTGTAATAATAATTTTTAAAAAAATTTGATTATTTTTAAAAATTTTTCCCATAACTAATATTATAACATAATTTTAAGGATTTTGGTGCAAAATTTTTATAAAAATATTAACGTATGAAAAAGTTATAGAGGTTTTAATATTTGTTTTCGTGTTTTCGCAATAAAAGTTGTTTCATATATATTATATATATATATATATATATATATATATATATATATAAGTTCCATGTTCGAACGTTTATAAATAATAAGTCGTTTATTATTTTTAACGTCGACATATTATATATATATATAATTAATAAAAATCACGAATTTAATTAACGAAGGGTCGTTAAAACTAACGGTTACTAGTTAACGGTTGTTAGTTAACAGTTAAGAGAAGGTTATAATTAAAATACAATTGGGAAAGTTTAGGAGAAGCCCACATAGGGCCGGCCCCTTTATGGTGTTTCTTAATCTAACCCTAAACTTGTTTAACAAGTAAACCTTGCCTATAAATACAGCCTCTAGTTTAAGGTTTTATTTTACAACTTCATATGAGATTATAGGCAATCCTAAATCTCTCTCTCTCTCTTCCCTTTTTCGGCAATAGACCCAAAACCCTAAAGGGTTTTCGGTTTTGTGTGTGGTTCGACCAAAGCAAGAAGGAGAAGTTCAAGTGTTCGTGATCAAGTACTAGCATACGTACATCGGTGTGTCGTACGTGCGATCGTAGAGGGGTTTTTCTTTAAACCTTAGAATTTTCTTACTTTATTTGCTATTAAGGTACACATTATCTTACTTAGTTAATTAGTTAATTACATAGATTGATTTTCCGCTGCGTACTCGTGAATAGATAAATTGTTATATAACCCAACAGTGGTATCACGAGCCACCTATGTATTTTTTTAATCACCAAAAAGATTAAACTTGAAAGGGGGTTTAGGGTTGTTGATAATTTCGAAATTATATTTTTTTTGAAACCCTAATCCAAGTTTTTCCTTTATAATTGGTTGCACTAATTGTTGTACCTTTACTTTAATTAGTTAAAAGAAGTAAAAATCATGAATTTTTCATGCAAGTTATTCATGGTTATTACTAAGATATATTGATATTAATACTTGATATTTTCCATTAATTATGCTAGATAATTAAGGAAAACATCATGTGACAATTTGGTTATAATTTGTGAAAATTCTGTTTGACACTAGTTCACTAAAAAAATCATTAAAAATAAAATGTTTGGAGTTAGACTCTGAAATTTTTACAGTAGATACTTGACTCACAGGGCTACAATTTTGTTGTTTTATGCTAAGCCCAGTTCGGCCATCCAATAGGTCAAATATTGGTCGTGAAGCTGCTGGATTTTCCAGATTCGCACCTTGCTATGGTTTTGTGATAATTAGTTATAAAAGGTTTGGTTTACGCAATCAATATAACTTGTTGTATGCGATCCGTTTCAATGGAAAGGGGAGCAATCTTAAACCATAGTGACCATAATTAGGTTGATTACCATTATTGTTACATGGTTAAATTTTATTGCAAGTCTCTCTCTTTTTTTTTTGGAAATATAAACTTGTTTAATAATCATTGAAATAAGATTTTGTTTATAAATAAAATTGGTGCCCTAAAATCGAAAGAAACACAGCTCACCCATTTAATCACACTCTAAGAGAGGTATAAGTCGGGTCGCCATGCTTCCCTAAAGAAGGTAGGTACTTAACTGCTACGCGTAAACCTCACTTCTACGCTTCTTTGTGTGTTCAAATGGAGCTACCGAGCTCTTTTGATTTGAAGGCAAACTAAAAAGGATTTTATAAACATGTTACGCATTGAAGATGTGCATGAATCTTCATACATAACATTTTGATCACACATCAAATTGCTTGACCAGAAAAATAAAACTTAAGTCTTTGCCATCCAACTTGTAAAGGATACTTGTGGATGTTGTTTTACTCATTGGTACACAATAGTAAAATAGCACTTACATGGCAAATTCCCACTCACTGGTACACAATGGTGGAAAAATTTTGTGTGTTCTTAGTTGAACGACTTAAAGCGAGTTAAGTTGTGAGACCTTGACCCGTGGCATAATATAGGACAAAACATGACTACAAATCACTTGATGCAAGTACACAAGTGTTGTTTGTAAGTCCCATTCTATCTAGGAATTGCACTAGTAATGCAATTACTGATCGTCACTTACCTTTTGAGTATATCATTTCTAGTAGATCAACTGATGAAATGATGGTATGTCAATTAGATCCTAGCCTTAATAAAATTAATTGTTTAAATAGTTTAAAAATTGGGTAATTAAATTTGTTAAGGAATAATTATTGAAAATACTGATTTTTGAACTTTATATGTTTTGTAGATGGCAACAATGAACCCTCCTCAAAACACCGTTGGTCATGCTTTTCGTCAAATGTTTGATAGGGAAAAGCTCAATGGATCGAATTTCAATGACTGGTATCGTCAACTGAGGATTGTCCTAAGAGTTGAAAGAAGAACCGATGTCCTTGAAAATCAGTGGCCGACCGAACCATCTGCTACTGCTAGTGATCAAGAAAAAGCGCAATACAACGCTGAATATAGCAAATACGATGAAGTTGCTTGTTTGAGGATCTTTAGTATGACTCATGATCTTCAAAAGCAATACGAACTTCATACTCCTTATGATATGATCAGAGAATTAAAGAAGATGTATGAAAAACAAGCTGGAGTTGAATTGTTCGACTTGGTTGTGGAACTCCACGACTTAAAGCTTGAAGCTGGAAAATCGGTCGGTAGTCATGTGCTCAAAATGAAGAGCTAATTTGACAAATTGGAATTGGAATCGCTCAAATATGGATACAATCAAGCTGTTGCGATTGGCATGATTCTCAAATCTCTTACAAAGGATTATGAGGGTTTTGTGCGCAACTACAACATGCATAGTATGACTAAAACCATACCTGAGCTTCATGCCATGCTAATTGAGTATGAGAAGGCCATTCCAAAGAAAGCCACTGAAACTCCCCAAGTACTCTTGACAAAAGGGGAAAAGATCCAAAAGGCTAAACAACCGCAAAGGGCGAAGGGCAAGTATGATGGGAAAGGAAAAGGCAAACAAGTTGCTTATGTTCCAAAACCCAAGAAGACCCCTCCGGCTAAAAAGGAGCATCCGGCTAAAGACCAGACTTGTCACCACTGCTCTGAAGTTGGACACTGGAAGAGGAACTGTCCTGTCTACCTAGCAGAGTTGAACAAGAAGAAGAAGCAAGCTAGTGGGACTAGTGCTTCAGGTATCTTCACAATTGAATTATTTTCTTTTTCTAAGCAAAGTTCATGGGTTTATGACACTGGCTATGGAACTCATATCTGTAATTCGTTACAAGGACTTAGAAAAACAAGGAAGCTGAAGTCTTGAGCTATGCAGCTGTTCGTGGGCAATGGTCTACCAGCACCTGTTGAAGTTATAGGAGAATATCATTTAGTTTTTCCTTCTGGTTTAATTCTTGTTTTAGACAATCGTCATTATGCACCTTCTATTACTAGAGGTGTCATTTCAGTTTCCTTGTTGAAAAACCATGGATTTATTAATGTTTATAATAATATCGGTATTTCAGTTTCAAAAAATAATGTTTATTATTTTGAAGCTATTCCTTGTGATGGTATTTATGAAATTGATATGCGTGGTTGTAACTCAAATAATTCAATGTATAGTATTAGTAAAAGAGTCA
>JBCNJP010000027.1:109570885-109618602 GCA_039602395.1 Deinandra increscens subsp. villosa
GTTTTAAAATCTTATCGACTTTTTATCAAAAAATATTGAATGTATTTAATAAAATAAATAACAAAAACATTTTAACTAATAAGAGTAGGAGTGAGAAGTAAATATTTCTAAATATCACTCATTTTGATAAAAAAAAAAGTTATTTTTTGTCATAAAAGTATATATAATAGAATAAAAAGTTAAATTAAGTTGACTTTTTGATACATTTAACACTACCCTTAGTAATTAAGTTTGTAAAACCTAGGTGGTGTTCGATAAAAAGCCCTTGTCGGTGGTTGGGGTCCTTAAGGATGTCCGAAGTTTATGCTCGTTTTGGGTTAGAAATAGAGGTGGCATCGATATGTTTTGAGTATCTGGGGGTCTGTTTTGTTGTTGTTTTGGAGTTATGTATTGGTGAGGTTTTTGGTTTTTTGTTTTTTCCTTTGTTTGCTCTATCTCCTTGATGGAGCTTTTGTAATCCTGGTGTAGCCTTGGTGGTGTGTTTTTGGTGTTAATGAAAGTGCTGTTCAAAAAAAAAAACTCCCTATTATTATTCATCGAGCCAGCTAATTGTACAGGCGGAAAAGACAAAACACTTTTTACATCTCAAAACGCAGAGTTTTGGTCAAAACGCTGCGTTTTGAGATGAATACCGACAAATGTACAGCCCTAATTACTGACTGATCAATGATTATGTCGTGAAATGTACAGCCAAAACGCTGCGTTTTGATGTCTCGTTTTTGATAAAACGCAGCGTTAGAATGTCTGATAGCATTAATTAAGGTCAAAACGCAGCGTCCTGGAATGTATTAATAGCAGGACCCTTATTCATTTGGTAGGAATCTTTTATGATAATCATCACGTTATTTTAATGTTTGAAAGTCAGATAAGATCAACAATTAATAAGTTTGTCGTCAACTATAAATATGATAATAGTATCTTATTATTTTATTCACCTAGTGGTGATATTTGAAATTCTAAAAGTAAGTTTAAAGAAACACCACCTTAAATTATTTTAACATTAATGGTCATGATCATGCTTTGAATTATTTATTATTTTTGAAATTAATAGACTCTTTGTCATTTTATATCTTTCATTCTAATAAAGCAATAAGTTGGGTGCCACATGTCATTTTTCTAGGGCCTCCACCTAAGCTTGTCCACTTGTCAACACCACACTTAATTTTAAATTTTCCTCATTTAAGAATTCAAAATTTCCAAATTTAATATTTTAACTTTCTAAATCTAAAAGTCAACATTACATTTAATTAAAATTAATTATAAATAATTATTAATATTCATTAAGTATATATTTACATAAATTATTTATTAACTAACTTACCAAATTATAAGTTATTTGAATTTTCTAATATTAAGAGATGTAATTTATAATAATAATTACTATTAATTATTAATTAAAAATATTATATATTAAGATGGTTGATTTATTTAATTAAAATATTAAAATGTCAAACACCCTTTTATATTCTGAAATATAACTTTTATTAGTTCAAGTATCATATTCAACATGTTTTAATTATCATTTAACATTCTCTTAAAATTCAAGTATAATAATAATAACTTTTATTATTGTAATTCTCAACACATTTTAAAGTAAACCATTAAGCAATTTATTTTCCAACTACGATATACAAAATACTCTAATTTACTATATTCTATAAAAAATGTACTTTTTACTTAACTACTATAAAATAACTATTGGATAAAATCTCACAGTTATATCATTCTTAATTTTTAAATCTCATATTATTTTTTTAAAGTTATCTCATATTATGAATATTTATTGAACCCGTGTAATACACGGGTTACTAACCTAGTTCAAAAATAAAGATGAAAAAATCATAAAAAAAAAAATCTTTCACCCTTGAATCCTGGATTTACACATTGCACTTAAAATATACCCCAAAAAGACAAGTCCCCAAGTAGCATGGAAGGAAATTTCCATTTATGACCTCAAATCTTTTTACAGCACCGTTTCTGGAAGCAGGGTATTTTTGGCATTTGATTCAACCCATATCCGATGGGATCCGGTTCGTCTCCTCAACGTTACCCATGGGATCTATCCTATCTACCAATCGGGTTTACACAAATATCTAACTAGTAACGGTCTCCGTCACATTTGACGATCGGCTTTGAACTTCCGCCTCCACTTGCTCAGCTGCTAACACTTTTGTATTTCTTCTTTTAGGCGAGCCACTTACGGAAGCTGATGAAGCTGAAGTTGACGGCTCATGTGACCTCCTTTTGGATGTCACTCTAACCGGCTCCGGCTCATTCAAGCCGATCCTGTGTGGAAAGTTGAGCATAGCCTTGGAGCCACGCATCCTGTAAGCGGCTATATCATACGCCGTTGCGGCTTCCTCAGCCGTCTCGTATGTCCCAAGCCACACCCTCGCGCCGTTTTTAGCCGGGTCTCTGATCTCCGCCGCGAACTTCCCCCACGGCCGCTGTCTCACCCCGCGGTAGTGTTTCCCCTTCGGTACCGCCGTGGATGACGTGGACACAGCTTCTTCCACCTTAACCGGAGCTACCGGAAAACATGTTACAGTAACCGGCGTAACCGGCTCCGGCTTTAATACAGTCAGCTCGGCTTTAATCTCTTTACCGGTTAAATTAAACGGGGTCCATCCAACACTAACGGCGTCACGCAAAATGCCGTAAATCACCATATCCTCTGAATCATCAACCTTTAACGGCAGGTCACCCCAATTTTCTGTCAAGCATGGTATGAGACTGCTAAAGCTCGTGCTCCGGCAAAACACCGGAACTTCGCCCGAACTGATGGCAGGAAAAGGCTCCAGGCCGTATGACGGAATCTGCATCATTTTGAAAGATTGGATTTGGATGATTTTGAAATTTGAAGTGGAGAGAGGAACCCGAAGAAAAGATTTTGGAAAGAAGGCAGATGGTGGTGGGTTTATATATGCGATTGATGGGGTCAATCAGGGGAGGGTGGTTTTGTATATTTAGATAAGTAAAAGGGGTAATTTTGTATGTATTGGAAAAGTGTGAGGGGTAAAATGTATGTGTATAACATTGTATTTTTAGGCGTAGTGGACAAGTAGGCAAGTTGAAACGCAAATTATAAAAATAAACAAATATTCAAAACCACGTGGTGAATGTATTTAACTAGGTGATGACGTCATGGCTTGACGCATCATTTTATCATCTAGATTTGGCCATTTGGGTAACGACATAAACTTATTTATTTTAAAAAAATGGCCACCTCGTCTAGTCTTATTTTTATATCCAAGTGTTTATTAGCATGTATTTTTAAAAGGAATTGATGGAATATTATATATCACGAAGAAAACTTAAACTATTATAATTTTCTTTCTCTAACGGTAATTTATATTTGGAAAAATGGATTTCAATAATACAAGTTTTATCTAATTGGTCAATAATAATACAAGTTTTAAAATTTCCTCACAATAATACCACTTGTATATGTATTGGATTATAACGATACACCATTAGTTTTCAACTAACGGTGTTAGTCAGTTTGCATACGTGGCGGTGTTTGTCTCTTGCCACGTAGGAGAGAAAAGAGTCCACGTCATCCGCCACGTATGCAACATACTAACACCGTTAGTAGAAAACTAACGGTGTATCGTTATAATCCAATACATATAAAACTGGTATTATTGTGAGGAAATTTTGAAACTCGTATTATTTTTGGCTAATTAAGTAAAACTTGTATTATTAAAATCCATTATATTTTACATTCATAAAATCATCACAATCTACATTACACATGATTTATATCAATACTGATAAGTGTTTGGATCCAATACCAATCTATACATATGTGATTCGTATAGGTTTCATGAAAACATAATGTTACATACTTATGGTGTCTTAGATATTGTTTGCGACTAATATCCATACAATTCATATAGATGCATAATGATGACGTATGTCTAGGTCAGAGTGATATCACATGAACACATGTTCCAGGCACTCTACCTCAAATAAACAAACTCACTAGATACCAGGCCGACTGGTGACAGACCTTATGACCAGTCCACCTTGACAGGGTCGACTGCCAGTCACTAAGTCACCAAGCCGACTGGTGACAGACCTTATGACCAGTCGACCTTGACAGGTTCGACTGCCAGTCACTAAGTCACCAGGGCGACTGGTGACAAACCTTATGACCAGTCGACCTTGACAGGGTCGACTGCCAGTCACTAAGCCACCAGGCCGACTGGTGACAAACCTTATGACCAGTCGACCTTGACAGGGTCGACTGCCAGTCACTAAGTGAAATTGTGAGAGCATCGGATCGTCTACTCGATCTAGCTAATCGGACATTGAAACGTAATTAACCGATTGTTTTATTGATCAACAAAGAACAATTACAATCAGTAAACACTTAGAAACACAACACAGAGAAACACCTTGATAACACACACTTAGCAAAAATCTCACACGCTCATAACTAGCTATTACAAAGACAAGATCACTATTTATACAGCCTGGCCGATCCATGTCCGAATCTTAGGTTCGGCCAGTCCAAACTCCTGGTTCGGACCAGGCTCGGCCAAGAGACATTTAACTTGATCTTGTACATAGCTTGATACTTCACACGACGCACATTTCAGGTATCAACAAACTCCCCCTCGTCGTGTGTGGTATCTCTTCAATATCATCAACTCTGTATCTTCAATCAAGCTCTCCCTCAAGTGTAGAATCCGTTCGTCCAATGAAATGAATCTTCGAACAAACTCCTCCTCAACTCAATCGTAGCTTAATCTTGAATACTTGATGACATCTGATGTATCTCTGGTCTTTTATCAACAAACTTTAGAAGACTTGAAGTTGTGATATCTTGCACTTTAGCATCCTGCATCAATATTTAAATAATCTTGGCGCAAAACCTCTCTTCGAGACTCCAAGATATGATTTGAAAATTTGATTTTGTATCACGTGCTGATCAGATCGAAAATAAAGCAGAAACAAAATCTTTTTGGCTTTTTAGAAGTTTATATCAAAACAAACCTAAAATCTTTTTGATTTTTTAAAATTTATGCTAAAACACACCGAAAATATTTTTGTTCTTTTCTAAAATGAAATGAAATCACAATACAGAATCAAACACTATTTTTGGTATGAGAAAGACCACTATACGGGATCATATTGGTCATAACGCACTGAACTACACTTCAATTTCAATTAATTGAAACATATAAGTCATGCTGATTGTCGGTATAATTTGTCCATATTAAACTCAGGCAGAATCGTACTCATAACATCTGGATATGTTAAGGTATTGATTAGATTTGGGTTGACCAGTGTACCCCACACTATCAGACATACTCAGACATTTTCTCTTTGAATTTCTTTTTCTTTTTGTGTGATAGCACTTGTGATTTTTCACAATTGTATAGTATTTTTCATGATATTGTCAACTGTGTTCCATGCAAAAAGAAATAAGAACGTTTAATCATCTACCTTAAGGTCGATCTTTCTATACGCAGATAAGGCCTCGGATTTAACAAAATAAGAATATAAAACAAGTTGAAATTGTATAATCCAACAACAATCAGGTCGGTACTCCCGTACACGCAGAGAAAGTCCGATGAGTTATACGAAACACCAAAGAAAATAAAACAGAACGTCAAACGAACAACGATCAGGTCGATCTTTCGATACGCAGAGAAAGTCCAATCATTTGACAAAATAAAGAAAATCAAACAAGTTTAAATCTTTGTAAAATGAACACATGTATACACAGTGACTCCTCATTTTCTTTTCACACTTGTTTTTCTTTTTGTGTCATGAAATATGCTTCAAGATGTTGTCCACTTGCTCAAGCCTTAGTATTTAGTGTATATCACATTTGAATACTTTCTGATTTGCTGAGCCTACCAAGCACATCAAACAATGATCTTATGGCTCTTTCATCTACTCTATCCATGACTCAGATACGTAAGCCAATGTACCACCATTTCCCAATGATCAATTTCTCAAATTTTATATTTTGCATGTATTCACCTTCCTTCCTTATATATTTTGCATGTATTCACCTTCTTCCCATAACATGCTTTTTCTCAATTACTCCCCCTTACTTACTATTCTCCCCCTTAAAATGAAAACTCTATATTTGGATTTTCATTTTACACAAAAACAAGACTCTATTTTTGACTTTTTGAGAAAAAATTGTAAGCAAAGAAAAATGATCAATCAACACGGATATTTTGCAGTTGTAGACTTTCAGAAAAAATGCAGATTTAGAAAATTTGATCATGAAATATAAATTATGCAGAATACTCCTTCATCAACAACTTTGCAATCATCGATAGGCCTTCTAGAAGTACCTGCACACTGGTCAAACTAATTAGTTCACAAATGACCCGAAGTGAATCGCTTCTGGTCGACCAGTGTCCTGGTTTTGCTTAGAAACCACCTTAGGTTTCCATTGTTGTAATATTGGTAATTCAGTTTGTGATGAACTTATCACAGGTGACTGTGATGATGAACCTACAGTTTGAACCAGTTGAAACATTGGAACAAAACGTTTTTGTTTTTGAAAGAATGTAGGTTTAACTTCATCAAAAACTCTGCCCCGTTCATCGAAGAACTTAGTGTGGATAGGTTTACCAAAAACTGGGTTCTTTTGAAACTGTTGTGGGGAATCAGCAGGTAGTGGACAATATTTTGCCATATGCCCTGTTTGGCGGCAAATATAACAAATTCGCTTTGTCTTGTCCCACTTGTGATGTACCTGCGATGAGTTACACATAGGAATATATCGAACATGATCAGTATGAGAATCATATACCTGATGTCGGTGATCATGGACCCATTTAGATGTTGGGCTTCGAGATTGAGAATAAGTAGAAGACATTTTATCTTTCACAAAAACCTCCGAAATCTTCCGAGCATCCACGCAGTGAAGAGGAAATTCTTTATCAGAGAAAAGCTGATCAGAACCTTTGAGCTTGTAGAATCGCTCAGGTTTAACCTTGTCTGCCTTGAAAACCTCCTTTTTCACTTGCTTCATTTTAAGTTGCTTCAAGTTTTGTGGCACAAATGCTGGAACTTCTTCAGTTTTACCTTTCATTGCTTGAAAACCTAAACCAACTTGTTTACCAGAAATCTTGTCCTCAGAATTTGAACACTGGTGTCCATTTTTGGCTAATCTTGTGAATTCAGCTTTCACATCAGTGATTTTCTTCTGATCATAGAAAATTGTCTCATCAAAGACAAATTGAGACTGAATCTTTTCACCTGAAGTAGCTGATTTTCATTGTCAGCTGACGATGAACCAGAGACAAATTTTGGGGCTGGAGGAATCTCAGATTTCATGTCCTTCTTCTTCTTGTTCTTTTTATTTTCTTCTTCACAATCGTTTCTTCTTCAGCAGTAGATGATGAAACCTTTGAATAATCAAATTCAGGAACTTGTTCTTGCACTTCTTTGAAAGCTTCTTTGATTTGAGCAGGGGGTGATGCAATTTTATCAAACATTTTCTCAAAATTGACATCATTAGCTAAAAAGCTCGTGAAAACTTGAGAATTGGACACATTATTGAGCAATCTATTAGCATCAATTACTTGAATTTTGAGATCAGAAATCTTCTATTGAGCTTCAGCTAACTCTTTCTCAGTAACAATCAATCTTTTGGCAACTTTATGAGTTTCAAACTTCTGCATTCGAAGATTTTCCAAGCCTTCAAACAACTCTTTCTTTAGTTTAGCTTCATTTCGCCTTTGAATCTCCAAATTTGCTATTTAAACTTTATTCACACTAACCAACTCCAGCTTCTCATCCAATAATTTTTCCATGTCAACTTGATATGCTTCAATTTGAGCAGTGGATTCTTCAGCATTCTTGATAAGCAAATCAAGCTAAATTTTGGATTTTTCAAACAAATTTTGGAAATCAGAAGTAGCATCTTCAGCATCAAACTTCCATTTCTTTATTTAGTTGAACAAATCCTCCTTCTGTTCTTCTAAGATGTCAATTCTATCAGCAAGCATATGTTCATTTTCTTTGACGAAATAAAGATTTGCGTTAAGCATACTCACTTCTTTGAACAAAGATTCATTTTTCAACATCAACTCCTTCTCATTGGTTTTAGACACCTCTAATTCTTCCTTTACTGCCTTGAATTCCTCAGAAAGCTTTTGAATTTCATGCAATAATGAAGTATTTTCTTTCATCAGACTCTCCATATTCTCAGCAGATGCATAAGAACTTTGTGTTGAACTAGTATCTGAACTAGTATCTGAATTATAGTCATCTTGTTGAACATGAGTAACAATCAAAGCTGTTGGATCACAACCAAATTGTTTACCCCAATCATAAACAGAATCTTGTTGAACTGTTAGCGCTGTTGTCTTGCCTGTGTTACTAGATGATGAATAAGAAAAACCAGGCTTGGATGATTGAGTAAAACCAGGTTTATTAGCATGTGGACATTCTTTGGCAAAATGTCCAAGTTGTGAACATTTATAACATTTTAACTTTGACTTGTCAAAACCTAATTTGTCACCAGAAATATTTCGTCCATGTTTCTTGAAAAACCTCTTCGATCTTTGACATAACATAGCATATTGCCAAGATATATCCAATTCAGTTAATTGATCATCATCGAGTGCATCAAGATCATCGCTGGTTAATTTTGCAGCAGCAACGTTCTTGATAATCAACCCAAAAGATGATGCAATCAATGCAGAAATCATTTTGGCACAATCATTTGTTGATTCAGCAGAAAACACATTCTGACTCGATGAATTTGGAATTGAAAAGCTACAACCCCGTGAGGAATTGTTATAAGAATTTCCATAAATTCCAAATAAGAAAGCAACACTTGGTGCAGAGCTCAGATTTGGCTTAGCTTTAGCATTCAAGCTTGCCGTATTCTCACCATGATACAATTCATGAGTGAGAAGCAAAACATAGTTATCCCATTTTTCAGGAAAAGCTTCCATAATCTTCTCTTTTAAATCAGCATCGGTTTTCTCAATCGCAACCACCTTCAACTCACCAATTAGATGTGACAATCTTGAAACGAGAGCAGTAATGTTTTCATTATCATAATTTTGAAAATTATCAAACTCTTTGTTCAAAACTTTCTTTCGACTTTTCTTGTAGTCATCATTTCCTTCACACCTCGCTGATAAAGCATCCCACAATTGCTTAGACTTCTTACAAGTACTAAATTGATGAAGCAGCTAAGTGGGTAATGCCATCGTAAGATAACCATAAGCTTTTTGCTCAAGCTCATATGATTTCCTTTCAACAAGATCAAAAGTATGAACTTCTTTGAAATCTCCTGCATTTGTTGGATGTTGATAAAGCTTCTTAAGCGGGATCCACAAATCGATATCATTTGTGCTTATGTAAGCGGAAAATCGTTTCTTCCAATTTTGATAATCTTCAAGTTTCAACAATTTGGGAACTTTCTGACTTGTTCCAATTTCATTATCAAAAATCAACATAGTTTGCATTGCAGCAAACGCTTGAAATTTCGACATCGTTTGAAAATTCTTGAATTCTGGTGGCCGAACTTCCAGCGAACTTAATTCTGTGCTCAGAACTTCCTCTGAACTTCCACTGAACCTAAGACAACAAGCCAAACTCCCACCGAAACTAAAAACTCCGATTTATCACCAAACGAGCTCCGAACCTTGACTGAACTAGATCAGACTCCGAACTTTGACCGAAAGTCGACCCAACTCTCACCGAGCACCGTCCGAACTTGAAGTTCGGGGCAGTTACACCGAACCTGAACAGTAAACTCCGAACCTCGACTTCATTTTTCAAAAACACGCGAAATTTGACTGTTTTTGACGAAACTTGCAACTGAGGATTGAGAAAAATAATAAGGAATGATTTAGAAGCAGTTTTGACACCAAACACTTGATAGAATTGATGAAAAACTCACAAACAACTCGAAAAACACCAAAAACTCTTCCAAGATCCGAAAATAGCAACTACAGATCTGTAGAATGAACCAGAAAGCTCTGATACTGTGACACCCGAGAATTTCAAGGTTAACTTCCGTTAGACAAATCCGTTAGTTACGATTATAAGTGTTAACTTAGTAACTAATGCTTAACTAGGCCGAATACGCCCACGACCTTTGGTTGATCACTGAACCCGTCCATATGTGTTATGTGTTCATCATTGATTGTCTTTATGTGCAATGTGATTTAAATACATGACTTATTATTGTGAATAGCATGATTAATTGTAAATACTTGATTATGTGAAAATTGCCTAAATTTGGTAGTCAGCGAAATTACCGAGCGAAACTACAGATTCGCCCGGTAGCAGGCTAGACTGATCAATGTACCCGAGACCAGAGCTAGTTTCGCCTGGCCAGCGAAACTGCCAGCGAAACTAGCCTCTGATATAAATAAACTTAAGGAACCCTAGTAGCCTCATTTGCCTCATTTCACAACAAACACACACACACACTTCTCTGGAATCTGGTCAGCCGAGGATACCATCAGGAAACCGAGACCTCAGCCTCAAGACCATCACCTCATCTCATCTATCGATCCTAGAACCAACCGTGAGTCCCAAAACTATGTTTTCTTGCTTTTTCTATGTGTTTCTTTATAAAGTATGCTCAAACCTTCATGAAAACTTGTATGCTTCTGAGATAGTGCTTAGGGATGCTAGATCTACCATAAAGTCAGCAACTTTACGTTTAAAAATAAACCATGATGATGATTTATGCAATTTTGGTCATTTTAGGGTTTAGAAGTGTTTTTAGAGATTTGATGATTAAAATGCATGTTAAACATGATAAAGCTGCTTGATTTATGTTGGTAAATGCCTATGGATGCTAAATAATGAATTGCATGTATGATCAGAAGCTGTTAGGTTGATTTTTAGGCAAATCCGTATGTTTTTCGCGACCAGCGAAACTGCGTGTTCTCTGGGCGAAACTAAGTAGCGAAATTATATCTCCTTCCAGCGACACTGACCAGCGAAACTATAGTGTCGCCGGATAACCTGACCAGACCAGCTTGAGCGAAACTACCGAGCGAAATACCTGAACGAAAGTTCAAACCAGTTTCCCTGCGAAACTAGGCTAGCGAAACTGCGTCAGCAGTTTCGGGCGAAACTAGCCTAGCGAAACTGTGTCACCGGGCATTGCCTAGCGAAAGTGCTGCCCGTGCACCTAGCGAAACTGCCTAGCGAAACTGTGCTAGCGAAACTAAGACCTGACCTAAAAACCAAACTTGTGAAATTTGCTTAAGTGTTATGCCATGACTTACATGATTATGCCATGATGAAATATGTTTGATATCTGATTCATATGAACCCTTGTTTATGATCAACCATTGGTGTCGTGTGTCGGTATGTCGAGTCATAGTTGCAACGTGCTATGTTATGGGCCATAGTGACGTTAAGTAAAGATTAGACACGAAACTAATACTTAAGACCTAAACGTGTTCTAGGTCTTCGTTAAACAACAATATTTGGATTACTTGAAGTGTAGCAGTGCAACCAAAGGTGAGTGTCACTAACCTGTTTGCCGTGAGCCTGTTTGGGCCACACCGAATAACTTAACGAAAAACAATGCTGATAAACTCGAGAGTGCTAGGCACCTCCCTGATAAACTTGAGAACACGGGATGCTCGGCACCCACTTGATGAACTAAAGTGTTTTATGGGAAACACTTGTGAACTTAAACAAACTATTTTTTTCTGAAACAAAACCGAAAACGTTTTAATATGGCTAGTGTAGGTTAAAGTCTGAACCACATGATATCACATGTTTTCTAAGGATGCCTTATAACTTAAAAGTCCTCAACTTAAATTGTGCCATTAATTTGTGAAAGCGAGGGGATGTTGGGTAGATCTACTGGAGTTTGACAAACTCCGCCCCGTGGCACGGGAAGTGCACGGAGGAACAATATCAGCCTATTTGACCGTGGTCCCGAGAGGACACGGGGGAGGCAAAAACCGCGATGACGTATGTCCGCACCGTACGGGATGGCTCGGCCCCCACAAATAAATCAGCTTTGGTACAAACTTCCTTAGAGCATGGAACAACGGATTAGCTACCCGCGATATCGGTTGAGTCCTTTAACTTTACGGAACTAGTACATACCCGATGACGTAGGTCACGGACAAACCACTTATAAACTGAGAATTAATTACGAGCATTGCTTTTCACAAATAAATGACTTGTAAGTATACCTTGACACGAATTATGATTATGAGACCGGGCCAATGCATGACAAGCCCACTGTGAACTCACCAACCGTTAGGTTGACACTTGCGTGGTTTAAACTTTTGCAGATCGCTAAGGAGTATCCGCTGGAGGTTGGCATGGCACAGAAGATGTTTACTTTTATTTAAACTAAATTGGGAATTTAAAACAACATTTATGTAAAGCACGTGGTTAGTGCTAAGGACAATTATTTTTCCGCTGCGTATGTAATTTAAGACTTTGATTTATAAATTGTGTTTGAACTAACCCTGATTCGTTTAGTATTTGTAACTATGGTTGTGGATCCTGGTCTAGCCGCGCCCCTCGACGGTATAAACTCCGTTAGTGGTATTTTGGGGGTGTGACAGATACCACTTGAAAATACGTGAGCATCGGATCGTCTACTTGATCTAGCTAATCGGACATCAGAACTAGCTATTACAAAGACAATATCACTATTTATACAGTCTGGCCGATCCATGTCCGAACCTCAGGTTCGTCCAGTCCGAACTCCTGGTTCGGACCAGGCTCGGCCAAGAGACATTTAACTTGATCTTGTACATAGTTTGATACTTCACATGACGCACATTTCAGGTATCAACACTAAGCCACCAGGCCGACTGGTGACAAACCTTATGACCAATCGACCCTCACAAAGTCAACTGCCAGTTATTAGTCACCAGGCCGACTGGTGACCCTCAATACTAAACCAACCCACCTTTGTCGAACCCTACCGGGTCGACTGGCCACACTTGGTGGACAAATACTTAAAACCAAGTTAGGCCGAAACGGGTGGGTACAGATCTACGCTCATACACACGGGTCAGCGTCCCAGGACTCAACCTGACACTACAACCAATGTGATTACTCAAAACAGCTACTGTGGTTCTTTGGCACAGTCCAGATGCCAGACCTACAGGATGATACTTTGGGGACCTGACATTGACAGCGCTACGAGACAAAGGTTAAGGGCTATAAATACCCTCAACCACCGGGTAAATATCTGAGAACTCAAGCCATTGCGCTCTCTCTCATTTGATTACTCTTAATCTCTCGAAACACATACTTATTCTCACGCCCAAGCTTGGTCGCATGACACCCTGTCCTGCTCCCCAAGAACAACGACGCTTCTGTTTTGCAGGTTCCAGCATAAGACCTCACTGCCGAGTCGACTTCCCACCAGAAGACTTGCACTCAGACATCAATTGCTGAGTCGACTGCTCACCAAAAGACTTGTAATCCTCCCCTTGTAGTCGAACTGCCTTGATAGCACGTCCTAGATCTCTATCTATCCAGTTATCCTTGGTAGCCCGATTCTACACATAAGGATTAAATCTTGTTTGAGTCTTCGTTTATTAACTGAAATAAACATATACGACCCATATAAAGAAACATATGGGTCGTATATTTTTTTTTGTGGTTAAATTATTTAATAATTATATAACAACTACTTTTAACAGATATATATATATATATATATATATATATATATATATATATATATATATTCACAAACCTGTAAATATTGAAATTCAAGATTTATTTATCAACCTTTAATTCTGAAGCTTCACATTTTAAATCTGAAAGATGTCAAACAGACAAGATAATATACTTTTTTTGTCCCAAAACCACATTTGGAAGATGTACCAGAAACCACTTCGGTTATGGAAAATGGCCAACCTCCACCGCCTAAAAACCTACCGGTTGTTGATCCTTCTCAAACTCTTGCACCTACAAACCCTCCAATTGTTGACCCATGGGGTGATGATGCTGCTGATATCTTTTGGAACTGGACGTTTAATCACTATTTCCCTCAAAAGCTACCAGAATAGAAGGAAGTACTAGACGATTATTACACGAGGTGAGCACGTTAAGAACTCTAATTATTTGGATTAAATTACGTTTTATTATTTGATTATGTAATATCTTTATTTTAATTTATGTTTTAGTATCTTAAAAACGAAAATCTCGAAAAATATTATAAAATTATTACAATACTAAATTAATATTAAAACTTATCTTAATTAAAACATTGCATTCAGAATGTAAACTATTACAATCATAAATTAATAACATTAATCTTAATTTAATCGAACACCCTTCATTTAGCAAACGAGCTTTCATTTGGACAGATTTTTAACTTTCTCATCAAATTTTTGTTAGTATTTGTAGTGAACTCACTTCATACAAGACAAATGTTCCAAACAACATCCATAAATTGTCACACTCTAAAAAATCCACCTGTAGAGATCGCCACAAACGAAGGCGTGACACACCGAACACTCTATATGCTCGACAAACGTTTAAAATAACGTGTGAACAGTCCAATTGTTTAAAGCAAGTTTTATCAGAGTTTATCATATTCATTTACAGAAGCGGCTTTTAAACAAACAAAGATTGTCAAAGTTTTAAGAAAGCTACAATAAACAAAACAAGTTCAATAGTTCCGCGCTCAAGGCATTAAAAAGTAATTAATGCTTAACAATCATGCAATTAAAGAACCATACATGATCCTAGACGTGCTCATTAGCATGCCTCTTAAGGACCTGAGAAGAAACATACTAAAAAGTGTCAATGCAGGGTTGGTGAGTTCACAAGTTAGAAAGTAGATAAATAAACATTTATCAAAAAACTGGTAAATAACAAGTTACCCTCAACGAGGCCTAACCCAAGCAAGGACTTCACCTTAAAAAGCTGATTTATATACTCGTGGATAGCTACTCCATAAGATTATTATAACAGCATAGGGTTCGTGACACCATTACTGACAGTTACTTTGCCTTCTAACCATACTGTTTGCAAGTATGGTCAAACTAGAGATAATATAATACCCGGCCCACTCCAAGTGGTCGAGTAGGGCTTGTCAGGCTCCGTAGATCTACTTCATATTTCCCTATTATTAAGTATTCATGGTTCACAATAGCAGAAGGACTTTCCTAGCAAACAGATTCATCCATTGTTTATAAAGTTTGGTATATAACATTAGGTTTAAGTTTTCAAAGCAAAAGTTACCGTATTTCTTCTCCCCCAAAAGTATAAGAAGTTAAAAAGTGGGGCAGTGAACTCACCTAGGGTGCAATTTAGTAATATAATAACCAACCGACGAAAAACAGTGAATCCTCTTAGACTTCACCTATGACACATATTAGTGTGAGTGTTGACTATGTTGACTGACTCTCCCGACAACACACGGTCAATAAACAAGTTGACTCGAATACACATTGGTGATCAATTTAGGTATTCTAATATTTATCCTAATACGTATATCACATATAACATGTCATATGGCAACAAGTGTAAATATGTCACAATTTGTTACGACATTATCCCTTATATACGATCTAAGCTCGAGGGAGAGATCTTACAAAGTATTGTCATTCCCAACGAGGTAGGAGACTTAGGACTTGTACATACGTATAACTCACAGTTAATTCGACCAATAGCATTCCAACACGTAATCAGGAAATTACACAATCATACGCATGCATCAGATAATTATTCATTTTCCCGGAAAATATATATTTTATTGCATGCTGGCTAATTCTATCTCAAAATCACCTTGTTATCGTATATTAAGCCACATGGATTCATGTTTAGCACATCTCAAGTCATATCGTAGCTTTACAATTGCATACATGCCTACCTCATTGGCCTAGTATCTCGTTTACACGATAAATCCACGTAAATAATTCAAATAAATTATTCCACATGCAATCAATCATCAAATTGGCAAATTTATAGTCCATCATGCATCCATTAACCTAAATCATGCAACTTTATTGTAGATCTATCAACAATCATGCACCTTTATCCAAGATCTATCATGCATGGTCATCAAAATCAATTTTTTTAGCATTGATCTTACGTAAAGTCGGTAGCTTTATCGCATAACAAACCTAGATCTAACATTAGCAATCAGGTTGCTGACACCCGAGACTCTCAAGGCCATGCTTCAGTCTTGACATACAAACCTGCAATTTCAGAAGACAGAAACGCGGTTTCCTTTTCTTTGAAAATTAATTTAATCTTGGCGCAAAACTTCTCTTCGAGAATCCAAGATATAGTTTTGAAATTTTGATTTCGTATCACATATCGATCGGTCGAAAAACAAATAAGAAACAAAATCTTTTTGGCTTTTTGAAACTTTACAAAAACACACCGAAAATCTTTTTCGAACTTTTCAGATATGCAACATAAATGCAATACTGAATCAGACACTATTTTTGTCTTTTGCGAGAAAGATCACAACTTGGGATCATATTGGTCATATCATGCTGAACTACACTTCAATTTCAATTACTTCAGCACACAAGTCATGTCGATTACTGGTATAATTTGTCCATCTTAAACTCAGGCACAATCATACTCATAACATCTGGATATGTTATTGATTGATTTAGTTTGCTTTGACCAGTGTACCCCACACTATCAGACATACTCAGATATGTTTTTCGCTTTTATATCACACTTTGTGATTTCATTTGTGATTTAAGCACATAATGACTGTATTCATGATTTAGTCAACTGTGTTCCATGCAAAAAGAAATAAGAACGTTAAATCGTCTACCTGAAGGTCGAGTCTTTCGATACGCAGATACGGCCTCGGATTTAACAAAATAAAGAAATAGAAAACAAGTTCAAAGTTGTATAACTCAACAAACAATCAGGTCGGTACTCCCGTACACGCAGAGAAAGTCCGATGAGTTATACGAAACACCAAAGAAAATAAAGCAGAACGTCAAACGAACAACAATCAGGTCGATCTTTCGATACGCAAAGAAAGTCCGATCGTTTGACAAAATAAAGAAAATCAAACAAGTTTAAATCTTTGCAAAATGAACACATGTATACACAGTGACTTCTCATTTTCTTCTTTGCACATGTCTTTTCTTGATATATCATGAGATACGCATCAAGATATTGTCCACTTGGTCAACATTAGTATTTTATGTGTTTATCACATCTGTATACTTTCTGATTTAATGCCGAGCCTACCAAGCACATTGAATCAATGATCTTATGGCTTTTTCATCTATTTTATTGATGAGCCAGACATGTAAGCCAATGTACCATCATTTCCCAATTATGTCGGATACAATTTCTCATTTTTCGATGTTTTAATTTTTCTATTTTTCAATGTTTGTATTTGCCTTCTCCTTAAAATGAAAACTTCGTATTTCATTTTATCACAAACAAAAACACAAAGACGCTATTTTTGGTTTTTCAATTTTCTCCCCCTAACGACATACGGAAAGGAAAAAGAAAGAAAATTGACCTTTCGATATGGATACCTTTCGAGTTTAGCTTTCAAGGAAAAATTTCAGTTTTGAAATTTGATATCACATGTAATTTAAGTTAAATCAGCAGAATACTCCTCCATCACTTTTCAATCACCGATAGGTCTTCTAGAGGTACCTGCACACTAGTCAAACATATCAGTTTATAAATGACCCGAAGCGAATTGCTTCGGTCGACCAGTATCTTGATTTCCTTTTGAAACCACTTTAGGTTTCCAGTGTTGTTGTTTTGGTAAATCAGTATTCAATGGAACCGGTCACAGTCGATTGTGAAACGCAGACCTACATACTGACATTTTGAAAACGAGGAATAAATCTTCCTTGAGTTTTGAAAAATGTAGGTCGTGGGAAATTCATCAAACACTCTGCCATATTCATCAATGAATCGCGGTTTGGCAATTTTACACTAGATGGCAACCTTTTCTTCTTGAACTAGAAGCAGCAATGACTAATAATCTTGTGCCATATGCCCTTTTTGTCGGCAATTGTAACACAAACGATTGTTTATATTTCGTTTTCTTTGGAACCTGCATAGCTTCACAAACATATTCATCTCCAAAATGATCATAAAAATTATCATATACCCGAAATCGATGATCATGAACCCATTTGGATGTCGAGCTCTTTGGAGAGAAGTGGATCCTCCAGAAAGAATATTTAGCACCTTGTTGCTTCTTGGTCTTTGAATCAACATTCGTCACAAAAACTTCAGCAACTTTCCGAAGCATCTACTCGTATGTAGCTGGAATTCTTTATTAGAAAATATTTATTCTGAACCCTTGAGTTTGTAGAACCTCTCGGGTTGAACTTTGTCAGCTTTAAAAATTTCTTTCTTTACTTGCTTCAGATTAACTTTCTTCAAATTCTGTTGCTGTTGAACCTTTGAAACATTCACATTAACTTGTTTCTTTTGGAATCCCAAACCTGATATTTTCCATAATCTTTCTTCTGGAATCAAATGATTTATGCCCGTTCTTTGCAAGACGAGAAAATTCAGCTTTAACTTTCTTAGATCTTTTGGAGCATTGATAATTGTTTCATCAATGTCAGCTTTTGAAGACGAAGACCCAGACACAACCTTTTGAGCTTCAGAAGTTTCAGTACTTTTGCCTTTTTCCTTTTGCTTTTCTTCAACAATTTTTGGAACCAACAAACTCAGAATAATCACCAATCTCAGCCTTGTCTTTCAAATCATGAACGCCTTCTTTGAAACTTCCTGGTGGCGAGACTGTTCTTGTCAACACAGTCCTCCGAAATTTTCATCTTTAGCCAGAAAGCTTGTAAAAGATTGTGAGTTAGTAACATTGTTCAAACGACGTTTTGAATCAATGACTTCAATCTTTAATTCAGAAATTCTTTGATGAGCTTCAGCCACTTGTTTCTGTTGCAATGAGCTTCTTTGCCACTTTGTTAGTTTCATACTTTTGCAATCTTAACTCATCTTGAACCCGGCTACCAATTCCTTTTCGAGTTTATCTTTATTTCTTTTGAATATCCAAATTTGGATTTCGGACTTGTTCACTCTAACCAACTCCCTCTTCCTCATCAAGTAACTTTTCCATATCAGTCTGATAAGATTGAATCTTAGTAGCTTGGTCATTAGACAGTTGAGTAAGTGTATCAAGTCTGGACTTTGATTTGTCAAACAGATTTTGACAATCATTTTGCTCGTATCTTCAGCTTCATCTTTCCATTTCTTTACTTCTTTGAGCTAATTCATCCTTTTCTGCAGATAATTTTGTAAATTTCTTTTCAAATAGCACAGGAAACTGAGCGAAGCCAGAGAAGGTTATGTATTGCTATGGTGATTTGTAGGCTACGAAATCAGGGTAGCCTACGGATTTTGCAAGCTGTCTTTTTTTTAAAGAAATTATGTTTCGTGCTGATTGGTTACTATTATGCCATTAATACTAATACGTTACTAGTATTGGTGACAGGTAATAAGAATGAAGTGTAAGCGGGTCCAGGTTGAGCATTTTGAAGAATGAACCGAACACCTAAGGATGGGTCGTATTAGATGGAGACAATCGTCGTCCTATTTTGATATTCGACTGTGTACTCTGATATGATGTTTTTAAGATATCAAACTTATAACTTTATGAATGCTAATGGTTTGATGGTCATGAATGGATCCGTTTTTTTAAAAAAAAATCGGGGACTACTTTTTATATAAGATAACTGATTAAAGATGTAGTGGGGTGCCACAAGTTGGTATCAGAGCCACGGTTTGAGAGATTCAAGTGTTGCGGGACACTTGAACTCAAACCAAGCGCTCGGGGGATTGATATGGTGTTCGGTTCAAAGCTCAATCGGGTGACCCGGTAAGTATTTAGTGTTGTTTAAATTTTAAATACCGTTGACATTGTGTGAACAAGTATGAACTTGAATGTAAGTAATGCGTACAATTCAAGTAAGAAAGTAAAAGATGGGATGAAACTAAGCATGTGGGGGTGATGAATGAAATCTCATACCCAAATGCGTAAGATGTAATAAGAGGGTGAACAAGATGTAAGAATGATGAGATGATCCCGATTGTGACATTCACAATGTGGGTAAGATTGAAATAAACAAGAATGGTGATGAATGATCTGCTTGCAATAGCAAGTTGATGGTTATGTTGAACTTTGTTTCAACTTAACGTGTATAGATTTGTTAATAAGATGCTAACCTATTGTAAACTTTCAGTTTGCAATGGCGAATGAAGATGATCAAAATGGAGCATTGACGGAAGCCATGCTGGCGGAAGTCAAAAAGATCGTGTCTGATGAAGTTGAGACCTCCGTGGATGCTAGTGTACGGCTCCACGTGGGTAAGATGGAAGAAACTCTAATGGAGTTATTGGATAAGAGGTTTGAAGCTCTGAAAGATGAATTGAGGGGTGAAGAAAGTGCAACTAAAGACAAGGGGAAGTGCACGTACAAAGATTTTATGGCGTGCAAGCCCCCACTTTACACCAGTGATGCCAATCCGATAGCTTGCCATAGGTGGCTAACTGATATGGAGGATGTGTTTGAAAGAAGCAAATGTGATCCAAAGGATCAGGTGATGTTCGCTACCGGTCAATTACGGACGCGAGCAAAAGATTGGTGGGACATGATGAAGATTGAAAAAGGAAGGGAAGTGGCGAATGCCATGGATTGGGAGCAATTTAAGGAGCTGTTCGAAACTCACCATAGCCCACAATCGGAGGTGGAAAAGTTGCAAGAAGAGCTCTCTCTATTTCGACAAAAGAAAGGGCAACCAATTGCGGAGGTGATAGGCTTCTTCCTTGATAGGGTGAAGTTTTGTAAAGATGAGTTGCGAACCGAAAGATAGAAAATTCACCGGTTCAATGGTATGTTACACATGGACTTTAGAGAGTTTATAAATGCCTCTAAATGCCAAACACTTGAAGAATTGATAAATGCGGCCCGTGAAAGAGAGATGGAAATTAAGAGACAAGTTGAAAGGGGTGAAAAGAGGGGGATTGAGAGTAACGCTACGCCTAGCAAGAAACCAAAGGTGGCGGAGACTCCAAAGAAGAGCGAGGGTAAGAGTGGTGGGACCTCGGGATGCCCACACTGTGGCCGAATGCATAAAGGTGAATGCTATTTGAAGACAAAGTCGTGTTATAATTGTGGAAAGACGGGACATGGGTATGCTCAATGCCCTAGTCCTACAAAGTTGTGTTACAATTGTGGCCAATCAGGCCACAAGAAGAGTGAATGCCCGGGGTTGAATCCGGGTGGTAGTTCGAGTGGAGCAAGGGTAGAGATTCCTAAAGCCAGAGGGAGATCTTACCAAATGACCGTGGAAGAAGGAAAGATAGATCCAGGGGTGGTGACAGGTATAGTCCTTGTTAATTCCATTCATGTTCATGTATTGTTTGATACGGGCGCGAGTAGGTCGTTTGTTTCACTCGACCTTATTCGTCATCCATCATTTGTTACTGATAAGTTGCTTGTACCCTTAGAAGTAGAGATAGCTGATAACAAGAGTGTGGTAGTATTTGATGTATGTCGTAATTGCAATATTTCTATTGAAGAAGAGGACTATCCGATTGACCTCATACCCATGTTGATGGGGGAGTTCAAGGTAATAGTGGGGATGGATTGGTTATCGAAATACCAAGCCAACGTAGATTGTCGCCGCAAGGCGATACAACTAACATCGCCAAGCGGAAAGAGTGTTCAAATTCAGGGAGAAAGAGAAAACAAGATGATGTTATGCTCGGTTATGAAGGCTAGAAAGTACATCCAACACGGGTGCAAATCTTTCCTTGCTTATGTGAAGGATACTACCATAGAAAACAAGAAGATGGAAGAGGTACCAATAGTCCGGGAGTACACCGATGTGTTCCCGGAAGATTTGCCCGGTATTCCACCAGATAGAGAGGTGGAGTTCCGCATCGAATTGATACCTGGTGCCAAGCCGGTTGCTAAGGCTCCGTATCGTTTGGCTCCTTCAGAGATGCAAGAGTTAATGAGTCAGTTGCAAGAGTTACTTGACAAGGGGTTTATCCGACCCAGTGTTTCTCCTTGGGGAGCACCGGTCCTCTTTGTTAAAAAGAAGGATGGTAGTCTAAGGATGTGTATAGACTACAGAGAACTGAACAAGCTGACTGTGAAGAACCGATACCCGTTGCCTCGAATTGATGACCTATTTGACCAGTTACAAGGCGCGAGTTGGTTTTCTAAGATTGATTTAAGATCGGGCTATCATGAACTGAAGGTAAAAGAGGAGGATATACCAAAGACGGCATTTCAAACTCGTTATGGGCATTACGAGTTTCTGGTGATGTCTTTTGGGTTGACAAATGCACCCTCGGCTTTCATGGATCTTATGAACCGCGTGTGTAGACCCATGTTAGACCGATCGGTTATCGTCTTTATTGACGATATACTCGTGTATTTGAAGAGTGAGGAGGAGCACGCCCAACATCTACGCGAGGTGTTGGAAATTCTAAGAAAAGAAAAGTTGTATGCAAAATATTCAAAGTGCTCGTTTTGGCTAAGAGAGGTACAATTCCTGGGGCACGTGATTAGTTCTGAGGGTGTTCTGGTGGATCCCTCTAAGATTGAAGCGATAACAAGATGGAGTACGCCGAGGAGTCCAACGGAAATTCGTAGTTTCTTGGGTTTGGCGGGTTATTATAGGAGATTCATACAAGATTTCTCAAAGATAGCCTCGCCTTTAACCAAGTTAACTCGGAAAGATGTGAAATTCGAATGGGGAAGGGAGCAAAAAGAGTCCTTAAGAATCTTAAAGGAAAAATTAACGCACGCTCCGGTATTGACTTTACCGGAGGGCACAGAAGATTTGGTGGTGTATTCGGACGCTTCATACCTTGGCCTCGGGTGCGTACTCATGCAACGGGGGAGGGTAATTGCTTATGCCTCTAGGCAACTGAAGACTAACGAGGCTAAGTATCCTACTCATGATATTGAGTTAGCCGCGGTGGTTTTTGTTTTAAAGATTTGGCGGCACTACCTCTATGGGGTTAAGTGTACTATTTATACCGACCACAAAAGCTTGAAATACTTCTTCGATCAAAAGGAGTTAAATATGAGACAGAGGAGATGGCTAGAGCTTATCAAGGATTATGATTGTGAAATACATTATCATCCTGGAAAAGCTAATGTGGTGGCGGATGCCCTAAGTAGGAAAGGGGATTTGGCTCCTATAAAGGTGAAATCCATGAGGTTGGTTGTGACCTCGAGTATTCTTGATACTATCAGGAATGCTCAAGTGGAAGCTGTAAGAGAGGATAATTGGAAGAATGAACGAATCAAGGGGGCGGTAAAGGACCTAGTTGACGGCGATGACGGCATGAAGTACCGGTTTGGTCGTCTATGGGTTCCGAACACGTGTGGGGTGAAGGAGTTGTTGTTAAATGAGGCTCATAAATCTCGTTACTCAATTCACCCGGGGGCTACTAAGATGTATCGCGATTTGAAATGCGATTATTGGTGGCCCGGCATGAAACGAGATATTGTAAAATATGTAAATAAGTGCATGACTTGTTTGCAAGTGAAGGCGGAGCATCAAAGGCCTTACGGGAAGTTGCAATCACTTGAGATGCCTGTGTGGAAGTGGGAGCATATCACTATGGATCTGCTCACTAGCTTGCCAAAAACGGCAAGGAATACGAATGCGATATGGGTAATTGTGGATAGATTAACCAAAAGTGCCCACTTTGTACCCATTAACGAATCTAGTGGCTCAGAAACATTGGCGAGGATTTTCATAGATGAGATAGTATCGATGCATGGTGTTCCTGTTTCGATAACTTCTGATAGGGACACGCGTTTTACCTCGCGGTTCTGGCAGGAGTTTCAGAGGATTATGGGTACTCGATTGCATTTCAGTACTGCATATCATCCTCAAACTGACGGGCAGAGTGAGCGGACGATACAAACTCTCGAGGATATGTTGCGAGCTTGTGTCCTCGACTTCGGGGGGAGTTGGGATAAATATTTGCACTTGGTGGAATTTGCCTATAATAACAGTTACCACTCAAGCATTGGTATGGCTCCATACGAGATGTTGTATGGTAGAAAGTGCCGAACCCCACTGTGCTGGGGAGAAGTGGGTCAAGAGAACTTGCCCACAATGAGATTGTGGAAATAACTGCCGAAAAGATTGATATAGCTCGAACACGTTTGAAGGCTGCTCAAGACAGACAAAAATCTTATGCTGATAAAAGGCGAAGGCCTATCGAGTTTCAAGAAGGGGACCATGTATTGTTAAAAGTATCCCCTTGGAAGGGGGTAATCAGATTTAGAAAGAGGGGTAAGTTAAGTCCGAGGTTTATTGGGCCCTTCAAGATCGTCAAGAAAGTGGGCAAGGTTGCTTATAAACTAGAACTCCCGGAGGAACTTGGTGGCATTCACGACACATTTCATGTGTCTAACTTGAGGAAATGCCTAGCAGATGAGACGGCTTATGTACCGCCAGATGATATAGAGGTGGATGATAAGCTGAATTATGTGGAGAGACCTGTTGAGATTTTGGACCGGAAGGTCAAGCGTCTCAGAAATAAGGAGATTAATCAAGTGAAGATAAGATGGGAACATCGGAAAGGATCGGACGCCACGTGGGAGTCCGAGGAAGAGATGAGAAGATACTATCCGCATCTCTTTGGGTACGTATTTTAGTTTCGGGGACGAAACTCCCTTTAAGGGGGGTGGAGTTGTAACGCCCCAAACCCTCTTATGTGACTTTTATGTGGAAATGTCTTGTTTTGTGCGGGACGGGTCGGGTTATGTGTAGTTAGTAAACACATCCCCGACGGGCTTGGCAAAATACTAACATAGCTAATAAAGTTGTGTTTTGTGACTAGATGAAGTATTTACTAAAAGATTAGGGGTTCATATGGGTAAATATTAAAAGTTGGACATGAATTAAATGATGTAGTAAAGTATGAGGGGCTGATTATGTAACATTTGAATTACAACATCAAACAAAAGAAAAGTCTGGGGTTTTACCCCAGACGTGGTTCGCGAACCAGAGAGAAAGGAGAGGGGGAGAACTTAGGGTTCTTGACTCAAATCCCCTCAAATTTGTGAGTGTAAGTGAAGATTTTAAGAAGAGGGAAGTCGAAATTCGAGCTAAGAAGGGAGTCTAAGCTGCTATTCTACCACCTATTTCTGATTTCTTGCACCAAGTAAGTGTGTTTGATGTTAGGTGATTTTATGGAAAATCAAAGATAGGTCAAATTGATGTTAAAGGATGTTATGTAGGAACTTGTATGCTTAATTGATGCATGATTTTACCCCTGCATGTTATATTTTATCGATGATTGTTAGAAAGATTGATAATGGGGTTAAAACCCACCTCATGTGAATCGAAATTAGGAATAGATGGGAGGTTGGGTTGGGTTTCTAGATCATAAGAGCTTGATTCTTATGAAAGATTAGTAATTCCTCATGAAATTTGATAAATGTATGCATTTATAGTTAATGATGGGTTGAATGGAATGAAGGAATACTTCATACAAGTAAGAATATTAGTTGTGCACGCTAGGTGTTCGATGAAATGCCTAGGTGAAGATTTATTAAGTTTGAGGCATGAATTATTGCATAAATTGAAGTATTGTGTCATGAGATATGAAAGTGTGTATGTGCTTATAATGATAAAAGTCTAGAAATGTCTAGACTTTGGTCTTCTTATTCATGAGGCTTGTGTGTGTATGAAAATTTAGAGTCAAGTGTGCCAACACTTGACATGGGTTCATTATGTACATTTGTATTTGCACGAATGTGGATATTTATGATTAACTAATAATCATGGTAATATAGGTGAATCCGGTGGAAGCTCAAGCCACCAACGTGAAGGGAAAGCTAAAAGTTAAACGCTCAAGGTAACGTAAGATATGTTTAGTGACCTCATGTTAAACATGAGTGATCATACTCTATTAGTATTGTACTTGCATTGAATTGAATGGCATAGTTAATGATTCGGTAGAATATGGGTTGGAGTAACCATCCTAGAAAGCAACAAGAGGTAGAATTCAAATTTGACCCGTTTGGGTAAGAGGGAATTTGACCCGTTTGGGTAAGAGGGAATTTGACCCGTTTGGGTAAGGTGGAATTTGACCCGTTTGGGTAAGATGGAATTTGACCCGTTTGGGTAAGTTGGAATTCGACCCGTTTGGGTAAGATGGAAATTTTTGATGCTACCAAATCAAGGTAGATATCTAGTTGATAATAAACCATGTTCTAAGTATGTGCATCCAAAAGAGGTATGTTATGATGTATGCAATGGGTCAAACGGGTTGGGACATGTTCTCTAACACCTTCTAACTTGTTATTTGACACTTAGTGCGAATAGAAATCGAAGTTCATTTTATAGAATGATTTCATGATTGTATGACATCTAAAGAGTTGGTGGAAATTGAGATTTATGGAAGTTTGGGGTAAAGGGGGCAGAATATGTGATTCGTAGGCTACGAATCAGGGCAGCCTACGAATCTTGAAAGCTGTCTTTTTATGGAAGTTTGGGGTGAAGGGGGCAGAATCTGTGATTCGTAGGCTACGAATCAGGGCAGCCTACGAATTTTGAAAGCTGTCTTTTTTTTTTGAGATGGTGATTTGTAGGCTACGAAATCAGGGTAGCCTACGGATTTTGCAAGCTGTCTTTTTTTAAAGAAATTATGTTTCGTGCTGATTGGTTACTATTATGCCATTAGTACTAATACGTTACTAGTATTGGTGACAGGTAATAAGAATGAAGTGCAAGCGGGTCCAGGTTGAGCATTTTGAAGAATGAACCGAACACCTAAGGATGGGTCGTATTAGATGGAGACAATCGTCGTCCTATTTTGATATTCGACTGTGTACTCTGATATGATGTTTTTAAGATATCAAACTTATAACTTTATGAATGCTAATGGTTTGATGGTCATGAATGGATCCCTTTTTTTAAAAAAAAAATTATGGGACTACTTTTTATATAAGATAACTGATTAAAGATGTAGTGGGGTGCCACAACGGTTTACTATGCATGCAGTTGTTTTATGGACGATTAATGATTTCCCTGCACTTGGTACACTTTGTGGTTGCCCGTACAGTGGATTCAATGGTTGTGTGGTATGTCGGAAAAAAACTAAATGTTTTAGGCTTCCTTTCTTAACCAAGCTAGCAGTGTTATGCTGGTCACAGATACGCATACCTTCCAAAAGCAAACAGAGGCCTTCGATGCTAAACAAGAGTTGGAAGTTGCTATTGATCCTATGACCGTGGAACAAATATACGACGAAGTTCGACATATTAGGAATAAATGCGGAAATGGATTAAGGTGTACTAATTCGGAAATCCCAGGGACCTCAACCGGAAGATAGGGGAAGATTCATAAGAGAAAAAGAAACAACAAAGAGAAGCAAAAATATTGGAAGAAATTCAATATATGGTTTCAAAGACTTAGATATTGGAGGCATAATAATATCCAACATTGCATTGATTTCATGCATATTGACAAGAATGTGGCTAAGAGTCTTGTTGGAATTCTGCTCAACCTTCCAGGAAAGACAAGGGATGGGCTAAATGCTAGAAAGGATCTGAACCTTTTGGGGTTAAGACCAGAGTTGCAACCTAAACAGAATAAGAACAACACAGTACTTCCTGCAGCGTGTTACCCATTACAAAAAGATGAAAAGGAAAAGTTTTGTGACACGTTATATAACTTGAAGGTTCCACAAGGCTATTGTTCTAACTTTTATAGTTTCGTTATTCTAAAGGACAAGAAACTTGTGGGGCTCAAGTCACATGATTTTTATATGCTAATGTAACAGTTTCTGCTGATTGAAATTCGGTCAATCATGCCTGAACCGACAAGATATGCTATTATCAAGCTTTTTTTTCAAATCAATATACAGCAAAGAGATCAATGTCAAAGAACTCGATAAGTTACAAGCAGATCTTTGTGAGACACTATGCTTGCTTGAGAAATATTTCCCGCCATGACCTTATCATTTGATGGTGCACCTTACTAGGGAGATAAAATTTTGTGGGCCAATATGCTTTCGATGGATGTATCCATTTGAAAGATGTATGAAGGTTATTAAGGGCCACGTGAGAAACAAAACTTATCCAGAAGGGTGCATTGCTGAGGAGAACATTGTAGAAGAAACAATTGAGTTTTTCAGCGAATACCAAAAAAACATCACAACTATCGGTGTTCCATCAAATAAGCATAGCGGTGCGGATGGAAGTCCTGGGTCAGCTGGTAGATCAGTTGAAGTCCCTGCAGAGCTCTTGTCTAAGGCGCATTTATTCGTGTTGCTAAATACGCCTGATATTGAGCCTTATATCGAGTAAGTAATTTAGATTATTAACCTTTTCTGATATGTTTATAAACTCTAAATAACTTGCAATTCATGTACTTGAAGAGAACACATGAATTTTTTGGAAAAGGAACATCCTGGTAGTAGACTAAATGAGCTGACGAAAAAGCATACCATCACATTTGGTAAATGGTTACGCAACAAGGTCACCTAAATTTGCTTATTGTTTTAATTCCGGATGAACTGTAACTTTCCGAAACAACTTACCTGAGTTGTTCGGAACAACTCTATTTTCTATCTGAATGAACTATGACCTTCCTGGTGAACTGAAACTATTTTCTTATTGTTTTAATTCTGAATTAAATGTAACTTTCCAGAACAACTTACCTGATTTGTCTGGAACAACTTACCTGAGTTGTCCAGAACAACTCTACCTGGTATTCGAATGAACTATAACCTTATATGCTTTTTTTTTAAGACGGACCTAACAATTATAGATCTACTATCTCAGATCTTGAATCTGCGAAATGGCTGGAAGCCATGAACATTAAGATGCAATCCATGCATGGCAATCAAGTCTGAAACTTGGTTGAGCTACCCCCTGATTCTAGGGCAGTAAGGAGTAAGTGGATTTTCAAAAGAAAAACCGACATGTATGGAAATGTAAACACATATAAAGCACTACTAGTTGCGAAGAGTTTCACTTAAATTCAAGGTATTAATTATGACAAAACCTTCTTGCTCGTTGCTATGATCAAATCGATCAAGATATTGCTTTCCAAAGTCGCGTACTATGATTACGTGATATAGAAAATGGATGTTAAACCCACTTTTCTAGATGGGTATCTCTCTGAAGATGTTTATATGGTTCAGTCTGATGGCTTTTTTTATCCAAAATATTCTAATGGGGTGTGTAAGATGAAAAAGTCTATTTATGGACTTAAACAGACATTCAAAGCTAGAATCTTTGTTTTGACCAGAAAATCAAAGAGTTTGGTTTTGCCAAGAATAAATTTGAGCCTTGTGTTTACAGAAATGCTAGTGGGAGCACCACATCATTCCTCATCCTGTATGTGGATGATATATTGATAATTAGAAATAACATCCCTATGCTTAATGATGTTAAACACTGGTTGGGATCTTATTTCGCAATGATATATCTTGGAGAAGTAGCATACATTCTGGGAATAAAGATTCACAGAGATAGATCTAAGTGGATTCTAGGTCTATGTCAAAGCACGTATATAGATAAAGTGATAGCTCACTTTAAGATGGAAAACACCAAGAAAGGTGGTGTTCCCATGACTAAAAGGAACAAGATGCAACCTAACCAAGCAGATGTGCATAAGCATTGCTTCAAATCTCCATAGCTAGGTACCCATAACCTGTTCGTGAAGTTTAGGGTTCCATCAGGTTTCTCCAACATATGCTTCTCCATACCACGCAAGCATTCATTCTTAAGATTCTCTTCCTTGAGGGCTTCAATTTGTGCAACACGAATTTGCGAGTTGAGGTTCGAGCGTATTGTCATACTTAATGCTCTTACTCGGAGAGGTTTTACGCGTTCCTTTCTGCTTAAGGCATCGGCTACTACATTAGCCTTACCAGGATGATATCGAATCTCGCATTCGTAATCATTAAGCAATTCAACCCAACGACGTTGCCTCATATTCAATTCCTTCTGGTCAAAGATGTGTTGGAGACTCTTATGATCAGTGAATATGGTGCATTTTGTCCCATAAAGATAGTGTCTCCAAATCTTGAGGGCGAAGACGACGGCTCCAAGCTCCAGGTCGTGGGTTGTGTAGTTCTTCTCATGAATCTTCAATTGCCGGGAAGCATAGGCGATGACTTTCTCTCGTTGCATTAAGACGCAACCTAATCCTTGATGCGAAGCATCACAATAAACTACAAAGTCTTCGATTCCCTCTGGTAGAGATAAGATCGGTGCATCGCAAAGCTTCTGTTTCAACTTCCGAAATGCTTCGTCTGCTTTGGCATCCCAAATGTACTTCTTGTCCTTCTGAGTTAGTGCGGTAAGGGGTTGGGCTATCTTTGAAAAGTTCTCAATAAATCGACGATAATAACCTGCGAGACCCAAGAATTGGCGTATCTCGGTTGGAGTAGTAGGAGTACTCCAGTCTCTGATAGCTTCCACTTTGGCTGGATCGACGTGGATTCCCTTATCGTTGATCACATGACCCAAAAAGTGCACCTCTCGAATCCAAAAATCGCATTTAGAAAACTTGGCGTATAGCTTCTCTTTCTTTAGCAGTTCCAAGATAAGTCTCAAATGTTGCTCGTGTTCTTCTTTGCTTCGAGAGTATATGAGAATATCATCGATGAACACGATAACAAATTTATCCAAGTACGGTTTGCATACACGGTTCATCAGATCCATGAATACGGCGGGGGCGTTAGTCAAACCAAATGGCATAACGAGAAACTCGTAGTGACCATAGCGTGTTCTAAACGCTGTTTTTGACACATCTTCATCTCGAACTCGTAGCTGATGATATCCGGATCTCAAGTCAATCTTGGAGTAGTAACTTGATCCTTGAAGCTGATCGAACAAATCATCGATCCTCGGTAGTGGGTACCGGTTCTTCACTGTGAGTTTGTTCAATTCTCTGAAATCGATACACATCCGGAAGGTTCCATCCTTCTTCTTTACAAACAAAACAGGAGCTCCCCATGGCGAGTGGCTTGGTCGAATAAAGCCTTTATCTAACAACTCTTGTAGTTGGCTAGATAATTCTTGCATCTCTGAAGGTGCTAGTCGGTAGGGTGCTCTAGCAACAGGTGCGGCTCCAGGCGTCAAGTCGATGCGAAATTCCACTTGTCGAGTTGGTGGGAGACCAGGCAAGTCTTCGGGAAAGACTTCCGGAAATTCGCGGACAGTAGGAACATCTTCGATTCGCTTCTCCTTAGGCTTCCTTTCCGTAACATGGGCTAAGAGGGCATAACATCCTTTTCGAATAAATTTGTGTGCCTTCATACATGTTATGATGTTTAGCGGTGTTCCACTCTTTTCGCCTTGTACGATAAGAGTGTTGCCGTTTGCAAGTGGTACTCGTACCAATTTCTCGTGGCAAACAATTTCTGCGAGATTCTTTGACAACCAATCCATACCAATAACGACATCAAAACTTCCTAAATCGACAGGTAAAAGGTCAATGTGGAAAACGTGATCTGAGAGTTCAAGCGAACAACCTCGGTACACTTCTTCTGTTTCTATTAAGTCCCCATTTGCTAATTCTACGGTGAACTTAGTGTCTAAGGCAACAGGAGTGATTCCTAGTGTTTTGCTAAATTCAGTAGACACAAAGCTCCTATCGGCACCGGTATCGAATAATACAGAAGCAAACTGGTTATTAAGTAGAAACGTACCCGTCACGGTATTTGGGTCGCGGCGGGCGTCTCCAGCATTGAGCACGAAAACTCTACCCTTAGCCTGGCCGGGATTCTGATCCTTCGTCTTCGGGCAATCCTTCTTCAAATGACCGGTAGCACCACAACCAAAACAATCACGACTTGGGCAGTCGCGAGTGATGTGGCCCTTGGCCTTGCAATGTCCACAATAAACGTTTCCACAATCCAGAGTGTGGTGGAGATTGCACTTGGAGCATAAGGGTGCATTGCCAGTATATCCCGCCTTCTTGGGTGCTTGACCCGGAGCGGTGGCAGCATAAACCTTGGCTGGTTCGGGTGCTTTCTCCGGTGCTTTCTCAGGGTTTCGGTCAGGCTTGTTCTTCCAGAAACTACGCTTCCTCTTGTTATCCGGCTTCTTTCCAGACGAGGTGGCAGCACCAACCTCGGGAGGCTTAACTTCAGCATTCTTCTTTCCAAAGGTGACACCTTGACGTGTGGCCTGATAAACCAAGCTGTGAGCTAAACGAACAGCATCTTGAAATGTGGTCGGGTTCGACGAGAGAACGTTCCCCTGAATGTGAGGTGCGAGACCCCAAATATAGCGTTCAATCTTCTTGTACGGCGGAGTGACCATTGTCGAACAAAGGTGAGCAAGTTCGCGAAAACGCTTCGTGTAGCCAGCGATGTCAGATCCATTCATTGCCAAACTCCAAAACTCAGCTTCCAATCTCTGCAATTCTTCTCTCGGGCAATACTCGTCTCGCAGGAGTTGCTTGAGAGCATCCCAAGTCATTGCATACGCCAGTTCGGTTCCCATGGCATCGGCGTGGGAATTCCACCAAGTTAAAGCTCCATCGGTGAAAGTGCAAGTAGAGTACTTGACCATGTAGCCTTCGGGACAATTGCTTATACGGAAAACTGATTCCGTCTTTTCAAACCAACGGATTAAACCCACGGCACCTTCCGTGCCTCTGAAGTTGGTGGGTTTACAGCTCATAAAGTCCTTGTATGAACAGTCGCGTGGTCCTGCAATGTTAAAACGTTGAGTACAAATCACGGTTGATTATAGTCACGATGTTCTCTAACATTGGAATTGTCAAAATCTTACCACGTTGTGTATTTTCAGGTTGTTGACCAGTGTTTCGTTCGACTTCGCTTGCGGCTATGATCTCAGCCACGCGGTCATTGATCATTGCCTCAATGTCAGCAGCAGTCAATGGTGGTGGAGGTGATGAGGTCCGGGCACTACGTCTAGGCGGCATGTTTCTGCTTTAAGTTACAATGTCAACATAAAGAAACAGTCGTTTTAGACAATATGAAAATGGGGTTATTGCAAGCTCGAGAATAACAACCACGACACATCATAGATACCAATATATGCAAGTAAAATCACAACACAACATGATCATAAGAATAAACACAACCACATAACATGATAAGATAAACCAAAGATACATACCATATCGCCATATTAGTTATAAATCATACAAAAGATGAAGTTAAAGTAGCTAGTGGGAGTGCAATCCCAACAAATACATACATGATTTACTAATAAAATGGCGGCCAAAAGGGGTTAGGGTAGGTCCATCTAACTATCTAGGAGTGAGGTCCGGGAGGTGGGGCAAATGCGCCAGCAACCAAAGCCAAGAAGGCTAGGAAGGAAAGGAGATGTCCTGCCTGAGCCTCGAGAGTAGCAACTCTCATCTGTAGCAACTCGACGTCGAGTGAGTTGTTGGCGGTAGCGATGCTGGTGCCGGTCAAGTTAGCATGAAGGGAGTCCATGGCGCCCTGGGTGCCAGTCCTGGAATCCTCCAAGCTGCGAACTCTGGCCTCGAGGAGGTCAAAGCTCGTCACGGTCGCGCGTTGGTCGACGCGCTCCTCGACAGTCTCCAGTCCTCGCTCGTAGTTGATCAAACGAGTGACCAGGAGGGGGACAGTGTCCTCCATAGGCTCTCCCGTGAATGGGCAGAACCGGACGGTGGCGGCCTGTCGAGTGGCTCCCATGGATGATGACTCTCCAAGCTCATGGGTGCTCGGGAGTCCCTCGCGCGCCCTCCAGAGGCGAACGGAGTCGCGCATCCTGACGAAGCGAGGAAGCATGGAGAGGCGCTGCCTTTTGAGGGCAGGCCCCTCAGGGGAGGGAGAACGGCGGGGAAGACCAGTCCTCTTACGGGCAGTGAAGGCCCGTCGTCCACCGCGAAAGCCGCGGCGATACGATCGGATGGACCTCGCACGTCCCGGGGTGAGGTCGGGATCCTGTGCAGCAGCAGGTGGCATCACTCCAGCGGGATCGGCAGCAGTCGCGTCAGCAGCTACTTCCTCGGTCGGCTCCTCCGAATCGTCAGACACACGTGGCAAATGATGAGGGAAAAGGGCAGCAGCTGTCCCTGGCTCGGGACTCTCAGGTGGGGTGTCGGGTGGAACATAGTCCATCGGTGATGGTGTGTACTCCGGTGATGATGGCGGGGTCTTCTCCTCAGAGCTCGTGATGCAAATGACTTCGCGGCCGGAAGTCATCACTGCGATAACAAGTTCCAAGGAAAAGTAGTGTTAGCACAATGTAACCATAAAATTCATACAAAATTTAAGCAAAGATTTTAAGTCTAACATGTAAGGTAATGATTAAGTAAGCTAAAGTAACTTGTTACCAATAGCGGCGATCTTGCGTGCAAACGGTATTCTCAGAGCGGGTCATAGTCCAGGTTTTGTTTTTGTTTTGTTTTTGAAAACCTAGTTCGCTATAACCACGGCTCTGATACCAATCTGTCACACCCTGAACTTTCGAGAACGGTGGCGTGTGACGTCATGAAATCATAGTCGTGGATACTTAGAACAATTTGCAAATATAATAAAGATAACAATACGTCATTTAGATTGCAGCGGAAAATGTGGTGATAATGACATTGTCTTACAAATTGCAATAATAATAAAAGATGTCTTTAACGATAATACTTAAGATACTTGAAAAGTTGATAAATGATAAAGGGGCTATGATTCCATCGTGAGCAAAAGGTCCGATAGAGTTCAGAATACCCGTTTGCATCGCGTTTGTCATCTAGTTACCTGAGAAAATCATGAGCTTAAAAGGGTCAACATAAAGTTGGTGAGTTCACAGGTTTAAGACTCTACAAACAATATTGTAAAAGGTTTAAGGCATACAAGATAAACAATGGTCACCGTGATGTAATGATTAACAATGAACTTTGAATTTGAAACTAACAGATTTACCCACTCATAGCATCTTCCCTAAAGATACTGAAATGGAACAATAATAACTGGCGTGTACTACTCGACAAATGCACACGTCGGGATTGGAGCTACCAATCAAGTAGGGTTGTTAACCCAAATAGATCTATTCACTAGTTACCGTTTCGAACAAAACTAATCAAATTCAATTAATAGTGGGATTTGTGACAATTCGTTATGTAACGAAATGTACTCATTTGTAGGGTAAGTAAAGAACATTTAATCATACGGCAAGTTACAGTCCGACCGATATATCAAGTATAAAACAGTTTTGATTCATGATTTCTCCCCCAAAGTATTAAAACAATTTAAAGGAAAGGGGCCGTGAGACTCACCTCAAGCAAGGTGAAATGATAATGCACGTGAAATGGAAAGTCCGGACGAAAGCACGTAACGTCCTAATAAGTATAAATAAACAAGTTGCATGTATAAGGTCTTTGATCATTGAGTAACGTTTCCGTCACCCAACGACACCAGTCAAGTCTTGATAATAATGTCCCGTTTGTATATTTAGGAAAAGTTCATCCGGTTAATATTTATTGTTCAAATAAATATATAAGTATTTGGGCAAAAATACTAGATAAAGATTTATTATTTAGAAAGATAATAAATTATATAGATCATAAGTTAATACAAGTCTTTGTATTAAGCCAAATAATTTATAAAAGAATTTTATAAATACACAAGTCATTGGATGGTTAAATTGGTCAACTTTTAATAAAATAAAAGTGTATGGATATTTTTGGAAGAATAATTATATGTGCAAATATAATTATTAGTTTGTCGAAAACGTTTAACGTCGTGGTTTAAATTAATAAAAATTTGATGACGTTTAATAATTGTAAACAATAACTTCTCAAGTTAAAACGATTACTTGGAAAGTTCCATAAATATTTTAAGACAAAATATTTATTTATAATTTTTAGAGGTCGTAGTCACCGGTTTAAGTTTGTAGAATAGTTTTTAACGCATTTGGACTTTATACAAGTTTAAGATTTTCTTAATATTATTCCCTAAAGTCGTTTATAAGTTTAGAAATATTTTCTTGGTCGGTTCTTAAATAACGTTACCAAAACTACGTTTTCTAGTCGCGTAGTTAACCGTTTTGATCCCGGTTTTCTCCCTAAGCGACGTTTCAACGTTTAGATCACTTTGGTTCATTTAGAAACTTGAAAATATTTTGTAAAATGTCGACGGGATCAGATCTGATCCGTGGACGTATTTCCATGATTTTTATGTCTTAAAACATGTTATAACTTATAAAAATCATCTAGTTTATAACTAGTCTTTTTAGGGAAAGTTTGAACATTTATGACTAGTCATTTTAAGTATAAAAATCTAAGCATTTAAGTCCAAATGATTGTTATTAATGAGAAGGTTATTAAATGTATTTTTACTAGATTTAGTAAAAATAAACAAACTATTTTTGTGTTTTGGTGAATTAAATTCACCAACACATCAAGTCTTGGTCTTTGGTGACTTTCTTTTTATAAAATGTGACATTTTTATAAGTTTGTGACATAACTTTGTTTATAGAGTAAATTACGGATTACATCCTTTATAGTTATTGAAGTTATGGATTTTAACCTTTCTGAAAACTAATTACACGATACAACCTTTAAAGTTATTTTCTTTTCAGAAATGGACCTTTTCACTAACTGACATCCAAATTAACCGTTAAGTGGCCACATGATTGGCACATGCTAAGGTAAAAGGGTAATTTGACCCTTAAAAAACCCCACGCCATATACTCATGATCGTTATTTTATTTTATTTTATTTTTTAAAAAAGCAACAATCTCACCCTCATCCAATTTAAAGGGTTTTTTACTTCTTCAAAATCTGGAACCGATATCTCTCTTTTCTACATTCAAAATACCCAACAGTCTCAACACATTCATCTATCTCGATCCCGTGAAACGTTAACCATTCTCTCTCTCTCTTTTTTATCTTTTAAAATCTCGATCTCTTCATAAGTGTGCATTCTAATCATCTCGATCCGCCCCCAATTACAGGTATTCAAAGAATCGTTTTCCTTAAAACTAACATGAACATCGTTTTTTTTCTTTAATCGATTTTAATACTTGATCGGGATGAGTGAAATTTGCCCGCATGATGTAACAGTAACATAAAACTGAATCTTTGTTCCTTAAAACTAAATTCAAAGAAGCAACATTCATAAACTTACGATACATAGCTTCAACTTCATCTAGAAGGAGTGATGAGCGAATGATCGATTTTTCCATGCTTCCCAATTTCCTGGAAGAGCAAGCGTTTAATCAGGGGGTGGGTTTGGATCGCCGTTCAAAAGAAATAATGGTTTATCAATTTTTAAAGGTTTATCACGACAATCAGGAGTATAGGTGCCTGGTTTGTTATAAGGGTAAAATTACCCTTTTACCCTAGCATGTGCCAATCATGTGCCCACTTAACGTTTAATTTGGATGACAGTTAGTGTAAAGGTCCATTTCTGAAAATAAAAAAACTTTAAAGGTTGTTTCGTGTAATTAGTTTTGAAAAAGGTTAAAATCCATAATTTCAATAACTATAAAGGTCGTAATCTGTAATTTACTCTTGTTTATAACTTTTCAAGAACTTTAGATCTACAAAAATGCCCTTTGCTTACAAAAGTTCCATGTATTTTACCAAGTTATTTGCTAGTTATGTTTTTATGAGTTTTATAACATTATGTTTATACTAGATCTTCAAGTCCTTTGTCCATGTTAAAGGTTTCTAGTTTGTTGTTAACATAAAGTAAACAAATGTAAACATAAGTAATGTAAATAAATCTACTAGCAAAGTGCTAGGACCTTTATGTTCAAGAATTTGAACAAATCAACTAACAACTTAGTTGTTAGGACAAAATAATATAAATGACATAAATGTAAATGCAAGGAATGTAAATAACAAGTATTTAACATAATGTAAAGATTTGTTGGTTAAAATGATCTAGATCCTTGCATGATACTTTCATAAGATTTCTCAAACGCAAAGTCCCAAGTAATGGCTATTTTAAGTTCCTAAGAACACCAAGACTTGTTAGATCAAGTCACTTGTATTATTCCACCCAAGTGTTGGTGATTAGAGGGTTAGAAGAAGAATGGTTGGTCTAGACTCTTGAAGGACCAAGTGTCTTGCATAAAATAGAAAAAGAAAAGATAGGTTTTTCATATCAAGACTTGTTGGTGATATTGGGTGAAGATCATAAGGAAAAAGTGGGTTAAAAGACTCACAAGGGGGTGTTTGGTTTGAACCGTGAAGGGAGGAGGAGAAGAGGAGGAGATCCGGCGGTTGGACGGCGGCGGTGGGGCGGTCCGGCGGTGGCCGGCCGGCGGCTCCAAGGTGGGGCGGTGGTGGCCGGTTATGGAGAGGGAGGAGAGGAGAGAGTAAATCTCTTGAGTTGGGTGAAATGGTGCAAGGAAAATGGTGAACCCAAGCCTTCTATATATACTCAAATATGTGAGTATTAACCATTGGTTAATTAACTTTTGACAACTAATTACTCATTTTAAATTTTGAATTAAAATAATCAAATGAAAGAGTTGTAGGTGATTTTTATAAAATGATGGAGAACTTTTATAAAAAGTGAAGGTGATCCAAGGTTCAAAAATTATATAAAAATCCATGGGTTGTCTTAAATAGAGTGGATTAGTGTTTATAAAAAGTTTGGAGATTAAACACTAATACTTAATTTTTATAAAAAAAAAACTACAAAGGTGATGGACTTTTATATAAAATTTTGTTGGGTTTAATTTATAAAACCTTGGGCTAATTTAGTTGGGCCGAAAACAATAAAAAAAATGAAGTTTGGGCCGGGTTCGGTTCTGGGCCGAGAGGCGATCGGGCCGGGTCAGGCGGGCCGGGCGGGTCGGCCGGGCTGGGCGCGGGCTGGGCCAGCCGGGTCGGGCCGGGCTGCGGGCTGGGCTGGGGTCGCAATTGGGCCGGGGGTGCGGGCTGGGTTAACGGGTTGGGTTAACGGGCCGCAAGGGGGAAAAGGTTTTGGGTAGTGGGCCGGTTAATGGGCCGGTAAACGGGGCGGGTTACGGGAAAACGAAAAGTGTCGGAACGTTCGAAATGTTATTACGAGTGTTCGGGTAAAGTTTGGTGACGAACGGAGTTCGTTTGCGACTGTTGGGCTTACGAGGCCCACTAAGGTTTTCGGTTTGTTAATGGAACAATTCGGTTGACGATTTGAGGAAAGTATCCTGACAAAGGGTTTTGGGAATACAAGTCTTGAATAACCTCGAATAAAATTTTCAAAAGTTTTTGTCGTGCCGAAAACGTCGTGACGAAGTCGGATAAAATATAAAAAGTTACATTTTTATATAATATTTTATTATTGAAGTTCCATCTAAATCTTAAGTGGATTCACTTGGTTTTAAAAGATTGATAACGGGTACGGACTCGGGAATTATTCTAGGCATGCAACGATTTATATATATGTTCTAATATATATAAACTAAGATAAACACATAATTAGCACATAATGACAATTAAATATGGATTAATTAACGCTAATCAAAGTCAAAGTGACAAGGGTTGACCTGTTTTGTGCGAGGTGTTACATTCTCCCCCCGTTAGAAGAATTTTGTCCCGAAATTCAGTCTTGTCCATTGGCGGGTGCAACGTTCTCAAACAGTTGGGGATACTTTAGACGCATCTGGTCCTCGCGTTCCCAAGTGAATTCCGGTCCTCGTCTTGAGTTCCAACGCACTTTGACGATGGGAATGCGGCTTCGTTTAAGTCGTCTGACTTCTCGATCAAGTATCTCCGCGGGTTCCTCTACGAAATGAAGTGTCTCATCTACTTGAATTTCGTCGAGAGGGACAACAAGTGTTTCGTCAGATAAACACTTCTTCAGGTTACAGATATGGAATACATTATGGACACCGTTTAGTTCGGGCGGTAGGAGTAATTTGTAAGCGACTGGTCCAATCCGTTCAAGGATCTCAAAGGGACCAATGTATCGAGGATTTAACTTTCCTCGCTTACCGAAACGAATGACACCTTTCCAAGGTGCTACCTTCAACATCACACGATCACCGACTTGGAATTCTAAGGGTTTACGTCGATTGTCTGCATAACTCTTCTGACGGTCTCGGGCGGCTCTGAGACGTTCCTTGATTTGATGAATCTTCTCGGTAGTCTCGAAAAGGATTTCGGGACCAGTGAGTTGACTATCTCCGACATCTGTCCAACAAAGAGGGGATCTGCACTTACGTCCATAAAGTGCTTCAAATGGGGCGGCTTGAATGCTAGTGTGATAACTGTTGTTGTAAGAGAATTCTGCAAGGGGCAGATGCTCATCCCAGTTACGTCCGAAATCGATCACACAGGCTCGTAGCATGTCTTCAAGCGTTTGAATCGTCCTTTCGCTTTGGCCATCCGTCTGAGGGTGGTAAGCGGTACTCATATCAAGACGTGTCCCCAATGATTTCTGAAGTGATTGCCAAAACTTGGCGGTAAATCGACTATCGCGGTCAGAGATGATAGAAGTAGGAACTCCGTGTCGTGAGACGACTTCCTTCAGATAGAGCTTAGTCCTTCTCTCCATACTATCAGTTTCCTTAATCGGCAGGAAATGAGCAGATTTAGTCAGTCGATCAACAATTACCCATATGGCGTCGCAGCCAGATCGGGCTTTTGGCAACTTCGTGATGAAGTCCATAGATATTCCTTCCCATTTCCATTGTGGGATTTCTGGTTGAATCAGCAAACCGGAGGGTTTCTGATGTTCCGCTTTGACCTTTGAGCAAGTTAGGCACTTGCTAACATAAGTAGCTATCTCAGCCTTCATGTTGGGCCACCAGAAATGTTCCTTCAAGTCGTGATACATCTTGTCGGCTCCTGGGTGGATAGAATATCTAGTCTTGTGGGCTTCGTCGAGTACTAGCTTCCTCAAATCTCCATAGCTAGGTACCCATAACCTGTTCGTGAAGTTTAGGGTTCCATCAGATTTAACGTTCTTATTTCTTTTTGCATGGAACACAGTTGACTATATCATGAATTCAATCACTATGTGTTAAATCACAAGTGAAATCACAAAGTGTGATAAGCAAAGCATATCTGAGTATGTCTGATAGTGTGGGGTGCATTGGTCAAAGCAAATCTAATCAACATTTTAACATATCTAGATGTTATGAGTATGATTCTGCTTAAGTTTAAAGTTGGAAAAATTATATCTGCAATCAACATGGCTTATGTGCTACAATAATCGAAATTGAAGTGTAGTTCAGCATGTTATGTCCAGTATGATCCCAAGTCCTGACCTTTCTCGTAAAAGACAAAAAATAGTGTCTGATTCTGTATTGCATTAACTTTTCTTTATCAGAAAATACCAAAAAGATTTTAGGTGTGTTTTGATATGAAGTTTCTAAAAATCAAAAGATTTTGTTTCTTATTTCTTTTCGATTGATCAACACGGAGTACGAAATCAATTTCAAAATCAAAATATCTTGGAGTCTCAAAGAGACGTTTTGCGCCAAGATTATTTATGTTGGCAGGTTTCTAAGTGGAAAGAAGAACATCACAACTTCAAGTCTTCTGAAGTTGTTGATGAAGAGTTTACACATGTTGTAATATCAAGTATTCGAGATCAGACTCATCGTCAAAGAAGATAAAGAGTTTGATTAAAGATACAAGATACAAGTTTTAAGTGGAAGGTGATGCTGCACATGCCGAGGGGAAGTTTGTTGATACATAGTTCCTATTCGTCATGTGACGTATCAAATACAAGACAATGATGCGAGATTGCTATGATCCGAACTATAGGCGAACTCAGAGTTCGGATGCATACGAACAGGTCTGAACCTGAGGTTCGGATGATCGGGTTTAAGCTCGTTTTGTTCATATATAAATAGCTAGTCTTGTATTGTGTTTAGAAATTCTTGGTCAGATCTTATATGTTTGTACTCTGTGGTTCTCCGTGGTCTAATATAATCCTTTGTATCTACATCTTGTCGCATTCACATTTAACATAGATTTCATATTGATCGAGTAGACGATCCAACGCTCACTCTCTTTCATGTTATTTATATATTGATATAAATAATAATTAATTATTAAATATTATTAACTTGTTAATAATATAATAACAGAAAACTAATTATTAATTATTAATAATTAGAGTTAATTACGGATTGCGTCCCTGTGGTTTGCAAACCTTTTTGAAATGAGTTCAAACATTTGAAAATTTTCATTGCGAAGTCTGTGGTTTGCAATCTATTACGAATCGCGTCCCTAGCCCTAACTCTGTTAAAAGGGGCCGTCAAGTCTGCTCACATGTGCTAGACATGTGAGGGTATTTTTTTCATTTCAGTTACACTTGAATTAAATAATAATTAAAATAAAAACCCTAACCTTCGTTTAATCTCAAGTCTAACAATCAAGACTTAACCCCCACTTTCCCTATTTTTTCATTCACAACCTCCAAGACCGCCCTGACCTCCACCTACAAATCCCACCGGACTCCGAAGACGACGACAACAACAACCAGCACACCCCCAACTCCGGCTCCGGCAGCGACGATGTCATCGGACGGTAATACCCTCACATGTCATCGAGGGGCGGTAATTTTATCTACAGAAGGAAGGCATCTCCTGCGCTATCTACCTCTTGTGATCGTACGGAGCATGAAGAAGATCCTCGGTGCGAAACAGTCCCAGAGACACAAATCTCAGGTTCGAATAAACCTCCTATTCCTATTATTTCTGATCCTATGCGGGTGTTAGAAGAGGTTGAGAATATTGTGAAGATCGGTGCTGGAATCGAAGTTGAATTGGAAATCTTTTAAAAATAAGGTTCAATCGGAAGTTGGGGGAATTGGTGAGAACGCTGGTATGGATCTGATTTCATGGAATATTTGTGGGATTAAAAATAGGAACATGGTGGACCATTTTAAAAATCTTAAGATGGCTAATACTCTCACTTTCTGGGTCGTTCTTTCCGGCACCGGCGCCGCCTGGAGCGACAAGTTTAACGATATATTTGGCGGGTGGACAAGGTCATGTTGTCGTGGGATTGTTGTGGGAAGTTTGGCTGCTTCTGGGCCGGTGATTGTTTTTTTAATTATTATTTAATTTAGGTGTAATTAAAATGACGAAAATACCCTCACATGTCTGGCACATGTGAGGGGACTTAACAGCCTCTTTTAACAGAGTTGGGGCCAGGGACGCAATTCGTAATGGATTGCGAACCACAGACTTCGCAATGAAAATTTTCAAATATTTGGACTCATTTCAAAAAGGCTTGCAAACCACAGGGACGCAATCCGTAATTAACTCTAATAATTATAAGTCGGTGGAATAATAATAATGCTGATTATTATTTAAATAAACGTTAATTAGATGAACTAGTTTTATTTAATTAGTTTATTTAATTAGATAATTTTTGAATTTAAATAAATCTTTCTATTTAATTGATAATTATCCTAAGACTCGAATGGATAATTATTGTAGGGTTATCTATTCACGAGTACGCAGCGGAAAATCAATCTACGTAATTAACTAGTTAACCAAGAAAGATAATGTGTATCTTAATAGCAAATAAAGTAAGAAACTTCTAGGGTTTAAAGAAAACCCCCTTTACGATCTCACACACGACACACCGATGTACGTATGCTAGTACTTGATCATGAACACTTTAACGTCTCCTTCTTGCTTTGGTCGAACCACACACAAAACCAAAAACCCTTTAGGGTTTTGGGTTTATTGCCAAAAAAGGGAAGAGAGAGAGAGAGAGAGAGAGAGAGAGAGAGAGAGAGATTTAGGATTGCCTATAATCTCATATGAAGTTGTAAAATAAAACCTTAAACTAGAGGCTTTATTTATAGGCAAGATTTACTTGTTAAACAAGTTTAGGGTTAGATTAAGAGACACCATAAAGGGGCCGGTCCTTTGTGGGCTTCTCCTAACCTTTCCCAATTGTATTTTAATTATAATCCTATTTTAACCTGTTAACTAACAACCGTAAACTAGTAACCGTTAGTTTTAACGACCCTTCGTTAATTAAATTCGTGATTTTTATTAATTAATAAATTAATTAATACAAATACATTTGTGTCGAGACGTGTGACCCCATAGGCTTAAATACTTTCCGGACATACGTTTATTTTTACGTGATCATATTCCTACAGCTCCCACTTGAGCATGTAATAATACAGGTAATAACATTGGTTAGCGTCTAGCAACACACCAATGCTCCCAGAAACATTTAAGTATAGTTTCTTAAAGTATATTTAAATGGATTAGGCATTTACTATCCCTTTGTTACAGATACCGTGTTAAATATGAATATGGATCAAAATCATTTCATAATTTAACTATTATGTTTCTCATTCCATAACTAATTAAAGATTACCAAATTTAAACGAGACATATCTGGATTTCATTTGGGCACGGCCTTGCAAACATCTTAATTAATCCCAATGAGGGGCCCAGTGGTATCATTCTTTAACGTTTAGATGAAGGAACAAATCCTATATTGACTACACGTGTACAGTCACATACTTCACTACACTTCTGAAAATAGCCCTTTTGTACTACATTATTCAGGATAGTTAGAACTATATCAAGTAAGTGCAATCCATACATGCATGACCTACTTGTATATCAAGTCTAAGGATAAGTAAAGTAACCATTTAAGAATTTTACTTAATGACGCCGGTCCATAAAGTGAAAAATCGTTCATGGGGTAGTCCGATATGCATCTTATGAATACCATGTGAGTTTGGTGGGACCATCCTTTATATATTCCAAGAATATTACCAATCACTCAGATTTGTCTTAGTTTAACTATATTCCCATATAGTCAATCGACAATGGACATTTTAGAATATTAATAAATATTTAGGGATTAAACATGCAAATACAGGACACAATTAATATTAAATGAAATCAAACATATCAAGTACTATATTTCATTATATAAATAGAAATTGTTTAACACCTCTTATCCAAATACCGAACAACAGATTTACATGAACTAACTAGCTAATTTAAGTCCCATTCCCTCGGCATGCCTTTCAAGCTTTGGTCTAGAAAAGCTTTTGTAAAGGGATCGGGTAAGTTAACATCTGTGTGAACTTTTAGTAGTTTGATCTCCCCTAGTTCGATCTGCTCACAAACATAGTGATATCTTATAGCAAAATGTCTAGCACCTTTCTGAACTCCAGGTTCCTTGGCAATGATTAATGCACCAGTATTATTACATTACATATCAATGGGTAAGCTACTTGAAGGGATCACATCAAGCCAAAAAATAAACTTCGTTATCCAGATTGCTTCCATTGTAGCTTCTGAGGCAGCAATGTACTCGGACTCTGTTGCAGACATAGCAACTGTGGTTTGCTTCTTGCTCTTCCAATCTATAACGCCTCCATATAGAACGAAGACGTACCCTGACTGAGACTTTGTGTCATCTCTATCAGTTTGAAATCCAACATCACAGTATCCGGTCACTTTGAGCTCTAAATCTGGATTTCCTCCATACACCAAAAACAAATCTCTAGTAGCCCGTAGGTACTTAAGAATGGTCTTAACAGTAGTCCGGTGACTTTCACCTGGATTCTGTTGGAATCGGCTAACGATATTTTGCGCGAACGCCACATCAGGTCTAGTGCATCTCACTGCATACATTATAGATCCTACAGTCAAAGCATAAGGAACTCTTTGCATACGCTTCACCTCATCAGGTGTAGAAGCACCTTGTTTGACCGATAGACCAAGTCCTCCTCCATGGGTACAAGACCACGCTTAGAATTCTCCATCTTGAATCGTTTCAATATCTTATCAATATAGGCACTCTGACTTAGTCCAAGTAATCGCTTAGTTCTATCTCTATAGATCTTGATTCCAAGAATAAATGCTGCTTCACCCAAGTCTTTCATGGCAAAACACTTCCTAAGATGAGACTTTACATCTTGCAACATTGGAATGTGTTTTCCTATAATCAATATGTCATCTACATATAAGACAAGGAAAGTAACATTACTCCCACTAGCTTTGTGATATACACACGGCTCATCAGGATTTTGAATAAAACCAAACTTTTAGATTTTTTCATCAAACCGTTTATTCCAACTTCTTGATTCTTGCTTTAGTCCATAAGTGGACCTTTAAAGCTTGCATACTTTGTTGGGATGTTTTGGATCAATAAAACCTTCAGGCTGATCCATATAGACTTCTTAATCTGAGTAACCATTTAAGAAAGCAGTCTTAACATCCATTTGCCATATCTCAAAATCATAGAATGAAACTATGGCTAAGAGAATCCTAATAGCTCTAATGTCAGCAACTGGAGAAAATGTCTCATCATAGTCAACGCTGAGTATAACCTTTCTCCATGAGACGAGCTTTATAGGTGTGTACATTTCCATCCATGTCGGTCTTCTTCTTGAAGATCCATTTACACCCCACGGTTTTTGCATTAGGTGGAAGATCAACCAAGCTCCAGACTTGATTTTCTTCCATGGATTTCATTTCCACATTCGCAGCCTCAAGCCATTTGTCAGATTCTGGATCTAATAATGCAGCATTGAAGTTCAGAGGTTCATTGAGATCTCCTAATTTGTGTTCCTCGGATTCGATTAGACCCATCCATCTATCCGGAGTACGTATAGTCCTTTCTGACCTTCGAAGTGGAATCGCACTATCATCGACTTGTGGTTCATTACTTTGAACATCCCCCCCCCCCCCAAGTTGATGATTGCTAGGAGTTTCAGAAGGTGACACATCTTCTTGTAGTTCTACAATTCTCCCACTGTTCTCTTGAGCTATTAGATTCTTCTCAAAGAACTCAGCATATCGAGCTACTCGAATAGTGTTTTCGGTAGGATTATAGAAGTAGTAACCCATTGTTTGCTTAGGGTATCCTACAAAGAAGCACTTAGTAGTTATGTGTTGAAGTTTGTCAGGTGTATCGCGCTTCACAAGTGTCTCACATCCCCAGACTCTTAAGTAAGACAAAATAGGGACATCTCCATGCCATAATTCATGTGGTGTCTTGTTAACCTTCTTGGTTGGAACCATATTGAGAATGCGTACAGCAGTCTCTAGAGCATAATCCCAAAATAAAATTGGGAGAGTCGTAAGGTTCATAATTGATCTCACCATTTCTAGCAAGGTTCGATTTCTCCTTTCAAAAACTCTATTATGTTGTGGAGTGTATGGAGGAGTGAGCTGTTAGACAATTCCACATGCTTTTAAATAATCCTTAAACTCTTGGCTTAAATATTTTCCACCATGATCCGAACGAAGGATCTTAATGGTCTTGCCGAGTTGATTTTCTACTTCATTTTTAAACTCTTTGAATGTTTCAAAAACTTCAGGTTTATGTTTAAGCAAGTAAACATAACCATAATGACTGAAATCATCCGTGAAAGTTATAAAGTAGCTAGCAGCTTTTCTTAACACATGTCTAAATGGGCCATAAACATCAGTAGGAATGAGTCCAAGAAGTGCTTTAGCCCTTTCTGGTTTATGCAGAAAAGGTTTCCTTGTCATCTTGCCTGAAATACAAGAAACGCACCTATCAAATGATTCATAATTTGATTGTAAGATTCCTTCACATTAAAGTCTTTCAATGCGGTTCTTGCCTACATGAGCAAGACGACAGTGCCAAAGATAGGTAGAGTCCAAGTTAGTCTTGACTTGTAGGATCGTTGATTACTTAGAGAAAATAATCAGAACAAGAACTCTTTACTTGTGGATCACAACCTTGCGGAATAAAGTTGCATCACACTTGTTTTACTTAAGCTTTGTTTTACTTATACTTGTAACTTGATTGTATTGATTGCATAAACTAGTGAGCACAAGATAATAAATTTCTCGGTACTATTTGCATTAACTCAAGTTCAAACTGTTA